>BPUM01000167.1:0-361591 GCA_020521455.1 Prunus kanzakura
GTTGGGTTTACTATGTTTTTCGGAACAATACCTTCTTCGATTGAAAAGCTTAATTCAATGCAAGAGTTGGATGTCGCTAATTGCAATTTTTCAAACTCGTTGGTTCCTTCTGCACTTGGCAATCTTACACAGCAAACTTACCTAGACATTTCAAAAAGCAGATTTGGAGGTCCAATTCCTGATTCTTTGGCAAACCTTACCCAATTGACTGTGTTTAGAGTTAGTACGAGTTCTTTAACTGGTCCAATTCCATCTTGGCTGGGTAACTTTAGCAAACTAGTTTTCCTAGATTTTGCTTTTAATATGTTGAATGGTTCAATTCCTTCCTCATTTTCCAATCTCATGAACCTCGAGATCCTTCATCTAGATTTTAATAACCTGAGTGGTGTATTGGATTTTCAAATGTTTCAGAAGCTACAAAATCTATACCAACTCCAATTGAATCAGAACAATTTCGAATTTGTTACCGAATCCAATATTACGAATCCAACTCTTCCACAGTTTATTTCTCTGGGTTTGAATTTCTGCAACTTAAGAGAGTTTCCATCTTTCCTAAGATATCAGACCAATTTGCAATGGTTGGAAATGGAAGGAAACAAAATCCATGGCGAAGTACCAAACTGGGTGTGGAACATAAGCAAGGAAACTCTGGAAGTCATGGACATTTCTGGAAACTTCTTTTCAGGAGAACTTCCAACTGTCATATCCTGGGTTAACCTATTAGACTTGAGGCTTTCGTTCAACAATTTCCACGGACGATTACCGATCCCTCCACCTTCCTTGCTAGAATATGGAGTTGACAACAATAATTTTATTGGAGGAATTTCACCATTGCTTTGCAATATGAGTTCTCTTCAGTCCCTTGACTTGTCGGAAAATAACTTGAGTGGCATGCTTCCTCAGTGTCTCGGAAACTTTAGTGATGACCTAATCCTTTTACGTCTTGGAAGCAACTCTTTTCATGGCAAGATGCCTCAATCATACAACAATAGAAGCAGTTTGAGGATGATTGATGTTAGTCATAACCAATTGCAGGGGCAATTACCGAGGTCATTGGCGAATTGTGTGGTGCTGGAGTATCTGGTTCTGTCAAACAATCAATTCAGTGACATTTTTCCCATTTGGTTGGGGACTCTCCCAGAGTTAAAACTTTTGGCAATGCGCCATAATTGCTTCAACAGTGTAATAGGGCAGTCTAGAAGAAATGTTGACTTCCCCAAGTTACGCATTCTTGATTTGTCTTTCAACAATTTCACAGGTGAGATTCCACTTTTGTTTCCAGATATTACTGTAAACAAGTCAGCATACATGTACACAACAGTAGGCTATAAAGTCAATGATTCTTTCTTCGGCGGGATGTTGATTACTCAATCACATTAGCAGTTAAAGGGTTGGATCTATACTATTCAAAGATCCAAGAAGTCTTTGCATCCTTTGATATCTCAAGCAACAAATTTGAAGGCCAGATTCCAGAGTTCATTGGGAACCTTAAGCAGCTTCACTCCCTTAACATTTCCAACAACATTCTCACTGGTTCTATTCCATCATCCTTGGGGAACTTAAGGAATCTTGAGTCGTTGGACCTTTCACACAATAAGCTGTCAGGACAGATCCCCCAACAACTGACAAGGCTTACATTCCTTGGGAACTTTGATGTGTCTCACAAAAATCTCACAGGTCCTATACCGCAAGGTACCCAACTTACTTCATTGAATAGCACTTTGTGGGAGCAGATATTTTCGTCTCCAATCAGAACACGCCACGTGGAAAAGAGGATTATCCCTTAAATTAATTAATTAAACCATTTATTGGGATAATTAATTAATCAGGATAATATCTTAATTATATGGTATTATCTCATAATTAATAAAGATAATATCATTAATTGGGATATTATCATAATAAAGGGATATTATCTTATAATTAATGAGATAATATCAATAAATCAGGTATTATCTTATCAAAGGGATAATATCCTAATTATTGGATATTATCTTATAATTAACGAGATAATTCAGATATTATCAAGTCCAACTCGATCTCTACGAAACCCTAGCCCCGAGGCTCCTATAAATAGATGACTTCAGTCATCATTCAAGGTACATCTAAATTCACATCTGAATTCACATCTAAACTCACTTCAAAACCTAGCTCCAAAACCCGAGAAAATACTCGAAGCTCTCTCTCTCTCCCTCTTCACTCTCCATATTTTCTTCACACGGCTCCGGCCACCACACACGGCTCCGGCCACCCGGTTTACACCATACAAACTCCGTACCCTTTGCTTAGCTATTGTTTTCCTACAAACACTCGAACTAACTTAGGCATCGGAGGGCCTTTGGCCAACACCCCCCGGGTGTGGTCTATTTACTCCAATCTATTTTACAGGAAGCGAGGAAGAGAGAGAAGGAAGATCGAAGGTTCAAGGATCTAGAAGCGAATATTCTCCCGTGAGATTATTTGCACAAACATTTGGTGCTTTCATTGAGAGCACGAGTTATACTCAACGCGTGCTCAAGGAATCCGTTCCTCCTATTTTCCAATCCACCGAAGCCTTCCAAACAACCATGGTTGGAAGCAAGCGCACGAGGAGCAAGACCGCCGCGATGGCTCAATCCGTGACGGCCCAAAGCTACTCCTCCCATGATCCCGCGATCGACATGGTGGCACCACCACCTTTAGCCGCCATGATCCCGCAGCAAACCACCGCGCCACCTGCCGGACCTTCAGCTGGGACCACCGCACTAGCCGTCGTCGTACCATCCCAAGGCCCCGTGGCCGGATCTGGCCACCTTCTTAGCGCCGCCACCGAACATAGGGGAACCTCCCATCAAGGTGGGCTCACGACCATCGCCAACTTTGGCCCAATCTTGGAGCAACTTCAACCATTCCCTCCATTGCCTCCGCGCTCGACGCATGCTCTCGCTCACACCTCTAATGAAAACCTAGCCCGCGTGCAATTGGGCTCCACACACTTCTCTCCTCCCGATCCACGAAGTCAAGCAGACCTTAATCAAAGAGTCGACCAGCTAGCTCAGAAAGTTGACCAGCTCATTAACCACATAAGCTTGGCTCAAAACCTTGGCCTTGGACAACAGGGCGAAGAGAGAAGGATGGACGAACGCGCCGATATGCAGTTCAATGGGCACCAAGCAGGTCAAGCAGGAGTAAGCAGACAAGGAGATGGACAACAATATGGTCGGCTTGTCGACATGTTGCAAGCATCTGCAAGCCACACTCAGAGCAGACGAAGTCTCCCATCCAGACAGAATTTAAGGGCCAATGTGCGTGAGAGGCTAGGCCCACAACCTGGCATCCGTGCTCGCCTGGGCCCGCAAGGAAACGTGCTTGAAAGGCTAGGCTCCCAGAGAGGTCAATCTGACGACCGTCACCATGAGGATCGTGTAGGAAGGCGCTCCGCTGCTCGCTCACAGAGAAATGTTCAAGAAAGGCTAGGCTCTCAGGGAGGTCAACCAGATAACCCTCACGATGAGGACCGTGAAGAAAGGCGCTCCGTTGCTCGCTCTCGAAGAAACAGCTCTCACCACCAAGCGGGGAATACCTCGCAAGCGCAGTCTACCGACACGCCGCCTAGGCAGCGCAGCCGAGAAGGTCAACCCTTGCAAACCAACGAGGAAGTCAGTCAGCGTCGTCCAAATCGCCGAGGTTGCCCACGTGACCGACTAACCATGCGTGTGGAAGACGTTGAGAAGCTTGTAAATAACCGACTTCGAGACTTAAAGATTGGCGGAAATTTCGAAGATACATTACGCATGGAAGTAGACCGAGCAAACTCCTCACCTTTCACTGCTGAAATCGAGCAGGCTACTCCTCCAAAACGATTCTCAACACCATCTTTCACATGTTTCAAAGGAGATTCTGATCCCGAAAGCCATCTGAAGTATTTCAAGAGCCTTATGATCCTCTACAAAGCCGAAGATGCGCTAATGTGCAAGGTGTTTGCAATGACTTTGCGAGGAGCAGCTCAGGACTGGTTCCACACTCTGCCCTCTGGGTCGATCAGCAGCTTCAAGGAGCTTGCTTATGTCTTCACCAAAGAGTACACTTCTTACCGGACGATCAAGAAGAACCCTGACCACCTGTACAACCTGCGCAAGAAGCCCAATGAATCTCTTCGAGATTACATCAAGAGATTCAAAGCAGAAAAGGCTAACATCGTGGGATGCGATGACCAAATCGCGTCCTCTGCATTCAAGAAAGGTCTTCCAGCTGAGCACGACTTATACCGCGAGCTGACTATCACTCCCAGCCAGACTCTGGCAGAGGTCTTTGCGACCGCGGAACGCTACGCGCTCTGGGATGACGATCGAATTGCCGCGAAGAAGTCCACCGAGCAGGAAGATCAGCTGACCAAGCGGGCAGGCCAAAGAAGCGACAGGTTTAGCAGCAGGGAAAAAGACAAACGCAGGTCGCGCCCACAAGGAGATGCTACGACAAAGGAGAACTACACCAAGTTCTCCATCCCTATACATCAAATTTTAGCCCAAGTGAAGGACAAACCTTGGGTAAAAAGACCGCAACCCTTGAAAGGAGATCCGGATAAAAGGGATACCAGAAAATATTGTGCCTTCCATGCGACGCACGAGCACAATACGAATAATTGCTTTGCTTGGAAAGCGCATCTCGAAGAACTCGTAAGAGAAGGACACTGCACGGAATTCATCGCGAAGCAGGCCATCCAGCGAATCGAGGACCGCGATGCCGCCAAGGAGCCACCTCAAAAAGTCATAAGGATTAACACAATCCTGGCTGACTCCGAGGAGTCTGGGCTGACCAGCAAGGAAAAGAAAAGGAAGATCAAACAGGCCACTGTCATCTCCCAGATCTCCACTAGTCTCCCACCGGCAGAAGACGATCCCGTGATCGGCTTCCAAAAGAAAGATCTAGTCGGCCTCGATCTGCCACACAACGACGCCCTTGTCATCAGCATTCAAATCGCTCAGGCCATGGTAGATCGAATCCATGCAGACGAGGGCAGTGCAGCCAATATCCTACAATTGGCAGTCATCCAGCAGATGGGCTTAGAGACAAAGATCAACAAATCAGCTAGGTCACTAACCGGCTTCAATGGCGCAACAACGGTTACCGTGGGCACGATAGATCTCGACGTCTACTCCCCACCTGTAATCAGCTCGCAAACATTCATGGTCATTGATGAACTCTCACCCTACAATGGCATTCTGGGCAGACCATGGATCAGCAAGATCAACGCCATCACCTCCGCCACACATCAGAAAATTCGCTACCCTATCCCTGGGGGCGGTATCGGTCAGATCAACAGTGATCAGGCAATGGCGAGGAAATGCTCAGCTCAAGGGTTGAAAAGAAGCAAGCAAACACAGTTCCTCCCTGTAAATCAGGCAGATATGAAGGGAGTAGAGCAACCAGAGGAGAAGGCAAATCCCGTTCCTGACAGCCGAGCTGACCAGAAAGGAAAGGGAACAGCTACTCCCCAATAGCAATCAAAGAGTCAGGACCAAGTCGAGGGAATCCGTCCGGAGGTCTCTCCTGAAGAAGGATGGAAGCCCGAGGAGGACGTCGAGCTAGTACCCCTTGATCCTGACAAGCCAGAGAGAAAAGCGCGGATTGGCTCGCGCCTAAGCCAGGAGGAAAAGGCAGAGCTTGCAGCCTTCCTCCAGAACAACAAAGACGTATTCGCATGGTCGCCATCCGACATGCCAGGCATTGATCCCCAGATCATCTGCCATCGCCTACACGTCAACCCAGCAATCAAGCCTGTAGCGCAGAAGAGACGCAACTTCGCCCCCGAGCGGGTTGCCATCATTGAAGCAGAGATCGACAAGCTCCTAGCTGCCGGTTTCATTGAAGAAGTCTCCTACGCAGAATGGCTGGCGAACGTTGTTTTAGTAGCAAAGAAAGATAAAGGCCTGTGGAGAGTGTGCGTTGACTACACCGACCTCAATAAGGCACCCTAAAGACAACTTTCCACTGCCAAGAATTGATCAGCTCGTCGATTCAACTTCCGGCAATCAACTGCTAAGTTTCATGGACGCCTACTCCGGCTACAATCAAATCATGATGCATGAAAACAACAAAGCAAAGACCTCTTTCATCATCGAAAGAGGTACATACTGCTACAAAGTCATGCCCTTCGGGCTGAAGAACGCCGGAGCAACCTACCAAACGCTAGTAAACAAAGTTTTCAAGGAGCAAATCTGTAAAACTATGGAGGTCTACATAGACGACATGTTAGTCAAAGCTCCCCAGCGAGCAGACCACATCACAAACCTCGCCGAGGCATTCAGCCTACTCCGAAAATACAACATGAAGTTGAACCCGAGCAAATGCACATTCGGAGTCTCGTCTGGCCGATTCCTAGGATACTTAGTCACCCAAAGAGGAATTGAGGCACATCCGAATCAAATCAAGGCTATACTCAACATGAAGTCACCTGCCACAACAAAGGAGATACAAAGTCTAACGGGTAGAGCAGCAGCTCTCAACCGATTCCTCTCGAGATCTACCGACAAGTGCAGGCCATTCTTCAAAGCCTTGAAGAAAGGACACAAGGACAAGTGGGATGACGAGTGCGAAGTAGCTTTTCAAAACTTGAAAACCTACCTCACCACACCTCCCCTACTCTCAAAACCGATACCAGATGAAGACTTGTACATCTACCTGGCGGTGTCCGACTCAGCCGTCTGCTCAGCTCTCATCCGAGAAGAGCTGGGGGCACAACATCCGGTATTCTACACTTCAAAAGCTCTCCTCAACGCAGAGACTCGCTACCCGAAAATGGAGAAGCTCATTTTTTCGCTTGTAGTTTCCGCAAGAAAGCTAAGGCCCTACTATCAAGCGCACCGGATAATTGTCATGACAGAATTTCCTTTGAGATCGATCCTCCACAGCCCCGATGCCTCTCAGCGACTCATGAAATGGGCTATCGAACTCAGTCAATACGACCTCCTCTACCGGCCGAAAACTGCTATAAAAGCTCAGGCTTTAGCAGATTTTGTTATAGAGTTTACTCCGACAGCCGAAAAAGAGAAGCTGGTCACGAAAAGCAAGGAAAAAGCAGACGATACCTCCCTCACTGATTCAAACCTACCTAATGGCATGTGGCAGTTACATGTAGACGGAGCGTCAAATCACAAAGGAGCGGGGGCAGGCGTCGTCATAATCACCCCAGATGGAACTTTGTTGGAACAAGCCATCACGCTAGGCTTTCCTGCTTCAAACAACGAGGCAGAGTATGAGGCATTGCTCGCCGGACTGCGCCTAGCAAAAGAACTGTCGATCAGAAGATTGGCCATCTATTCAGACTCCCAGCTGATCACGAATCAAGCCTTAGGCGAGTACATGGCAAAACATCCGAGAATGATCCAGTACCTCGACAAAGTCCAAAGACTTTTGAAAGAATTTCCTACTTTCACCATCCAACAAGTTCCACGGGCGGAAAACACCCATGCAGATGCGCTGGCAAGCCTAGGATCAGCGCTGGACACCCAGTTCAAACGCTCCATCTCAGTAGAACACCTTGACCGGCCAAGCATCGAAGAAATAGAGCCAATCGACTCAATGCAGATCGATGAAGACCCCAGCTGGCAAGACCCCATCATCGACTACTTGGTGAATGGAAATCTCCCGTCGGATAAGTCCGAGGCTAGGAAGGTCCAGCAGAAAGCCGCGAGATACTACATACAAGGCACCAAGCTCATTCGCAGATCATACTCCGGCCCTCATCTCACCTGCATAAAATACCCTCAAACACTTGAGGTCCTCTACAAAATTCATGACGGCGAGTGTGGCAACCACTCTGGAGGCAGGTCACTCGCCCAGAAGGCTCTAAATATAGGCTATTTCTGGCCTACCATGCGCCATGACTCGGCCGAGTATGTCAAAAGATGTGATCGCTGCCAACGGTACAAACCGGTTCCTAACCTGCTTGCCGAAGTCTACCATCCGCAGAACAGTCTGTGGCCTTTCATGCAATGGGCCATCGACTTAGTGGGCCCCATGCCGACGGCACCAGCTAATAAAGAAATGATGATCGTCGCCACTGATTACTTTACTAAATGGATCGAGGCCGAAGCTCTATCCTCTACTAAAGAAGCTGACGTGGAACGATTCATCTGGAGAAACATCATCTGCCGATTTGGCTGCCCACAATCACATGTTACCGACAATGGCTTACAATTCATCGACAAGTAGATGACTGAACCCAGCACATTTCTAAAGAAGAGAAGCAAACTACTGCAAAATTCCATAATGTGCCACAACAAAAGACAGTTGCCCATAAGCAGCGTCCTTCGGGAGACGCAGGGCGACAACCAGAAGCGTCCTTCGGGAGACGCAGCCCGCAAAGAAGCGTCCTAAGGGAGACGCAGGGTGCGCTAGGAATTTCCTAAGGGAAGTATCCAGGTTCCTATCCGTTCCCTAAGGGGGGCAGGATAAGTCATACAGTTGCCCATAAAAAGCGTCCTAAGGGAGACGCAGGGCGACGACCAGAAGCGTCCTTCGGGAGACGCAGCCCGCAAAGCAGCGTCCTAAGGGAGACGCAGGGTGCGCCAGGAATTTCTTAAAAGGAGGTCACCATGCCTCCTGCGGGAAGTATCCAGGTTCCTATCCGTTTCCTAAGGGGGGCAGGATAGCCAAACAGTTGCCCATAAAAAGCGTCCTAAGGGAGACGCAGGGTAACGACCAGAAGCGTCCTTCGGGAGACGCAGCCCGCAAAGCAGCATCCTAAGGGGGTTGCAGGGTGCGCCAGGAATTTCCTAAGGGAGGTATCCAGGTTCCTATCCGTTCCCTAAGGGGGGCAGGACAGTCATACAGTTGTCCATAAGTAGCGTCCTAAGGGAGACGCAGGGCAACGACCAGAAGCGTCCTAAGCTTTCTCCGGAAAAATGCAGAATACGCCCGGAATCCCTCAAGAGGGACCCTGGCTTTTACAAAAATCCTAAGGGGAAATGTACAGCCAAAACACTAGCCGGTTACTCAAGCAGTTCACAAGACAATATGCAGATTGAAGTTGAAATGATAACTGAAATTTCCATATCAAAGTGACCAACCGGTCAAGTTCAAACAAAAAGAAGATGGTCAAACAAGACCAATTATTCTAAACAAAAAGCAGACGACAAAAGCTGAAAAGAAATAAAGGAGTTTTCATCTACTCCGAAACGCCGGCAGGGGATCCTTGATCTGCAGCCTCTTCAGCATCCACCTGATCAGCCACGCTCTCAGTAGCTCCGCATGCCTGATTTATGACGTCTGCCACCACTCATCGACACGTCTCCGGACGTAGGCCAAACGGGCCCCACTCATCGACACGTCTCCGGATGTAGGCCAAACGGGCCACCCTCATCGACATGTCTCCAGACGTCTTATCGACACGTCTCCGGACGTAGGCAAAACGGGCCACTCTCATCGACACGTCTTCGGACGTAGGCCAAACGGGCCAAAAGAGAAGACGAAGAAAAAATACACGTGCTCGACTTACCTTGGGATGCACGGCAACTCCTCTCTTCGACAAGCAGTACAAATTCTCCAAGATCTTTCTCAAGCTAGAAAGTAGAGAAGTTAAGTTTGCGATGTGGAAAGAGTGAAGAGAAGCCCTGTATTTATACAAGTTGGACAACCCGGGTCAAGAAGGAATCGCAAGCTCATTCCTACTGGGGATCCAACTCCAAGAACAGTTAGAAGCCTACTCTAATTGGGAACCTGATCTGCAAAAGGAGTCCAACTCGCAGAAGAAAGCCCAGATACAGTTGGAGAGTCCGAAAAATAATTTCATCTCCTACATGCCACGCAAGCGCCATGCAGAAGCTGAGGGGCATTTGTGGGAGCAGATATTTTCGTCTCCAATCAGAACACGCCACGTGGAAAAGAGGATTATCCCTTAAATTAATTAATTAAACCATTTATTGGGATAATTAATTAATCAGGATAATATCTTAATTATATGGTATTATCTCATAATTAATAAAGATAATATCATTAATTGGGATATTATCATAATAAAGGGATATTATCTTATAATTAATGAGATAATATCAATAAATCAGGTATTATCTTATCAAAGGGATAATATCCTAATTATTGGATATTATCTTATAATTAACGAGATAATTCAGATATTATCAAGTCCAACTCGATCTCTACGAAACCCTAGCCCCGAGGCTCCTATAAATAGATGACTTCAGTCATCATTCAAGGTACATCTAAATTCACATCTGAATTCACATCTAAACTCACTTCAAAACCTAGCTCCAAAACCCGAGAAAATACTCGAAGCTCTCTCTCTCTCCCTCTTCACTCTCCATATTTTCTTCACACGGCTCCGGCCACCACACACGGCTCCGGCCACCCGGTTTACACCATACAAACTCCGTACCCTTTGCTTAGCTATTGTTTTCCTACAAACACTCGAACTAACTTAGGCATCGGAGGGCCTTTGGCCAACACCCCCCGGGTGTGGTCTATTTACTCCAATCTATTTTACAGGAAGCGAGGAAGAGAGAGAAGGAAGATCGAAGGTTCAAGGATCTAGAAGCGAATATTCTCCCGTGAGATTATTTGCACAAACACACTTCATATGAGGGAAACCCAGGATTGTGTGGAGATCCATTACCAAAATGCGGAAATCAAGAGGCCCCTCAACCGCCACCTTCAACTGAAGAAGACAGTGATTCAGGCTACGCTCGAACGCTTGAAATTGATTTGAAATTTTGTTTGGCTGGAATTGGAAGTGGGTTTGTAGTGGGAGTGGTTCTTGCGGATGTCGCCATCACAAGAAGGCAGGAGTTGTTCCTTAAGATCGTTGGAATGGTCAGGCTAATGATATTGAAAAGGTAGAGTTGGGGATGCAGAAATTCAGTGTGTTATAAAGTCAAGCATTTGGAGTAGTACGTTTTTTCTTGTTTTTTCTTCCTTCTCCTTCCATGTAACCGTGCTCTATCTTTGGAGTTGTCCTGTGGGTAGAGTGGGGATGCAGAAGTATAGTTTGTTATAAGGTCATGCATTTGGAGTTGCTTTCTTGTTTTTCTTTCATTCACGTAACCTTGCTCTGTCTTTCTAGTTGTACTCTTTGTGGTGGTTATGCTAATTAATGCAAATAAAATGATTTTAATCATTAATTGAGCACAGAGTAGATTGGATGAAATGAAATTGAAGCTTTCCAAAGCCTCACATGAATATACCTACAATAGTTGCTGCTAATTGCAAAAGAGCAAACAGTACATTGGGTGCAATTCAATCACCTGCACCCTAAACCAATGCAACTCTCTCTGCCGCATCCCTTCATTCCTATATCTCCTATTTCTTTTCTCTTCATTTCAAAATGCTTAAAATACAGAAACAAAATTAACCCTGGATTTTCCAAATTTTTCTCGGTAACCAAATTAACATCCTGCAGTTCACAAAACTCTGTACTAAAAAGAGAAACAATGAAATGTTCACGGTCATAATCAAATGCCTAAACGATTTCCTATTTAGGTGAAACTTTATAGGGACCGTCAACCGATCCTTGAATTTTGACTTAATTAAAACTTGACAAAAATAATTAAGAACGTAGAAAATGAAGAATGAGTCCCTAAAGAAATACTAAATTATATGTTTGATCTCCGTAATTTGACTAACTTTTCATTTTATTTCTTGTCATTTTAATTTGGTATGCAATCAAATTCAATTAATAAGTTTCATCAAAATGATAGATGAAATCTGACGTAGTAAAATGCAATCACAACATGTAACATGTGAAAATAATCGCTGTTAGATTTGCTGTAAGAGAAATCAGCTGTGAGAGAACACAGTTTGGCGTTTGGTAAACTTTTTGTTATAAGGGTTGTTGGTATGGATTCCCGTATAATTAAAAAATAATTGTTGCATAATCATTAAATCCAATGCCTCTTTGAAATTGGTTCCTGTATAATCAGAAAATGAAAGCACCTTATTAGCTGCTTTCCCAAATAGCTTTCTCTCATAGCAATTTTTAACAATAAGTGATTTTCTCATAGTTTACCAAACGGGTTGGGCTTCCCAAAATTTTTTAAAAATCACTTATCACCCCAAATAAGCAATACCAAACGGGCACGTAATGTAAGGGCGCTTTTGTTTCTACAAGAGATTTGTAATCAACCCAAAATGTAATAATAGTGCGTCTATTTTTCTTATTAGTGTTAGATTTGTAGGGCTTAATTGCTATATTTGAGTGGTCACTGAAATATACATTCATTGACGTGGTGTACATCAAGATATTCCCATATATATCTACGTACTGTTCTTTCTTTCTTATATTACAATGCTTTTGCTTTTTGAATATATGACCAATCAAAGAATTTGTTCTTTTTATCACACTTCCGCGCTTTTCGAATATGATATAAAAATAGAGTATATTACAATGCCTTTTTTTTTGGTCGAAATCTGATTTCATTTCGTTTGGATGAAAAGAATTGAAAATTACATAGAATTCTAAAATGATGTAATTTAATTTTCCATTATTTTAATTTCTAGCAATTGAAGATTTCAGTGTTTAGATTTATATATGTTGAATTTTGTAAATTGCACTATGAAAATTGTGAAATGATGCCTATTTTAGTGAAAATTAAACTAGAGAATTTGATGCCCCAATTTCTACGATTTTTTATGCACTTCATTTAATAAATTCCGAGTTTGAGTTATCAAACAAGGAAATTGTCAATTTCTCCTTTTAAACTCCTGACTTTTTAGGAAAATTTCAAACCTCATCCAAACGGAGGGTAAAGAAACCCAGAGTGAAGAGAAAACAAAGAGATGTTTTGTTTCTTTTATTTACTATTATTTAAAGTGCCAAGCTCCTCAGGAAGTCTTCCTTACAGCAAATTTCCGACCAAAAGCAAAACAATCAATGATGAAAGGACAAGCCCTTAAATGTGAACTCTCAAGAGGAAGTCCAGAGCACATGGTGACGTGCATGTTTGATATAAGGCCCCTTGAAGACGTAACTTTGGAAATTTACACTTGGTCTCATCAATTTCGCAAATTGACTTGGAGTTTCTTGGTCTTTTTAATTGAAAATATCACAAATTGCATATATGTAATTTACTAGAACTAATTGTAGGTTTTCCGTGACGGAGAGGGCAAATTGTAGGTTTTCCGTGACGTTGTGTATGTACTCATAAATGTCCCCAAAATCGTGTATGAACTCGTAAATGACCTTATAGGTTGGGGGGTTTACTGTAATTTTTCATTTATTTATTTATTTATTGTTTTTGGGGTCTGAATCAGTCCTCCCCTGCCTTTTTAATTAAGTCTCTCTCTATCTCAAAAACAATATTCACCAGATGATAGAAAGTATGGGCTCGTTTAATAAGTTTGAATTCATCAAAATAATAGATATGAAATCTGACGTAGTAAAATGCAACCACAACATGTAACATGTAATGTAAGGGCGCTTTTGTTTCTCCACGACATTTGTAATCAACCCAAAACGTAATAATAATCCGTCTATTTTTCTTATTAATGTTAGATTTGTAGGGCTTAATTGCTATATTTGAGTGGGCACTGAAAGATACATTCATTGATACATCAAGATATTCCCATAGCTAAGTATTGTTCTTTCTTTCTTATATTACAATGCTTTTGCTTTTAGAATATATGACCAATCAAAGAATTTGTTCCTTTTTTCACAATGTCGCGCTTTTTTTATTAATATGATATAAAGATAGAGTATATTACAATGTCTTTTTTTTTTCCGTCAAACTCTGATTTCATTCCGTTTGGATGAAAGGAAGTGAAAATTACATAGAATTCTAAAATGATGTATTTTAGATTTCCATCATTTCAATTTCTAGCAATTGAAGATTTCAGTGTTTGGATTTATATATGTCGAATTTTGTAAATGGCACTATGGAAATTGTGAAATGATGCCTATTTTAGTAGAAATTAAACTCGGGAATTTGATGCCCCAATTTCCACTATTTTTTATGCGCTTCATTTAATAAATTCCAGACTTAAATTACCAAACAAGGGAATTGTCAACTTCTCCTTTTAAACTCCCGACTTTTAGCTAAATTCCAAATCTCATCTAAACGGAGGGTAAAGAAACCCAGAGGGAAGAAAAAACAAACAGTACAGATGTTTTGTTTCTTTTATTTACTATTATTTAAAGTCCCAAGCTCCTCAGGAAGTCTTCCTTACAACAAATTACCCACCTAAAGCAATTCTCCTCAAGAACCAACACTGTAAAAACAAAACAATCAATGATGAAAGGACAAGCCCTTAAATGCGAACTCTCAAGAGGACGAGAAATCTCACATGTGGTGCCAAAACAATTTCCACAAAACAAAGACTCAAAAGTCAGGCCAAGAAACCGAAGAAACGATGAGGAAAGAGCTGATGCTGAACACGTCCAATACCCATAAATGCATGGGTATAATGCCGAATTACCCCCTGAACTTGTACCTAATTATCAATTTACCCCCCGACCTTTTTTTTTAGCAAATTAAGGGCTCGAATTAAATTTTATTATCAATGTTCCCCCTGTCGTCTAAATCATTAACATTTCATCCAATAATCGATTAAATCATTTTTAAAAAATATTTTAAAAAAAATTAAAGAAAAAAATATATTTTTGACAAAATTAAAGAAAAAAAAGAAAAAAAAATCCTATGGACCCACCCACCCCACCCCCTGCATCTTCTTCTCCAACCTATCCTCCCTCTGCAACAAAATCCCACCATTTTTTTTCTTGCCAAAAATTATCTCTCTCTCTCTCTCTCTCTCTCTCTTCCCCTCCCTTTCCCATTCGAGCTCCCCCCCCATCCCCCATCACAGACCCACCCCAGAATGAACCCAGATTTTTTTTCTCCCACAGCCCCCCCCCCCCCACGAACCCATAACCACCGCAAACCCATTCGCGCGCCTTTCCCCTTTGATTTTTTCCCCACAGCCTTAAAGATCCAAACCTCTTCACCTCACAAGTTCATTGCCCCTTCTCCCAAAATCTCAACCCTAAATCGCAGAGAGAGGGTGTTTGAAGAAAGGGTTTGGTGTTTGGTTGGAGAGAGGGAAGAAAGGGTTTTTCTGTTTGGTTGCAGAGAGGAGAGAGTTACAGAGAGAGAGGGAGTCGTAGGGAGAGAGGGAAGAAAGGGTTTGGTGTTTGGTTGCAGAGAGGAGAGAGTTGCAGAGAGAGAGGGAGTCGTAGGGAGAGAGGTAGAGAGGAAGAAGAAAGGGTGGGTGGGTCCCACCCCTCTGTTTATTAAAATGATTTTTTTTTCATTTTATATGTCATACTATTGTATTTTACAGTATTTAATTATTTTTAACATATGAAATGACCAATTTGCCCTCATATTTAACGGCAAATTGGATGAAATGTTCGAATTTTGACGGTGGGGGGAACATTGATAATAAAATTTAATTCGAGCCTGTAATTAGCTAAAAAAAAAGGTCAGGGGGTAAATTGAGAGTTATGTACAAGTTCAGGGGGCAATTCGGCATTATACCCTAAATGCATTGCTACTTGACTTGAAGTCAAACACGTAATGTTTATTGCTCAACCATTTGATCACATGGCCTGTCCATAAATAGATAGCTCTCCAGCTTTCACTTTCACAGATGATTCTTTAGTTAAGAATGCACTCAAAAAAAATCAAAAAAATTATGGGCAACGTGTCGATTCGCATGCTCTCGAAACTAGTAGTAGTTCTACTTCTGTTTCATCTTGTGTGGTTGTTAAGGCCATCTTCAGTCATAGGGTTAAATATAGTCTAGGGTTATAAATTTATCCCTCCAAAATATTAATTTTTTAAAAAATAGTGTATGGCTAAATTTTTCCATCTCTAGCCATGCAGGGTTATATTTTAGGGTCCTTCATATTTTATTATTTGAGAAAAACTATGGTACAACACTCATACATTCCACAATTATGTATTGTTTAATTTAATCAAACTACTATTTAGAGACAATATTCCATATATGACACGTATACGTTGATAACGTTTAAAAAGACTATTTTAAAATAGTAAAAAAATCATAACGGCTAGCTGACGTCAGCGCGCCTTTAATATTGGATGTTGAATATGCATTTGTACGAGTTGTTTTGTGCTCTTGCCCACACTTGATAATTTCTCTTTTTGAGAAGCACGTGCATGGGGCCCATAAAAAAGATTTGGCCTAGGGCAAGAGCACGAAACATTTGGTTGCATTTAGCCCTAGTTGGAGGGCTAAAAGGCCAAATGTGGCTCTTCAAATTTGGCCAAAATTTTTCTATAATGAATATTTGGTTGCATTTACACTTGTTTATTAATCAGATCTAAGTTCTTGATTTAAGTCATCTGGAGTCTTAAAATACTTCTTTTTTGAGAGATATGTATGTCAATAAATATTATCCCCTTTGGATTAAACAAAAGGGTTGGAAATGAAAACAAAGGATTGTGTGGAGATCCATTGCTATTTGTTTTGGAAGACTTGGGAAGTAGGTTGGTAATGAAAACAAAGGTTATGCATGCATCATGTTAATTTTTTGTTCTTTTCGTCTTGTTCCTTTCTTCTACCTTGAGCCGTATCTTATCTTTCTACTATTTTTTTTACTAAGTCCCACTTAAAATTCATTTACTGTTTGACAATAACAAGAACAAAGTGCAACCAACAACACACTTAAAATTCTTTATCAAGACTTTATCAAGACTTAAATTTCATTAATTGAATTGAATGACTAAAATGAAGCTTATATATAGGTGCAAAAAATCAAGGGCAATTAATTCACTTGAAGTCCAGAGCACATGGTCTCATCAATTTCGCAAATTGACTTGGAGTTTCTTGGTCTTTTTAATTGAAAATATCACAAATTGCATGTATGTAATTTACCAGAACCATTTTTTTCTTTGCTTCTTGATTGTGAGTTCTTGACTTTAGTCATTTGCAGTGTGAAAACATTACGCCTCGACTTTATTATTATTTCCAATCACTTCTTTATTGATCAAAATATGTCAATATAAATATTATCTCCTAATGAAGATGGTTATTTAGCTTAAGAGGGCAAAGAAAAGAATATTTTAAAACATTGGAAATACAAGGGCAATGCTTAAGTAAGAACTGTTTATAAACTGAATATTAAAATCTTGCACTGGCTCAATAACAAACGCTCCAAATGCTAACGGCTGGGTGGTGCTGCATCATCCATGCTGAATCCAAGTTGAAGATATACAGAGGAGAGACCGCTCTTCTGCTTGCCACATCACCAATTTAACAGACATCAAATTTAATGGCAAACTGACTTGAAGTTTCGTGGTCTTTCTAGTTCAAAATATCAGACATCGAATTAATGATATGTAATTGGCAAGGATAGAATTTTCTGTGATGATTATTTCTTTGCATTTACACTTTTTTATTAGTCAGTTCGTGAGTTCTTGACTTTAGTCATCTCTCCTCATGCCAGTCCATAAATAGATACTTGACACGTGTATTTCCCATCACTTCTATATTGATCAAAATGTCAAATAATATTAAATTATTACTTGACACGTGTACGCTATTGCTCAACCATTTGATCATATATGCTAGTCTATAAATAGATAGCTCTCTAGCTTTAACTTTCATAGATGATTACTTAGCAAAGAGTGCAAACAAAAAAAATATCAAAACATTATGGGGATTCACCTGTCGATTCGCATGCTCTCGAAACTACTAGTTCTGTCGTTGTTTCATCTAGTGGTTGCAAACTTTGTAGACTCTTTGCAACAGCTATCTTGCCATGCCGAGGAGAGCTCTGCCTTGCTGCAGTTCAAGGAGAGCTTTATTATTGACAAATCTGCTTCAAGTAATGACTGGTGCTTATCCAAAGGTTTCATCATGGAAACCAGCTGGAGGAGGAAATAGCAGCTGCTGCTTCGTGGGATGGCGTGGAGTGTGATGAGATGACGGGTCATGTTATTGGCCTTAATCTCAGCAGCAGTTATCTCTACGGCTCTTTCGACTCCAATAGTAGCCTGTTCAGCCTGGTGCATCTTCAAAGGTTAAGCCTCTCTGACAATAACTTCAATCACTCTCAAATTCCATCTAGCATAAGAAATTTCCAAGCCTCACTCATCTTGACCTCTCTGCCTCTGTCTTTTCTGGTCAAGTCCCATCTGAAGTCTCGCACTTGTCCAAGTTGACATACCTTGATTTGTGTTGCAATATTCTTGAAAATGGAAATCCTGATAATCCTCAGCGATTGTTGAAACTTCAACCATCCGATATGAGAAGTATGGTTCAAAATTTAACTAGTTTAGAAAATCTTCGTCTTAGTTTCATTAACATATCTTCCATCATACCCGTTTCCTTGACAAATTTATCATTTTTGACATCCCTAAGACTTCGGCAATGTGATCTGTTTGGCGAATTCCCAGTGAAAATTTTCAGTCTACAAAACTTAAAAGTTCTTCGTGTGAGATACAACGAAGATCTCACTGGATATTTGCCCGAATTTAATCGAAGTAGCCCTCTCATCTCACTGAGTGTTGGGTTTACTATGTTTTTTCGGAACAATACCTTCTTCGATTGAAAAGCTTAATTCATTGCAAGAGCTGGATGTCTCTCAATGCAATTTTTCAAACTCGTTGGTTCCTTCTGCACTTGGCAATCTTAGACAGCTCACTTACCTAGATATTTCAGCAAGCAGATTTGGAGGTCCCATTCCTGATTCCTTGGCAAACCTTACCCAATTGACCGAGTTTCGAGTTAGTACGAGTTCTTTAACTGGTCCAATTCCATCTTGGCTAGGTAACTTTAGCAAATTAGTTTACCTTGATTTTGCTTATAATCATTTGAGTGGTTCAATTCCGGCCTCATTTTCCAATCTCATCAATCTCGAGATCCTTTATCTACATACTAATAACCTGAGTGGTGTAGTAGATTTTCAAATGTTTGAGAAGCAACAAAATCTGTACCAACTCCAGTTGGGTTATAACAATTTTGAATTTGTTGCTGAATCCAATATTATGAATGCAACTGTTCAACAGTTCACCGTTCTGGGTTTGGGTTCATGCAATTTAAAAGAGGTCCCATATTTCCTAAGAAATCAAACAATGTTGGAGCGGTTGGATATTTCAGTAAACCAAATCCATGGCGAGCTACCAAACTGGATGTGGAACATAAGCAAGGAAACTTTGGTATTCCTGGACATTTCTAAAAACTTAATTTCAGGAGAATTTCCAGCTGTCTTTCCCTGGGTTAACCTAGTGTGCTTGAGGCTTGAGGTCAACAATTTTCATGGACGATTACCGATCCCTCCACCATCCCTGCTAGAATATGGAGCTACCAACAACAATTTTACTGGAGAAATTTCACCATTGCTTTGCAATATGAGTTCTCTTCGGTACCTTGACTTGTCGAAAAATAACTTGAGTGGCATGCTTCCTCAGTGTCTCGGAAACTTTAGTGATGGTCTAATCCTTTTACTTCTTGGAAGCAACTCTTTTCATGGCATGATGCCTCAATCATACAACAAGAGAAGCAGTTTGAGGATGATTGATGTTAGTCATAACCAATTCCAGGGGCAATTACCAAAGTCATTGGCGAATTGTGTGATGCTTGAGTATCTGGTTCTGTCAAACAATCAATTTAGTGATGTTTTTCCCATTTGGTTGGGGAATCTTCCAGAGTTAAAACTTTTGGCAATGCGTCATAATCGCTTCAACGATGTAATAGGACAGTCTAGAACAAATGTTGACTTCCCCAAGTTACGCATTCTTGATTTGTCTTACAACGATTTCACAGGTGAGATTCCACCTTTGTTTCCAGATATTACTGTAAACAAGTCAACATACATGTACGCAGGAGTAGGCTATGACATCAACGGTTATTTTGTTGGGAGGAGTGTTGATTACTCAATCACATTAGCAATTAAAGGTTTGGATTTGTACTATTCAAAGGTTCGAGAAGGGTTTGCAGCCATTGATATCTCAAACAACAAATTTGAAGGTAAAATTCCAGAATTCATTGGGAACCTTAAGGAGCTTCGCTCACTCAATATTTCCAGCAACATTCTCACTGGTTCTATCCCATCATCCTTGGGGAACTTAAGGAATCTTGAATCGTTGGACCTTTCACAGAACAAGCTGTCAGGACAGATCCCCCAACAACTGACGAGGCTTACATTCCTTGGGAACTTTGATGTGTCTTACAACAAACTCTCAGGTCCTATACCGCAAGGTACCCAACTTACTTCATTGAATAGCACTTCATATGAGGGAAACCCAGGATTGTGTGGAGATCCATTACCAAAATGCGGAAATCAAGAGGCCCCTCAACCGCCACCTTCAATTGGATCAGACAGTGATTCAGGCTCAGCTCAAACGCTTGAAATTGATTTGAAATTTTGTTTCGCTGGAATTGGAAGTGGGTTTGTAGTGGGAGTGGTTCTTGCGGACGTCGCCATCACAAGAAGGCAGGAGTTGTTTCTTAAGATCGTTGGCATGGTTAGGCTAATGATATGGAAAAGGTAGAGTTGGGGATGCAGAAATTCAGTGTGTTATATAGTCAAGCATTTGGAGTAGTACGTTTTTTCTTGTTTTTTCTTCCTTCTCCTTCCATGTAACCGTGCTCTATCTTTGGAGTTGTCCTGTGGGTAGAGTGGGGGATGCAGAAGTATAGTTTGTTATAAGGTCAAGCATTTGGAGTTGCTTTCTTGTTTTTCCTTCATTCACGTAACCTTGCTCTGTCTTTCTAGTTGTACTCTTTGTGGTGGTTATGCTAATTAATGCAAATAAAGGTGTATTTGGATTTTCTGCATTCATAATGTAATAAAATGATTTTAATCATTAATTGAGCACAGAGTACAATAGTTGCTGCTAATTGCAAAAGAGCAAACAGTACATTGGGTGCAATTCAAACACCCCAATGCACCTCTCTCCGCCGCATCCCTTCATTCCTATCTCTCCTATTTCTTTTCTCTTCATTTCAAAATGCTTAAAATACAGAAACAAAATTAACCCTTGATTTTCCAGATTTTTCTCGGTAACCAAATTAACATGCTGCAGTTCACAAAACTCTTTACTAAAAAGAGAAACAATGAAATGTTTACGGTCATAATCAAAATGCCTAAACGATTTCCTATTTAGGTGAAACTTTATAGGGACCGTCAACCAATCCTTGAATTTTGACTTAATTAAAACTTGACAAAAATAATTAAGAACGTAGAAAATGAAGAATGAGCCCCTAAAGAAATACTAAATTATATGTTTGATCTCCGTAATTTGACTAACTTTTCATTTTATTTCTTGTCATTTCAATTTGGTCTGCAATCAAATTCAATTAATAAGTTTCATCAAAATAATAGATGAAATCTGACGACGTAGTAAAATGCAATCACAACATGTAACATGTAATGTAAGGGAGCTTTTGTTTCTACAAGAGATTTGTAATCAACCCAAAATGTAATAATAGTGCGTCTATTTTTCTTATTAGTGTTAGATTTGTAGGGCTTAATTGCTATATTTGATTGGTCACTGAAATATACATTCATTGACGTGGTGTACATCAAGATATTCCCATAGCTACGTACTGTTCTTTCTTTCTTATATTACAATGCTTTTGCTTTTAGAATATATGACCAATCAAAGAATTTGTTCTTTTTATCACACTTCCGCGCTTTTCGAATATGATATAAAAATAGAGTATATTACAATGCCTTTTTTTTTTTTGTCGAAATCTGATTTCATTTCGTTTGGATGAAGAATTGAAAATTACATAGAATTCTAAAATGATGTAATTTAGTTTTCCATTATTTTAATTTCTAGCAATTGAAGATTTCAGTGTTTAGATTTATATATGTTGAATTTTGTAAATTGCACTATGAAAATTTTGAAATGATGCCTATTTTAGTGAAAATTAAACTCGAGAATTTGATGCCCCAATTTCTACGATTTTTTATGCACTTCATTTAATAAATTCCGAGTTTGAGTTATCAAACAAGGAAATTGTCAATTTCTCCTTTTTTTTTTTTTTTTTTTTGGTCAAGGAGCTATATTCATTAATAGTGGGAAACATTACAAATTGAGAAAACTCAATTCAAAAGGCAGCCCAACACCAACAAATAAAGGCCCAAAGATACAAAACCAAATAAACAACAGAAGCCCATAAACTATTAAACAAAGAAACCCTAGATCTAGAACACATGAGCAGCCGCACAGAGCATTCCAACAGCACCACCAGAGCAGATCCACCACCACCAAGGAGAAGTAACCGATACCAGGGGGTATCAAAGAGGCCGACGGAAGATGGGGGTGAGCAAGCCACCCGCGCGGAAGCGCTCCCATAATCCAAGAGTCAAGTGCAGTATGCACTTTAATCGCAGCCACGGACCACCACACACCACCGAGGAAGAACAACGGGAGCGGCGGACGCGGAACCGAGGAGCAAACGGTGAAGGTTGAGAACTGACAACCAGACGAAGCCGCTGGCCATGGATGGACGGCATCACAACAGAGAGGGGATGAGGAGAGGGTAGATGTAAGAAGTGGAGGGTGAAAAGTGAAGGTGGCTGGGGAAGAGAGGAGAGGGAGAGATGGGAGATTTAGGGTCTCACAGAGTGGGCTTAACTTAGGGAAAAACAGAAAAAAACTAAAGGAAACCGAAGTGGAGGCAAGAAGCCCCAGATCTGAGACAAAGCTCAGGGGAAAAACACCCATATCGGGTGGGGAGAGGCTAGGGACTCTCAAAATGAAGGAGGAGGAAGAGAGCTCTCAGAGAGCTCTCTAAGTGGTCGACGTTGCAATTTCTTGTCAATTTCTCCTTTTAAACTCCTGACTTTTTAGGAAAATTTCAAACCTCGTCCAAACGGAGGGTAAAGAAACCCAGAGTGAAGAGAAAACAAAGAGATGTTTTGTTTCTTTTATTTACTATTATTTAAAGTGCCAAGCTCCTCAGGAAGTCTTCCTTACAGCAAATTTCCGACCAAAAGCAAAACAATCAATGATGAAAGGACAAGCCCTTAAATGTGAACTCTCAAGAGGAAGTCCAGAGCACATGGTGACGTGCATGTTTGATATAAGGCCCCTTGAAGACGTAACTTTGGAAATTTACACTTGGTCTCATCAATTTCGCAAATTGACTTGGAGTTTCTTGGTCTTTTTAATTGAAAATATCACAAATTGCATATATGTAATTTACCAGAACCATTCTTTGTTTCGAATTGAATCAATGTTAATTGCAAGGATGGAATTTTCTGTAATGAATATTTGGTTGCATTTACACTTGTTTATTAATCAGATCTGATCTGAGTTGTTGACTTAAGTCATCTGGAGTCTTAATAAAATACTTCTTTTTTGAGAGATATATTATCCCTTTGGAATAAACAAAAGGGTTGGAAATGAAAACAAAGGATTGTGTGGAGATCCATTGCTATTTGTTTTGGCAGACTTGGGAAGTGGGTTGGTAATGAAAACAAAGGTTATGCATGCATCATGTTAATTTTTTTTGTTATTTTCGTCTTGTTCCTTTCTTCTACCTTGGTCCGTGTCTTCTCTTTCTACTTTTTTTTTTTTTACTAAGTCCACTTGATTGAACATGATTTGTTTGACAGATTGAACAATCAATTTACTGTTTGACAATAACAAGAACGAAGTGCAACCAACAACACACTAGGAGTATATTAAAGGAAAGGTGATGTCAAAAACCAAATGGCTGCCGTGTATCGTACTTATGTCCAAGGAGATGTCGTCTTGGGTGTGTCGAAAACCAATAGTTATTGGATGTCTTTATCAAGACTTAAAATTCATTAACTGAATTGAATGACTAAAATGAAGCTTATATATAGGTGCAAAAAGTCCCCTTGAAGTACAGAGCACATGGATATAAGGCCCCTTGAAGACGTAACTTTGGAAATTTACACTTGGTCTCATCAATTTCGCAAATTGACTTGGGAGTTTCGTGGTCTTTTTAATTGAAAATATCACAAATTGCATATATGTGATTTACCAGAACTATTTTTTTCTTTGCTTCGAATTGACAAGACAACAATGGTCTTATTTTCAAGGATGGAATTTTCTGTGATGGCAAGTTCTTGACACTACGCCTCAAGTTTATTATTATTATTATTATTTCTAATCACTTCTTTATTGATCAAAATGTCAATAAATATTCTTTTGATGAAGATGGTTAATTCGGAGTGATATTGATCAACTGCACACACAACCTTGGTCCGTGTCTTCTCTTTCTATTATTTTTTATTCCTAAGTCCCACTTGATTGAACATGATTTGTTTGAGAGATTGAACAATCAATTTACTGTTTGGCAATACTAAGAAAGCTATCAAGTCTAAAACCAAATGGCTGCCTTCAGCAATATAACGTGTGAACCTAATCAGCCACAAGCCTCTTGGAATTCAACTTGATCAATTAAAGACCAACCCTTTTTTCTTAATTGATTTTATTCTATCTTTTTATGTGGCAGTTAATTAGCCATGATTAATTTGACAGCTTGGAAAATCAATTTTTAACACAAAGCATGCAAAAGGAAAGGACACACAAACCAAAACCAAGTACAAGCACACAAGATCACTGCTGCGACCAACAAAAACTAGAGTTAGGGAGACTCGTCATCATCCGAACCACCGAAACCCTAATGGTTCTAGCCCTCAGCAGGCTCCATACTCGTACCCGAAAGATAAAAAATTCTGTGATGATATTTGGTTGCATGTCTGTGATCCTGATGGAAACTAAGTTTGAAAATAAGGAACTTATAATAATGATCCTGGTGGAAAACTATATATGTAGTCTTGATTGAATCAGAATGCCTTATTTACGGAGTAATTGGAGGACTTGACTTCGAGTCAAATGAAGCAATGATTCACTTGAAATCTGCACATGTTCTGGCAATGTAAGTATATACAAATTTCAAAGCATCGATCGTTGTTTCCCATTCCAATCTTGTTTGAAATTTATTCCAAGTCCCTTCCGTTCTCTCTCTCGCTTTCAACCCTCTTTTTGTTTTTGTTTTTTTTTTTTTCTGGTCTGAATCAGTCCCCTCTTGCCATTTTCATTCTCAAATGTTTACTCAAATGTTTACAAATTTGGACCCCTACAAAGACCAACATTCATCATTCTTGGCGCACAAAACATGGTAAAGACTTTGAATCTCTGCCAACAACATGTTTAATGTGGATTTTCAGATCACTTCAAGGAAACAACCAAGTAATTTTTACATAAAGATCACTTGAAGTCCATGTTTGATACGAAGCCCCTTGAAGACGTAACTTCGGAAATTTACACTTGGTCTCAATTTCGCAGCACCTGGATTCAATATGGCAAATTGACTTGGAATTTCTTGGTCTTTTTAATTGAAAATATCACAAATTGTATATATGTAATGAGTTTTTTTATATTTAAACCCCGCACCCCATATTCTAAGTTCACCCAAACTTCTAGTTCAAAATTCAAAATTTCAAAGAAAACCCCCACTATCTTCCCAAACTACCCCTAAATACACACCTAATAGAAAAAAAAAAATTAAAATAAAAAACTCATCAACCTCACACCCCACACCCCACTATCAAATGAACCGATAAGCTCTTTCCAATTGTCAATGCGATCCCAATATGGACTATACCAATCAAATGATTGGAGGTTGGAATGATTATGTCTACTCAAATGTTTACAAATTTGGACCCCTACAAAGACCAACATTCATCATTCTTGGCGCACAAAACATGGTAAAGACTTTGAATCTCTGCCAACAACATGTTTAATGTGGATTTTCAAATCACTTCAAGGAAACGACCAAGTAATTTTTACATAAAGATCATTTAACTGCTAGTAGGATAGCTAGGCACAACACAAGCACGAGATGGACTGTGCTCAGAAGGAAATAACAGAGCAGTGGGCTCTGTTTTTGGTAACAAAGAGTTGTTGGCTATCCTTATATGTCTCTTTATTTAACTGCAACAGAAATTACTTGCTTAATTTGAAGAAGAAGAGTGGTGGGGTGTGTGTATAGATGTACTTGGGTTAAGTATGAAGTTGGATGACTTTTTTGTCTTTTTACACAATAATAAAACTTAAGAGCTTAATGATTTAAGTATTGAGGTGAACAAAGTAAAGTGTGGGGTTTAAATAGAAAAAACTCTGTGCAATTTACGGGAACCGTTTTTCTCTTTCTCTTACTTTCAAGGATGGAATTTATGTGATTGTGAGTTCTTGACTTTAGTCATTTGCAGTGTGAAAGCACCATGTCTCGAGTTTATTATTATTATTATCTTCCAATCACTTCTTTATTGATCAAAATATCAATAAATATTATCTCTTGATGAAGATGGTTGACTTGGAGTAATATTAAATAGTTATTTATTAGAGTAACTTATCCTAACACCCCTTGAGGTTTCTTGTGTTTTTACAAAATCTCCTTAGGTCACAAAATTTACACAAACACCCCTTGAGGTTTCAGTTTGTTTTCACAAAACCTCATTTCGTCGATTGTTTGTCCAAAAATTGATGATTTCATTGGAAAAAAATTACGCGAATGATAAAATTACCTTAATGAAGTATATGCAATCTAATCTCAAATTTGTTATTTTGGAGATTTCTTTTGGTACAAAATCATCAATCTTTGGATGAAAAATCAATGAAAAAGAATTTTGTGAAAAAGCCAAAAATCTCAAAGGGTGTTAGTGTAAATAACTCTTATTTACTATATACAAGTCTATATGCAATGCCATTTGATTATCCCATCCATAAATAGGTAGCTCTTTCACTTTCATAGATGATTATTCAGATTAAGAGGGCAATGCTCAACTCAAGTAAGACCTGCTTATAAACTGAATATTAAAAGGAAGATACACATTTATACTCAATACAAGGGCCCAAATTGTTTTAAAAAAAAACTCTTATATGAAATGGACTTTAGAAACACACCCAGAGCCCATTTACAATATAACAAAGAGCCTTTTAACTTCTTACAAATTATAAAACTGTCATCGATTTCTTAAAACAAGCCCAATCCCAAAACCTCATAAAAAAAACCCAAAACACTCAATAAGGCATCAAAGTAATTTAATAATCAAAATTAAATTTAATAGGTCATCTGTCATTTTTTGAGTTTGTTTATAAAAATTAAATGTTGTATGATTTATCTATATCATTAGTACTAATAATGGGTATATGACTAAATATCTCATATTAAAATCTTACAGTGACTCCATTCTCTCTCGCTTTGCAAATTTAGACTTAGCACCTAAATTTAATGGCAAATTGTAACTGACACTACAGGAACGGTTTTTCTTTTGTTTCAAATTGACAACAGTGGTCCTTAATTGCAACGATTTTTCTTTTTTGTGATGATTATTTGTTTGCATTTACGATTTTTTATTAATCAGTTCATGAGTTTTTGACTTTAGTCACCTCATTATGGAGTACGCTATTGCTAGATTCATTCAGTGGGCATTTTTTCGGCCCTTAAGCCCTGCTCTATTCCGGTGTTTCACGCTAAGCAAGTAAACTATCTTTTTTATTTTTCAGTTTTTATAGTTGCTTATCTTTTTAATTTGTCATAATGTGGTTCCACTGTTAGAGTTTTTGTCATCCGTCAGCTGCATATGTTGCACTTTTGGGTCCCAGATTTTTATTTATTTTTTTGTTTAGGTGTAATAAAATATTAATTTTTAAAAATTAATTTAAATAAAAAAATTTAAATTTTTTTAAAAAAAACCACCATCAGCCGAAGCACTTATGGGTCCCAGATTTGAGTTCATCAGCTATTACTAAAAAATTTCTTTCAAAAGTTAAAAATAAGAATTTTTTCTCAACAATATCTTTCAAATTAAGAAAAAAAATATATCAATAAGATTGATACATAAGTAAAAATGACTTGACTAAAATAATTAAGAACGTAGAAGAAGAAGAATGAGGCCCTAAAGAAAGACTTTTCATTTTATTTCTTGTCATTTCAATTCAGGTACTTCTAACGCTGTAGCTTGATTTGGCCTGCAATCAAATTCAATTAATAAGTTTCATCAAAATAATAGATGAAATCTGACGTGGTAAAATGCAATCACAACATGTGGTGCCAAAACAAAACAATCAATGATGAAAGGAGAAGCCCTTAAATGTGAACTCTCAAGAGGACAAAGGAAATCTACATGTGGTGCCAAAACAATTTCCACAGAACAGAGACTCAAAAGTCAGGCCAACAAACCGAAGAAACGATGAGGAATTCCCCAAGAGCTGATGAGGAAATATCTTGTGGTTGCTAACTTTGTAGACTCTTTGCAGCAGCCGTCTTGCCATGCCGAGGAGAGCTTGTGAATGCTAACTTGTGAATGCTAGAATTTTAGGCTGCACTTGTCAATGAAACTTGATACATCACAGTAATTATGTTAACACTGTCATTTAGACTTTAACATCAAGGGGAGCTTATTTTGAATGGTATTTATATGAAGTTGCTTTGGTGGAACTTTGTTACAGGTTGCATTAGGTAATAATGAAAAGCCATCAGGTTCCCTCCTCAAGACATATAATCTGAGTGATGAGGCTGATGAAAGCATCGCAACCAACTCTAACAATGAAAATGATCAAGTTTCTAAAGTTTATGAGTGATGAGTGACGAGGTTGAATGATGCTTACATATCCAAAGATGGAAAGCTAGTTCTTGACTTCTTACAAGCCATTCACGCTGCTGGTGTTGATATTTTAACAACCAAAACTGTACAAACAAAACAATCAATGATGAAAGGACAACCCCTTAAATGTGAACTCTCAAGAGGACAAAAGAAATCTCACATGTGGTGCCAAAATAATTTCCACAAAACAGAGACTCAAAAGTCAGGCCAAGAAACCGAAGAAACGATGAGGAAATCCCCAAGAAAGAGCTGATGCTGTCATGCTGAACACGTCCAATACCCATAAATGCATTGCTACTTGACCCGAAGTCAAACACGTATATGTTTATTGCTCAACCATTTGATCACACGGCCTGTCCATAAATAGATAGCTCTCCAGCTTTCACTTTCACATATGATTCTTTAGCTAAGAGTGCACACAAAAAATATCAAAAACATTATGGGGAGCGTGTCGATTTGCATGCTCTCGAAAGTAGTAGTAGTTCTACTGCTGTTTAATCTTGTGGTTGCTAACTTTGTAGACTCTTTGCAGCAGCCGTCTTGCCATGCCGAGGAGAGCTCAGCCTTGCTGCAGTTCAAGGAGAACTTTATTATTAACAAATCTGCTTCAAGTTATGACGGTGCTTACCCAAAGGTTTCATCATGGAAACCAGCTGGAGAAGGAAATAGCAGTTGCTGCTCATGGGATGGCGTGGAGTGTGACGAGATGACGGGTCATGTTATTGGCCTTAATCTCAGCAGCAGTTATCTCTACGGCTCTTTCAACTCCAATAGTAGCCTGTTCAGCTTGGTGCATCTCCAAAGGTTAAGCCTCTCTGACAATAACTTCAATTACTCTCAAATTCCATCTAGCATAAGAAATTTTCCAAGCCTCACTCATCTTGACCTCTCTGCCTCTTTCTTTTCTGGTCAAGTCCCATCTGAAGTCTCACACTTGTCCAAGTTGACATACCTTAATTTGTGTTGCAATATTCATGAAATTGAAACATCTCCTGATGATCCTCAGCGATTGTTGAAACTTCAACCATCCGATATGAGAAGTCTGGTTCAAAACTTAACTAGTCTAGAAACTCTTTCTCTCAGTTTCATTAACATATCTTCCGTCATACCCGTTTCCTTGACAAATTTATCATTTTTGACATCCCTTACACTCAGGAAATGTGATCTGTTTGGCGAATTCCCAGTGAGAATCTTCAATCTACAGAACTTAAAAGTTCTTAGTGTGAGATACAACCAAGATCTCACTGGATATTTTCCTGAATTTAATCAAAGTAGTCCTCTCATCGTACTGAAAGTTGGGTTTACTAGGTTTTTCGGAACAATACCTTCTTCGATTGAAAATCTTAATTCATTGCAAAAGTTGGATGTGGCTCAATGTAATTTTTCAAAAGCTTTGGTTCCATCTGCACTTGGAAATCTTAGACAGCTCACTTATCTAGACATTTCAGCAAACCGCTTTGGAGGTCCAATACCTGATTCTTTGGCGAACCTTACCCAATTGACTGTGTTTAGGATTGCTACGAGTAATTTAACTGGTCCAATTCCATCTTGGATAGGTAACTTTAGCAAACTAGAGTACTTATGTTTTGCTTTTAATCATTTGAATGGTTCAATTCCCGCCTCATTTTCCAATCTCATCAATCTCGAGATCCTTTGTCTACAGTCAAATCACCTGACCGGTATAGTGGAGTTTCAAATGTTTCAAAGGGCACAAAATCTCTACCATCTCGAATTGGGTAGAAACAATTTGGAATTTGTTACTGAACAATTTTCAAATATTATGGATGTAACTGTTCGACAGTTCACCATTCTGGGTTTGAGTTCATGCAATTTAAAAGAGTTCCCATATTTCCTAAGAAATCAGACAAAGTTAGAGCGGTTGGAAATGTCAGGAAACAAAATCCATGGCAAAGTACCAAACTGGATGTGGAACATAAGCAAGGAAACTCTGATGTTAGTGGACATTTCTGATAACTTCCTATTGGGCGAACTTCCAGTTGTCATACCCTGGGTTAACCTGCTCTGCCTGCAGCTTTCAAACAACAGTTTTCGTGGACTACTACCGATCCCTCCACCATCCTTGCTAGAATATGGAGCCACTAACAACAAATTTGCTAAAATATGAATACGGGTTTTCAATATGTTCAGATATTTTATTCTTCTCCATAAGGAGGTATATATATGAGTTTACAGAGTGCTTTACAAGGAATAATATTCTATCAGGAATTAGGAAAGTCAATCCTAATTATACACAGGTTTGTCAACTAAATAGAATGGGAAAGTAAATCCCTTAATTAATCAAGGAAATAAATCTCCTTGATTAATTAGGAGACTCACGTCAACACTCCTCCTCAAGTTGGTGCATATACGTCACCAATGCCCAACTTGGTAAGTGAGTCATAAAACACTCTGCTACAAATAGCTTTGGTTAAGATATCAGCTAATTGATCTTCTGATTTTACAAATGGTAGGCGGATGATTTTCTTCTCAATTTTTTCTTTGATAAAATGTCTATCCACCTCAACATGTTTGGTTCGATCATGTTGAACTGGATTATGGGCAATATCAATAGCTGACTTGTTGTCACAATGCAACTCCATTGGCTTTTCTGGCTTGAAACCCAATTCTGTCAAGAGTCTTCTGATCCATAGCAATTCACAAACTCCATGAGCCATTCCTCGATACTCTGCTTCTGCACTAGACCGAGAAACCACATTTTGTTTTTTACTCTGCCAAGTGACTAGATTACCTCCCACGAAGGTGAAATAGCCTGAAGTAGAGCGTCTGTCAGTAATGGATCCAGCCCAATCAGCATCTGTATATCCCACAACTTCAAGATCTCTATTTTTTGAGAACATTAATCCTTTTTCCGGGGCTAACTTTAAATACCTTAAGATTCGATCAACTGCATTCCTATGAGACACATTGGGTGAATGCATAAACTGGCTAACCACACTCACAGCATATGCAATATCTGGTCTTGTGTGGGCCAAGTATATTAACCTTCCAACAAGGCGTTGGTACTGTTCCTTATTGGTTGGTTCTTGATCCATACCTTCGCACAATTTGTGATTCATCTCGATTGGTGTGTCAGCAGGCTTACATCCAAGCAATCCTGTTTCAGCAAGTAGATCTAATACATACTTTCTTTGTGACAGAAATATACCATTTGTGGACCTTGCTACTTCGATTCCAAGAAAGTACTTCAGATCACCTAAATCCTTCATCTCAAATTCCTGAGACAAATACTTCTGCAGCTTCAATTGCTCTCCTATGTCGTTTCCAGTCACAACTATGTCATCTACATAGACAATCAGTGTAGTAATCTTCTTTCCATCACGCTTCAAGAACAAAGTGTGATCCGAATGACTCTGTGTATATCCAAAAAACTTCATGGATTTAGTGAATCTACCAAACCAAGCTCTGGGAGACTGCTTTAATCCTTACAATGATTTTTTGAGCTTGCAAACTTGATTCTCCTTGTCACAAGTGAAGTTACATCCTGGTGGTAAATCCATATATACTTCTTCTTCTAGATCTCCATGTAAGAATGCATTCTTTACATCAAACTGATGTAATGGCCAATCGAGATTTGCTGCTAGAGACAGGAGGACCCTGATAGTTTTGATCTTGGCTACTGGAGCAAAGGTTTCTTGGTAGTCTATCCCATATCTCTGTGTGTATCCCTTTGCCACCAATCTGGCTTTATATCTTTCAATAGATCCATCTGCCTTGAGTTTCACAGTATAGATCCACCTGCATCCCACTGTCTTCTTTCCATGAGGTAATGGCACAAGTTCCCATGTGCCGTTCTTCTGGAGAGCTCGCATTTCTTCATTCATGGCTTCTTTCCATTTTTGGTCTTCTAGTGCTTCAGTTACACTATTAAGAACAGGTATGTCGGCTAGCTGCTTCACAAAGTGTACCCGTGACTCAGATAATCTGGTGAGGGATACATAATTGTTGATGGGATATTTCCCCTTTGCATGAAGATCTGCTTCGTAGTGAACCGGGGGTTTACCACGGTTCCTTCTTTTTGGAATTTGATATGTAGGCTCTGCGCCTTCTGAAATGCAATCAGTTATTTCATTAATGTTATCAGTTTCAGGTAGAGAAGTTACCTGAATGATGTCCTCAGCAGATGATTGGTGTGGTACTGGAGCTGAAGAATTCTCCGGGGCAGGCACAAACTCTTCAATTCTCTCCTCCTGAGTGTGATGGCTGGAATCGGACTGAAGCGGAAGTATTTCAGGAAAAACTGGGGTTAGCGACCGGTCGGTAGAGTCAGGCGACCGGTCGCTTTCAGGCAGAGTCTCGGGACGTTGCGACGTGCGTGGCGACCGGTCGCTAGAGTCATGCGACCGGTCGCTTTCAGGCAGAATCGTTGGCGTGCATGGGGACCGGTCGCTAGAGACATGCGACCGGTCGTTTTCGTCGGGCGACCGGTCGCTAGAGACATGCGACCGGTCGCTAGAAGGCTGCAACCAGTCGTTATAAGTCCGAACCGAATCTGGAAAAAGTGCTGAAGTAAAAATTTCAGAATTTTGAGATGAATCCTCCCGTGCATCCGAAAAATAGCTCTCTTGTTCCCGAAACGCAACATCCATAGAAGTATACACTTTCCGACTTGGAGGATGATAACACCGGTAACCTTTCTAATGAGGTGCATACCCAATGAACATACACTTGTCGGCACGGGGATCTAATTTGCTACGTTGGTGATCATGTAAGTGGACAAAGACCACACAACCAAATATGCGGGGTTCCAGGTTTTGGGTGGGAGGTATTTGGCTATGGTGTTGGAGTGTTTGAAGGGGGGTTCGGAATTGGAGGATACTAGAGGGAATTCGATTGATAAGATACGCCGCAGAGAGTACGGCTTCGCCCCAAAAAGACCGAGGCCTTTTGTGATAAAACCCCACACCTGAGGATTGTGCATGTGGTAAAGTGGGGACAGTACCGGATTCGGGTTTCAAGAAATTCGATACGAGGATTTAGAGACAACCTAGGATCGATTGCTCTGATACCATGCTAAAATATGAATACGGGTTTTCAATATGTTCAGATATTTTATTCTTCTCCATAAGGAGGTATATATATGAGTTTACAGAGTGCTTTACAAGGAATAATATTCTATCAGGAATTAGGAAAGTCAATCCTAATTATACACAGGTTTGTCAACTAAATAGAATGGGAAAGTAAATCCCTTAATTAATCAAGGAAATAAATCTCCTTGATTAATTAGGAGACTCACGTCAACAAAATTTACTGGAGAAATTTCACCATTGTTTTGCAATATGAATTCTCTTATGTACCTTGACTTGTCCAAAAATAACTTGAGTGGCACGCTTCCTCAGTGTCTCGGAAACTTTAGTGAGGCTCTAATGCTTTTACTTCTTGGAAGCAACTCTTTTCATGGAATGATGCCTCAACCATTCAATAACAGAAGGAGTTTGAGGATGATCGATGTTAGTCATAACCAATTGCAGGGGCAATTACCGAGGTCATTGGCGAATTGTGTGATGCTTGAGTATCTGGTTTTGTCAAACAATCAATTCAGTGATGTTTTTCCCATTTGGTTGGGGACTCTTCCAGAGTTAAAACTTTTGGCAATGCGCCATAATGGGTTTAATGGTGTGATAGGACAATCTAGAAGAAATGTTGACTTCCCCAAGTTACGCATTCTTGATTTGTCTTACAACAATTTCACAGGTGAGATTCCACCTTTGTTTCCAGATATTGTTGTAAACATGTCAACTTACATGCAGGCAAAATTACACTATCTCGTCACTGGTATTTATCTTACGCGAAGTGTTGCTTACTCAATCACAATAGCAGTTAAAGGTTTGGATTTGCACTATTCAAAGATTTTAGAAGGCTTTGCAGCGATTGATATCTCAAGCAACAAATTTGAAGGTAAGATTCCAGAATTCATTGGGAACCTTAAGGAGCTTCGCTCACTCAATATTTCCGGCAACATTCTCACGGGTTCTATTCCATCATCCTTGGGGAACTTAAGGAAACTTGAATCATTGGACCTTTCTCAAAACAAGCTCTCAGGGCAGATCCCCCAACAACTGACGCAGCTTTCATTCCTTGGGGCCTTTGATGTGTCTCACAACAATCTCACAGGTCCTATACCGCAAGGTACCCAACTTACTTCCTTCAATAGCACTTCATATGAGGGAAATCTTGGATTGTGTGGAGATCCATTACCAAACAAATGCGGAAATCAAGAGGCCCCTCAACCGCCACCTTCAACTGAAGAAGATAATGGTTCAGGCTCAACTGGAATGGTTGAATTTGATTTGAAATTCGGTTTGGCTGGAATTGGAAGTGGGTTTGTAGTGGGAGTTGTTCTCGCGGATGTCTTGATCACAAGATGGCAGGAGTTGTTTCTTAGGGTCGTTGGAATGGTGAGGCTAATGATATGGAAAAGGTAGAGTGGGGGATGCAGAAGTATAGTTTGTTATAAGGTCATGCATTTGGAGTTGTTTTCTTGTTTTTTCTTTTCCTTCCATGTAACCTTGCTCTATCTTTGTAGTTGTGCTTGTGGTTATGCTATAATTAATGCAAATAAAGGTATTAGAATGTTGCAGTATTTCTGTATTTGGATTCTCTGCATTCATAATGTTTGTAGTTTTCTATGTGTAATATAATTATTTTAATCATAATTGAGCACAAAGTACATTTGATGAAATGAAATTGAAGCTTTCCAAAAAGCCTCATATGAATATACCTACAATAGTTGCTGCTAATTGCAAAAGGCAAAAGGAATCTACACAAGTACAAACATTTTTTCTTTTTTTTATACAAGCGATAGTCTACTTTAGTCTAATCTAAACTTAGCTAAGCTACACAAGTACAAACTTTAAGTACAATGTAAATCAAGATTAGTTGTCTAAAACCCGATCAAAGCTATGGATTTGCAAAACATTTATATGGAGATTGTATACTATACCGTCAATCTAGATAAATTCACCTCAAATCCAGCAGTTTATCTCCTTTTTTATCTTCTTTTTATTTTATTTTATTTTATTTATATCTTCAAATGCCAATGGGGTATAACTCAGTTGGTTGCACTCCTTCACTCAGACACCCAACGAATATTTATGTATACCTTGTACTAAAAAAAATAAAAAAGTCACTCTCATTCCTTAAGAGAAGTTAGGGGTTCGATCCCTGCTCTCGTATGGAGTCACCACTTTGCCTAGCACTTTACTCCTTACGGGCCGACCAGATGTAAGCGGGGATTAGTCTGGGTTGTGGTTAAGGCTTAAAGGTGCCACCCATAGTTGGGGCCCATCCAGGATCACCTCGTGGTTTCAAACCAAAAAAAAAAAAAAAAAAAGTGAAACAATTTTGAAAAGAAAAGAAAAACTGAAATTGGGTGCATGTCTCCCCGCCGCATCTCACCTATTTCTTTTCTCTTCATTTCAAAATGCTTACAGAAACAAAATTAAGCTTTGACTTTCCAGATTTTTCTCGGTAACCAAATTAACATCCTGCAGTTCACAAAACTTTTCACTAAAAAGAGAAACAAAGAAATGTTCATGGTCATAATCAAATGCCTAAGCGATTTCCTATTTGAATGAAACTTTATAGGGGCCGATCCTTGAATTATGACTTAAAAAACGAACATTGTAGAGTACGCAAACCGGGTGGAGTATGCACGCATAAATTAAATTGAGCTATTGAATTGGCACAAATTAAAGTTTAGGTACCAAATTACAGGAAGCGCTCCCTGTGCATGTTACCAAGTTAGACTGTTCGAATAGGAGCACCAGCATGAAAAAAATTACCTTCCGCAATATAATTTGTGAACATACTCAGCCACAAGCCTCTTGGAAAATTTGTGTGATGATTATCTGTTCTTGGCGTTAACAAAGGGGTAGCATCCAGAGTGATTAGCAAAGACCAAAGCTCAGATGGCATGGCCAAAGAGACATTTGATTAAGTAATTGGATGATGACTTGACTTCAAGAAAAATTAACTTCTTAAGTTTGAAAATAAGGTACTAGTATAGTGATCCTGATGGAAACTTAATATGTCTTGATGCCATATTTTTCGGGTAATTGGACGAGTTGACATACTAGTATAGTGATCCTGATGGAAACTTAATATGTCTTGATGCCATATTTTTCGGGTAATTGGACGAGTTGACTTGTTAAGTTTGAAAATAAGGTACTAGTATAGTGATCCTGATGGAAACAAAGATCAAATAACATCTATCTGAATGCCATATTTTTCGGGTAATTGGACGAGTTTGACTTCAAGTCAAAATGAACTCACTTGAAGTCAAGAACATGTTCTTGCAAGTAGATGCAAATTTCAAACCATCATTGTTCCCCATCCCCATCTTGTTTGAAATTTAGTCATGTGCTCCTATTGCTCAATAATTTGAGTCCAATCTATAAATTATAACTCTCTCACATTTTCACTTCCATGCATGCTTTACCACATGGAACCCAGCTAACTTTGTTCAAAAGCTCTTCATATGAAGGAAACCCCGGCTTGTGTGGGGATCCACTGCCTATGAAATGTGGAAATGCTGAGACCCCTCAACTGCCACCTTCAAGCAGAGAAGAAAACGATTCAGGCTCTAGAATTGGATTTGATTGGAAATTTGTTTTGGCGGGGATTGGGAGTGGGTTGGTTGTGGGAGTGGTTCTTGCGGACATTGTGATCACAAGGAGGCAGGAGTTGTTTATTGAGACTGTAGAAATGATCAGATCAATGATAAGAAAAAGATAGAGTGATGCAAAAATTCATAAGTTTGTTATAAGGTTATGCATTTGATGTTATATTTTGCTTGTTTTTATGTTGCATGTATTCCTTATCATGTGTATATGTGTGATGGCTTATGGTACGACCCTTGGCATCGCACGCATCGTTGAATAAAATAAATTTGTAAAAAAGAAATTTGCATGTATATATGTATGGCAATTACAAGCAAAATATCACAAATACTTCATGGCAATTGCCTTTTGTGTCCTTATTGGTCCGAGTTTTTTGATTTCTTGATGCATAGCAAAGATCAAATAGAAGACCAAAGATCAAAGTATATGTAAATTACAAACCACGGTTGGTTGTTCCCCATCCCCATCTTGTGGCTCGACAATTTGATTTCTTGATGCATAGCAAAGATCTATAAATTCTAATTCTAGTTCTCTCACAGTTCACTTCCATGCTGTTTATTTAGCTCAGACTCCACAACAGATTAAGTAGTCTATAAATTATAACACCTGTATGTTACATGTTGGATTCTACACCCTTATATCCTTAGTTATATGATGAAATAAGAGAGTTTTTTTTAGCACCCTAAAATAGTTATCGTATAGTCATTTGTTTTTTGACCAAAAAACATTCACATGTTTCTTTTTATTTATAAAGAAGGGGTATATGATCATTAGTTTGAAGTGCAAACAACTGTTCTTTTCAACTAAAAAGTATTGTCGTTTGTTTACGAAATTTGACCATTGATCTATTGTAGACCTTACATGCATCAATTGTCAAAAAAACTGACCTTAGAATACCTCTTCATAAAAGTACTTAAATTAAATCTGGACAGTTTAAATGGAGAAGGCTAGGCACAAGTAATTATAGTGTTGTACTTGAGTATGGTTGTATGATATAATGTGTCGAGGTACCCTAAAAGTGGGAAATTTTAACATAGTCATCCACTCTTATTATGACATGTGGGACGAGTTATACCACAAGACGGTATTCCATTACCAAGCTAACACAAGAGTGTCCACTCTTGATGGCACGTGCATCCAAACACTCGCGCCTATAGGATGGTGCTGCCCCAGTAAGAAGTTTCGTGAGGTGCCCCTGCATCACTATGCGACAAACCAAGAGGTCAAGTGGGCTGTAAAAACTGGGCTTTACAAATTTCCAGTCCGTCTGGTTCGTGGTCTTGAATTTCGGCCAAACTTTTGCATTTCTTAAATTTTGGCCCGCCCAAATACCAGTTTTGGGCTGAAAACCCAATTTTGGAGTTTGCGTGCTGGGAGATGGCCCAACCGAGCAGCAATCTTGTTCTGTGAACAAACCAAAAAAAAAAAAATGACAGCAATCGTTGGGTTCAAACAGAATCAGTCTATGCAGCTTTTATTGGGGTGGTGGTTCCTCAGAGATCCTCTCTCTCTCTCTCTCTCTCTCCCAAAAACCACTTTCCAATTCCCTCACTCCAAAACCCCTCTCTTATCCCCCAAATTCAGACCAACCGAAAACCTAACTTTCCACTGTTGAACTTTTCACCGTCTTCTTCTATCCATTATTTATTTTAATTTTTTTCCGTTCTTGCGGATCCTACTTCTGTGCTCTAGAGATGGACATTGAGCAAAAGCAAGAAGAGATCATCGATCATTTCGTGAAGGTTCTGTTGTTTTAGGAGTTAGGTCATTGATTATGAACAAATAATGTCTAAATCAGAATGTTGTTGTAGCCAAAGAGAAAATTAAATTGTTTATTATTGTTTTTGGGTTTTCATACTTCGAATGTCATTGTAGGAGTAGTTCTTTTGACTCTGTAATATTTGCAGCTTGAAGGAACAGAAACTTCTGTGAACCTGGATGTGCTTCGCTTGTTTTCACAAGGAACATGGAGTGACTACAAGAGTGAGCGTGCAAAACTTGCTTTGGCCTTCTTGCACCAAATCGATTCATGTTTCTTTTTCTACTTCTATGTCTGTGATACAATATCAAACGCCCTAAACTCTAAATGTTAAAAACTAACTTACACCCTGAAGTGTTAAACCCTGTTGCAACATGGAAACAAAAATCAGAAAAAGATAACCCAAAAATTGAGCAGCCATTGGAACGGTCTGTTGGCATTGCGTAGTCTGCACCTGAAGTTCAATATATATGCGTGTAGATGTACATATATAGCCGAAGAGAAAATTAAATTGTTTATTGTTATTGGATTTTCCTTTTCCTTCTATTTGTTTTCTTCTTTTTCTTGGTGGGTAGTTGTATTTTTAGCGCAAGTTTTCGGGGTCCATGGTGATATTTCAAGTTGCATATATTTGAACGTTAAACGGTTTTATTATTCAAAACATATATTTGACCATTTTAAAAGGGAACCCAGCTATAATTTTATGCGCCATTGCCTCTGTCATCAACTCCGTAACGTTATTAAATCCATGGTTCTCTTTTCTTATGGTTTTTTTTCCTTATGGTTAATTTTTTTTATTTTAGAGAACTACTTCCCTTAAATTTCTCTGATTTTTTGTAAAAATAAAAAATTATGTAAGCTTCTCTATGGATTATTGTGATGGAATCAAGTGCGACATGTCCCATTGTAACTCTGTGGAACCTCCACCAAACCGGTCCAGTTTTTTTTTTTTTTTGGTGGAGAACCGGAACTGGGTTTGACTTTTTGATACACATTTTTTTTTTAATGCAGTTTAGTTCAGTTGTAAACTTTTAGTTTGTTTTAAATCATACGTGAATGATTGAAGGAAAGTACTCAACAGGGCAAAATATGTTGATTCCGTACTTTTAAGAAATATTTCATTACATGTTTATGGACAAAATCATTTCTCTAAAGTAAATCACGCATAATATTAAAAGCACAATCAGCTTGGTATAAACACATGTGACATGCGGGAAGAATAATTCATAATGTAAGAATAAAACACACATGTTAGAAAATGATCATCTTCCCCTGATTTTTTTGGCCCAATTTGCCATAAGTCCAAAAACGTAATCCAATGTGGTTCTACTCCACGAGAAATTAGAGAATGATACTGTATTACCACGTCAGCTAGTGATACTCCCATTCAAAATCTGCCACATGTTCATTTTAAACCAAAATAAAAATATATTTTACAACTGGAGTTTGGCTTACAACTTTACCCTTCCAACTTTAATGACCCTAACCCTTTCCCCCTCCGTCTTCCCTGTGATATGCCCCTGCTGTCGAAGCCGCACAACCCTCTTCCCTTCACCCTCTCAGCCACCCACCCCGGCCTTCCCTCCCCCTCCAATATTCCCACCCCCTCTTTCTCTCCCTCTCATTTTCGGTGAAAAGTTAAACCCATTAATAACAACCCAAAAATCTTAAAAATATGTCCAAACCCGTTAAACATGAAACCATAAATCTTTATAAATATAAAAACCACTAGTGGAAGAAGGGAAGATTGACGTTATGGGCAACCAGGAATTATTTGTGTTATAGAACCAGTCATTGGGGCGGGGGGCTTGAAGGAAATCTGCCAAAAATTCTACATAAGATTCTTCTTCTTCCTCACCATCTTCATTATCAGCTTTCATTCGAGAGGTCTTTTTAAAAGAGTAAAAAGTGAAAGTTTCAGAGATTACCCATCTTCTTTAGCTTCAGGTGTGTCTCCAGAGATAAAATAGTAGAGTTTGACCGGATTTTGTTTATGGGTTTTGAGTCCTTTGACAATAGAAGTTCTTTAGATTCATTAACTATGAAGACGGTGAAGGCTGAGGTAGGTGGCGAGGGAGAAGGGAAGACGTGTGGTGTCGCAGATGGCAGGCATGGCGCGGGGAAGAAGACGGTGGACAGGGAAGACAGTGGGGAGGGGTTTGAGTGATTAAAGTTGAAGGGTAAAGTTGGTAGCCAAAGTCCAGCAGTAAAATATATTTTAATTTTGTTTTAAAAAGTACATGTGGCAGATTTTGAATGGGAGTATCATCAGCTGACGTGGTGATACAGTATCATTCTATAATTTCTCGTTGCTATTGGTTATAGGGTACCATTTAGTGAGTCAGTCCTTCCCTATTTTCCCTTAAAAAAATACCTAATTTCCAAGCCATTTCAATTAAGTCAAGCCATGTTGAATGGCTCCAAGGCTTGCCTACTGATATTTGAAATGGTGTCTACCTTATCAGGGAGCATTGTGATATATTAGTATGCAATTGTATACTGATGAACCAATACAGATCAATATGCATCATCTCATATCAGTATGCCATCAGTCCCATTACTTTTAAAATTTGAAATTAATATGCACTTTGAATATTGATTTTTATTTAATAATCTGTAATTGTCCGATACAATTTGTGGGGCTGGTTATCAACTTATTGTACTATATTTAATTCCTCAAGGTTTGATCAACTGGAAAACTCTGGCACACGTTCCATTGTGGAGTCTGGAGGAGCTGGTTCTCATCTGCTCTGTTCCAACAATTTTATTTTGTAGATTGATGGTCTTGTACTACTCAAGAGAATAGTCCAATGAACACTTTCAAAAGTCGACAACAACAACATATCCAAGTCACTCCATATTTGATGCTTGATCCAAGTCTTGTCTTGCCCTACAAAAGAAAAAGCATATGCTTTCTTTCATTGTGCAAGACAGGGGATAGATATATAGAGAGAAAGATGGGATAACCCAAAGAAAAAGAAGAGATTTTGGAAGAAAATAGCCAAAAAGATTCAATGTCATGGCCACAATTCCATCCATCATCATCTAACATCACCCCCCTCCTCAGACAAAGAAAAAAACATTGAAGAATTTATAGAAAGAACAATCAAACCATCTGGAATGTAGGTAAAGTATAATATTTGTGCATGCAAAGAAAGTCACCCATTTTTAAAAACACCTTGTGTAAAACAAGAAAAAAAATTGAAACATAGACTCCTAATAATTATAATTTAGGGAGATGAAAAAATATCTTGCAGAGGAGCTGGTTCATGTCTGTTCATACCAAACTAAAGGTTCTCTGTTTTATAGAGACATTCTCTCGCCTATTTGAAATTTCATATTTTGAAATCAGTAGGAAATATGCCGCCAATAAATGGAAGAGACTAGCAAAAGAAGTCAGTATCCAATTGAAGGCAAAACGCCAAGGCAGCTGAGTAAAGAGGAGGCAAGCCAAACAAAAAGGGGGAGCCAGCCAAAGCTTGCCTGATTTGTGAGTGGAGCCGAGCTTGTTTGACAAATTGGGACTAATAAAAGGACCAAATATGAAGGGAAAAAATTAAAAATCACTTTGTTTCTATTACACACCAAAGTCTATCCCAAATACCTTTAATAGGCATGGTGGGAGAATTAGTTTCCAAAAAAAATTCAAAAGCTACTTTTATGTATTTGTATCTAGATAATCAGTAGGGGTGGTTGCGGTTCGGTAACCGCGACTTTTTGCCCAAACCGCAAACCGATCGACTATTTGCGGTATGGTGATTTTTGAAACCGCAAACCGACCGCATTTTGCGATTTACCGCAGTAAACCGCAAAACGCGGTCGGTTACCGTGAATTAACGGTTTAAAACCACAAGTTCTTTTTGTGTCATAAAAATCTAACTTCTCAAGCATCACAACCTAAAGAAAACTAAAGTTCAATTCCAAGCATTCCAATTAAAGTTAAACTTCTCAAGCATTCCAATTCCAAATTCTTTAAAGTTACAAACCAAAAGGAAAATGCAATTAAAGTTACAACCCAAAAGAAAATCTAATTCAAAGTTAATTAAAGTTACAAACTAAAAGGAAAATGCAATGCACCAATATTACAAACTAAAGTTAAAAACTCAAGTGAGAGAGAGAGAGAGAGAGACACACACACACACACAAAGAGAGAGAGAGAGAGAGAGAGAGAGAGAGAGAGCTTGAGTTGAGTGAGCGTGGTGGAGGTTGAGTTGAGAGAGAAGAGACAGAACTTAGATTGAGAGAGAGAGAGAGAGAGAGAAGGAGATGAGTTCGATTCGGGTCTGTGAGAGAGAAGCCGATTTTGAGAGTTGAGAGAGAGAGAGAGAGGGACGAATGAGAATCAGAGAGTTGAGATGAGAGAGTGAGATCGCATAAGGAGAGAAGAGAGGCTTAGGTCTGATCGCATCTAACGGCTACGATTAATGGGTGTGAATAGAAAATATTGTATGAAATATATTTTACATACAATATAAGTATATTATATTCAATATAATATATTATAGACAATATTATTTAAAATATATTCGCGGTTTGCGGTAACCGCAAGTTTTGAAAATCAAATACCGCAACCGCAACCGCAAATGCGGTTCGGTTCTAAATACTGCAAATGCGGTTCGGTTTACCGCGATTGCGGTTTCATTGCGATAAATTATCGGTTGGTTTTTGCGGTTTTTCAGTTTTTCGGTATAAAATGCCACCCCTAATAATCAGTGGGTAATGGCTGTTTTTCTAGTAGTGTTACTTTCCTTAATGTGATGAGCCATATTTGTTTTTGGCTATTTTTTGTTCCTATTATGTCCCTTCAGTTTAAATTGATTTGTAGGTCATTAATTATCATTTTTTATTGAGTTATTTACATTAATACTTCTTGAGGTTTCTTGTGTTTCAAAAAACCCCCTCAGGTCTCAAAAATTACACAAACACCCCCTGAGGTTTAAGTTTGTTTTAAACAAAATCCCTTTTCATTGGTTATTTGTCCAAAAATTTGATGATTTCATTAGAAAAAAAATTTATGCAAATAACAAAATTAACCTCAATGAAGTATATGCAATATAATCTCAAAAGCCAACTTTGTCATTTGGATAATTTTTTTTGTATAAAATCATCAATCTTTGGATGAAAAATCAATGAAAAGGAGTTTTGTGAAAACAATTTAAAACCTAAGGGGTGTTCATGTAATTTTCAAAAACCTCAAGGTTGTGAAAAAATCAAAAACCTCAAGGGGTGTTAGTGTAAATAACTCTTTTTTATTTGAATTTAATCGCATGTCTATTTATTGAATTCTGAACATTTGTAATCAACTTCAGTTTGTTGTTTTGAGCAAGTGATGTCGGCTGTATTGTTTCACTGGTGCAACCTATAGATTAGGTATATTGTATTTTTTCCAAAAAAATAATAAAAAAACTCATCAACCTCACACCTCCACACCTCACACTCCGCTATCTTGCCCTTCACAAACAAAATTACAACAAATCTTTGATCACATCATCCTCAATAATTCTGGAAGGAGTCCCAAACCAAGAAATAATAATCTCACATTACATACCTCAATTGACGACCCACAAGCCACTATTTGCATATCGTATTTAGGGTTTGTGAAGAGAAGATGAGAGTATAGTAAGTTTCTTGGATTGAAAGAGAAGAATAATTTGGCAATAGGGTGTAAAGGAGTTTGTGTTTTTCTAACACTTAATATGAAGAGTAGTGGGGTTTGTGTATTGATGTACTAAAGTTAAATATTAGTAATTGAACATTCCATTAGGTTTATCTAATTTAATTATCTACAAAGGCCTCGTGTGGTGCAACCATTCCCTCTCTCCCGACTCTCCACAAATATCTACACTTTTGTCTCTGCTTCAAGGTACGTACGTGCTTTTCTCTGTTTGTGTAGTTTGATTTGGGTTTTTGACAGACGTGTTTGATTTGATTGCTTCCTTGGGTTTCTTTTCTTTCAATTTTCCATTATGTTGTTTGGTGCTTGATCTTCACAGTTCACATAGTTCATATAGCATTGGAATCTTCAAAAGTTTGATAATAAAAAAAAAATTGACTTTTTACTCAATAATATCGTGGAAGCAAATAATCCGGCTTCCAATCACAAGGCTCATATAGAATTGGAATTTTCAAAAGTTTGAGAAATTTTTTTTTTTGACTTTTTACTCAATCATATCCCTAACGAATAATAAAAAAAAGGGTTGGAAATGATTTTAGTTACTTAATTTCAAAAATCATTACGGTGATCCTTCATCTTCACTTTTGATAGGATCAATGATCATGCCGTCTGTTCTATCAATTTTTTTACAGTACTGGTCCTTTTTCAAAAGTGCCAATGGTCCATGATTAATAACATCACCAGATTAATAAATCAAAAAAGATGCGGACGGCAACAATGACATTGCATATACTTGTATATGTAGTAATATAAGAAACATATATACGTGTTTGACTTCAAGTCAACTAACTATTTAAGATTACTTGAAGTTAACCCTCTCATTTTGGATCATATATATATATATATTCATCAAGAGATAATATTTATTGTCATTTTCATCAATAAAGAAGTGATAGCGAAAATAAAAGAAGAACTCGTGGCATAGTCTTTTCACACTCCATTTGACTAAAGTCAATAACTTACAATCTATAATTGACATACCTGGATAAATGCAACCAAATAATCATATAAAAAATTCCATGCTTTTACAAAAGTGAAAACAATTTCAAATATATTTCAGTTTTTAATTTTTGTTTTTACTTTTGTTACTCTTTCCTCTCATCCTCCTCTCTCAATTCCCTCGTAATGCCATCTCCGCTCTCATTCTCACTTTCATTCTTCCTCTTTTTCCTTAAGCACAAAAAATAAAGACTAAAAACTTAAATTGAAATGGTTATCAAACGGATGACGTTTTCAATTTAAAAGACTAAGTAAGTTCAAGTCAATATATTTGTTAGGGAAATTTGCTTAAATACTACTTGAACTTTTAGACATGTGCACGATTACCACCTGAACTTTTAATTTTTACTATTAGCCACCTGAACTTTATAGAATGTTGCAATGTACCACCTATGTTTATACTATCGCTTGTATTAAAATAAAATAAAAAAAAATCTTTTCTTTTACTAGTCCTTACTATACTGAAAATATTCTTTTGACTGTTTATCAACAAAAAAAAAAAACAAAATCTTTTGACTAAAATAAAACATTAAAGCTTATTGATCTCACTTTACTTGACTGGCTGACATTTTAGAAAGCTTTCGTGATTATTTTTGTCTCTTGTTTGTTTGTTTCTTTTTGTTTTGTTTTTTTCTGGGGGAACATTTCATTAGGTTTATCTAATTTAATCTCCAAGCGTCACCTAGACGGCTACATTTTTGTCTCTGCTTCAAGGTATGTAGTACCTGCTTTTCTCTGTTAGTGTAAATACCAGAAATGAATATATGTAATGTAATTGACAGGAAGAGCTTACTTGGGTTTCATTTCTTTCAATTTTCCATTATGTTATTGTTTGGTGCTTGATTTTCACAGTTCACACAGCTCATATAGAACTGGAATTTTCAAAAGTTTGAGAAAAAAAAAAAAAAAAAAAGACTTCTTACTCAATCATATCCCTAAAGAATAATAAAGAAAAGGGTTGGAAATGATTTTAGTTACTTAATTTCAAAAATCATTACGGTGATCCTTCATCTTCACTTTTGATAGGACCAATGATCATGCCGTTTGTTCTATCACCAGATTAATAAATCAAAAAAGATGCGGACGGCAACAATGACATTGCATATACTTGTATATGTAGTAATATAAGAAACATATACGTGTTTGACATCAAGTCAACTAACAATTTAATATTACTTGAAGTCAAGAGATAATATTTATTGTCATTTTCATCAATAAAGAAGTGATAGCGAAAATAAAAGAAGAACTCGTGGCATAGTCTTACAATCTATAACTGACAAACAAGGATAAATGCAACCAAATAATCATATAAAAAATTCCATGCTCTTGCAAAAGTGAAAATAATTTTAAATAGATTTTAGTTTTTAGTTTTTGCTTGTTACTCTTCCCTCCCATCCTCCCTACTCATCTTCTCTCTTAATTCTATCTTCACTCTCATTATCACTTCTAGCACAAAAAATGAAAACTAAAAACTTAATTGAAATGGTTATCAAACGGGCCCTAAGTTTATGATGTTTTCAATTAAAAAGACCAAGAAAGTTCAAGTCAGTATATTTATCAAGGAAATTTGCATAAATACCACATGAACTTTTAAGCTTGTGCATGATTACCACATGAATTTTTATTTTTATTATTAGTCACCTAATCTTTATAGAATGTTGCAATGTACCACCTATGTTTAATTATGTTTAATTATGTTAAATTTTAGAAAGCTTTTGTGATTATTTCTGTCTCTTGTTTGTTTGTTTGTTTTTTTTTCGGGGGGTACATTTCATTAGGTTTATCAAATTTAATCTCCAAGCCTCTCCTAGACGGCTACATTTTTGTATCTGCTTCAAGGTATGTACCTGCTTTTCTCTGTTAGTGTAAATACCAGAAATGAATCTATGTAATTGAAAGGAAGAGTTTTTCTTTTGTTCTCATTGCAAGGATGAAATTTCCTGTGATGATTATTTGGTTTACACTTCTTTATTCATCAGATCGTATATGTTTCTTATGTAGTATACAAGTATACAATGTCAAATAAAGTATGGTAAATATTCATATATGCTCATATTTTATTCTTCTCCAATATGGAGGTATTTATAGAGAAGTACAACCCTAAATAAAATAGGAAATAAATCCAAATTACAATAGAAAATAAATCTAAATTACAATAGGAAATAAATCTTAACTATAATTGGACTAGACAAATAGGTAAGTAACTAAAATTCTAATGAAATAAGGAACCAAAATCCTAACTAAATAAGGACTCGCCAACACTCCCCCTCAAGTTGGGCAAAAATATTTCGCACACCCAACTTGACAAGCGAGTCACATAACACCATACTTGAGAAGCACCAATTGTAGAGAAGGTCTTTTCATCAACCACGAGTGAAACAAGTGACAACCTAAAGCAAAGTTTGCAGCGGAAACACAAAAGCAAACCCTAAAAAATAGGGCACATAGCAGAACACAGAAACCCTGTGAGCACGGCAGCAGATAAGGCAGAACACAGAAGCCCTGTGAACACGACAATATATAAGGCAGAACACAGAAGCCCTGTGAGCACGGCAGAAGATAAGGCAGCTAGCAGAACACAGAAACCCTGTGAGCACGGCAGTAGATAAGGCAGAACACAGAAGCCCTGTGAGCACGGCAGAAGATAAGGCAGAAACCAAACCCTAAAAAATAGGGTAAGGCAAGGCAAACACACCAGCAAAGGCATGATCAACAATACTAGCACCAACAAGAGCAACAAGGCAGAGATATAACAGGCATCATCAACAGTAATACAAGGCATTGGCACTAGCAACAGCAGAGACAAGGTCAATGGGCATAACCATAGCGGAAACACACCAGCAAAGGCATGAGCAACAATACTGGCACCATAACAGGCAGAAGCAACAATACTGGCACCAACAAGAGCAACAAGGCAGAGACATAACAGGCATCATCAACAGCAATACAAGGCATTGGCACCAGCAACAGTATAGACAACTTCTCTTCACTCCCCCTCTCCCCCTAAAGAGAAGGGGTCGATTGATCATACACAGACAACTTCTCTTCACTCCTCCTCTCCCCCTGAAGAGAAGAGGTCGATTGATCATACACAGACAACTTCTCTTCACTCCTCCTCTCCCCCTGAAGAGAAGAGGTCGTCGGAGTCAAGAAATAAGCAACATCTTCATGGGAATATGTCAAGCTAATGGGGATACGTCAATAAACATATCATTTTCACTCCCCCTCCCCCCCTTGAAGAGGAGGGGAGGAGAGCACTTAAATTGCAAGGAGAACGTAAACACAGATCACAGGAAAACCTAGGCTCTTATACCATGTCAAACAAAGTAGGGTAAATATTCATATATGCTCATATTTTATTCTTCTCCAATATGGAGGTATTTATATAAGTACAATCCTAAATAAAATAGGAAATAAATCCAAATTACAATAGAAAATAAATCTAAATTACAATAGGAAATAAATCTTAACTATAATTGGACTAGACAAATAGGTAAGTAACTAAAATTCTAATGAAATAAGGAACCAAAATCCTAACTAAATAAGGACTCGCCAACATACAATCGATATCGGGACAAGAAGGAGGATTCGAACATAAGTACAAAACCCTTGTATACCTGGTCCACGTTTTGCACCACAACGTGCTTCCCAGCAAAAGAAGCAATGGCTACAGTTTCCTCATGACCATATACACCATGAATAATTGAAGTGTAGTCTCCTTTATTTTGCTTCTCCACGGTGTTCCAGACCTGCACACAAACAGACATATTTTTTTATTTTTCTTGAAACATTGAATTAAATTTTAAAAGCCAAAAAATAAAAAACCAACCTCGGAAACCCAGGGGCAAGTAGTGTCAACAATTTGAACATCTTTTTCACTCAAGGTGAGCATCTCATCCACTCCAGCTCCAAAAGCAGGCAAAATGACAACATCGCCCTTTTGCACCATCTTAAATTGCCTCTGCCGCCCTTCCTCGCTCCGAATTCTCTCTACCTTCATCTCCTCCAATCTCTGCCCATATTCAAATTAATAATTTAATCAACGAAATAATTAATTATTGCCTAATAAATGAACAGAACAGAAAAAATAACAAGGACCCTATTGACCGTTGGGTTATGGATGATCTCGTTGGTGATCCAAGTCTTTTCATCAGGAAACTGCTTTCTTACCTCGTAAGCACTCTGGACGGCTCTCTCGACGCCCCAGCAGAACCCGTATTGTTGCCGAACGCATCTTTCTTGTGATGTCATTGCTCAACAACTTGATCATGGTAGTCCATAAATAGCTAGCTCTCTAACTTTCACTTCCACAGACGTTTATTTAGCTAAGAGTACACAGAATAAAAAATAAAAAATAAAAAATTACCCATTGCTTATTGAACATGTCGATTCGCATGCTCTCCAAACTACTAGTTCTGCTGCTGTTTCATCGTGTGGTTGCTAACTTTGTAGACTCTTTGCAGCAGCTGTCTTGCCATGCCGAGGAGAGCTCAGCCTTGCTGCAGTTCAAGGAGAGCTTTATTATTGACAAATCTGCTTCAAGTCATGACGGTGCTTATCCAAAGGTTTCATCATGGAAACCAGCTGGAGGAGGAAATAGCAGTTGCTGCTCGTGGGACGGCGTGGAGTGTGACAAGATGACGGGTCATGTTATTGGCCTCAATCTCAGCAGCAGTTATCTCTACGGCTCTTTCGACTCCAATAGTAGCCTGTTCAGGCTGGTGCATCTTCAAAGGTTAAGCCTCTCTGACAATAACTTCAATTACTCTCAAATTCCATCTAGCATAAGAAATTTTCCAAGCCTCACTCATCTTGACCTCTCTGCCTCTTTCTTTTCTGGTCAAGTCCCATCTGAAGTCTCACACTTGTCCAAGTTGACATACCTTGATCTGTGTTGCAATATTCGTGAAATTGAAACATCACCTGATGATCCTCAGAGACTGTTGAAACTTCAACCATCCGATATGAGAGGTCTAGTTCAAAACTTAACTAGTCTAGAAACTCTTTATCTCAGTCACATTAACATATCATCGATCATACCCGTTTCCTTGACAAATTTATCATTTTTAACATCCCTTGCCCTCAGGAATTGTGATCTGTTTGGCGAATTCCCAGTGAAAATTTTCAGTCTACAAAACTTAGAAGTTCTTAGTGTGAGATACAACCAAGATCTCACTGGATATTTACCCGAATTTAATCGAAGTAGTCCTCTCATCTCACTGAGAGTTGGGTTTACTATGTTTTTTGGAACAATACCTTCTTCGATTGAAAAGCTTAATTCATTGCAAGAGTTGGATGTGGCACAATGCAATTTTTCAAACTCGTCGGTTCCATCTGCACTTGGCAATCTTAGAAAGCTCACTTACCTAGATATTTCAGCAGGCAGATTTGCAGGTCCCATTCCTGATTCCTTGGCAAACCTTACCCAATTGACTGTGTTTAGGATTAGTACGAGTCTTTTAACTGGTCCAATTCCATCTTGGCTAGGTAACTTTAGCAAATTAGTTTACCTAGATTTTGCTTTTAATAGGTTGATTGGTTCAATTCCTTCCTCATTTTCCAGTCTCAAGAACCTCGAGATCCTTTATCTACATTCAAATAACCTGAGTGGTGTAGTGGAGTTTCAAATGTTTCAGAAGCTACAAAATCTATATCAACTCCAATTGAATTTGAACAATTTGGAATTTGTTACCGAATCCAATATTAGGAATGCAACCCTTCCACAGTTTACTATTCTGGGTTTGAATTTATGCAACTTAAGAGAGTTTCCATCTTTCCTAAGATATCAGACAAATTTGGAGCGGTTGGAAATGGGAGGAAACAAAATCCATGGCGAAGTACCCAACTGGGTGTGGAACATAAGCAAGGAAACTCTGAAATTCATGGACATTTCTGGAAACTTCTTTTCAGGAGAACTTCCAACTGTCATACCCTGGGTTAACCTAATAGGCTTGAGGCTTTCGTTCAACACTTTTCGTGGACGATTACCGATCCCTCCACCATCCCTGCTAGAATATGGAGCTGACAACAACAATTTTATTGGAGGAATTTCACCATTGCTTTGCAATATGAGTTCTCTTCAGTACCTTGACTTGTCAAAAAATAACTTGGGTGGCATGCTTCCTCAGTGTCTCGGAAACTTTAGTGATGATCTAATCCTTTTACTTCTTGGAAGCAACTCTTTTCATGGCAAGATGCCTCAATCATACAACAATGGAAGCAGTTTGAGGATGATTGATGTTAGTCATAACCAATTGCAGGGGCAATTACCGAGGTCATTGGCGAATTGTGTGATGCTTGAGTATCTGGTTCTGTCAAACAATCAATTCAGTGATATTTTTCCCATTTGGTTGGGGACTCTCCCGGAGTTAAAACTTTTGGCAATGCGCCATAATTGCTTCAACAGTGTAATAGGGCAGTCTAGAACAAATGTTGACTTCCCCAAGTTACGCATTCTTGATTTGTCTTTCAACAATTTCACAGGTGAGATTCCACCTTTGTTTCCAGATATTACTATAAACAAGTCAACATATATGTCCATAGACGTACTCTACCAAATCAATGGTTATTATATTGGGCGGAGAAATGATTACTCAATCACATTAGCAATTAAAGGTTTGGATTTGTACTATTCAAAGGTTCGAGAAGGGTTTGCAGCCATTGATATCTCAAACAACAAATTTGAAGGTAAGATTCCAGAATTCATTGGGAAACTTAAGGAGCTTCACTCACTCAATATTTCTAGCAACATTCTCACTGGTTCTATTCCATCATCCTTGGGGAACTTAAGGAATCTTGAATCGTTGGACCTTTCACAGAACAAGCTGTCAGGACAGATCCCCCAACAACTGACGAGGCTTACATTCCTTGGGAACTTTGATGTGTCTCACAACAATCTCACAGGTCCTATACCGCAAGGTACCCAACTTACTTCATTGAATAGCACTTCATACGAGGGAAACCCAGGATTGTGTGGAGATCCATTACCAAAATGCGGAAATCAAGAGGCCCCTCAACCACCACCTTCAACTAAAGAAGACAGTGATTCAGGCTCAGCTCGAACGCTTGAATTTGATTTGAAATTTTGTTTGGCTGGAATTGGAAGTGGGTTTGTAGTGGGAGTGGTTCTTGCGGATGTCGCCATCACAAGAAGGCAAGAGTTGTTCCGTAAGATCGTTGGAATGGTCAGGCTAATGATATGGAAAAGGTAGAGTTGGGGATGCAGAAATTCAGTGTGTTATAAAGTCAAGCATTTGGAGTAGTTTTCTTGTTTTTCCTTCATTCACGTAACCTTGCTCTGTCTTTCTAGTTGTACTCTTTGTGGTGGTTATGCTAATTAATGCAAGTATAATGAAATGATTTTAATCATTAATGGAGCACAGAGTACATTGGATGAAATGAAATTGAAGCTTTCCAAAGCTCTTTTGCTGCTAATTGCAAAAGAGCAAATAGTACATTGGGTGCAATTCAATCACCCGCGCCCTAACCCAATGCACCTCTCTCCGCCGCATCCCTTCATTCCTATCTCTCCTATTTCTCTTCTCTTCATTTCAAAATGCTTAAAATACAGAAACAAAATTAACCCTTGATTTTCCAGATTTTTCTCGGTAACCAAATTAACATGCTGCAGTTCACAAAACTCTTTACTGAAAAGAGAAACAATGAAATGTTCACGGTCACAATCAAATGCCTAAACGATTTCCAATTTAGGGGAAACTTTATAGGGACTGTCAACCGATCCTGGAATTATGACTTAATTAAAAAATGAACATTGTGGAGTACGCCAACCGGGTGGAGTAAGCACACATAAACTAAACTGAGCTATTGAATTGGCACAATTAAAGTTAGGGTTAATGACAGTTTAGTACCTTGTGGTTGCACTCATAAGGCATGTTAGTCCATGTCCTCTCGATTTTTGCAATTAGATACCCCACATCTTTCGGAAGCTTCTCCAATGTGCCTAGATTCATCCAGTGCACATTTTTTCCCCCGTTAAGCCCTGCCCTATTCAGGTGTTTCACACTAAGAAAGTGATGGGCATATTTTATATTATATATTTAGCCCCATTCTTAGTATAGTTTGGTTGATATTTTGAAAGAATTTTGATACTTTGAATTATATTTCCAATATAGGACTTTCAACTTCCTCTGGAGCAAAACATAATCAAATGGACGAATTTTGGAGTAATTCCAATTGGAGGACGTTCGTGAGTCACTTAGCTTGATCGTGTCAAACTTTCATATTTTTCTACCAAGCGGTTATTCTCTGGCAATAAAATAAAGGAGCAGTGCGCGTTTCTGGAATAGTGATAATTTGGGCTTTTATTGTGTTTTGGAGCCCAAATTGACCTCGGATGGGTTCGTGGCCTTCTGGAGAAGTGTTCAGAACGTTTTTATCTTTAAAACGAGCTGTCTTGGGCCGGATTTGGAGGAGATTTGAGGCCAAAACGTGGCTGGGCAGATTATGGACAGATTCTCCTAATCCAATTTGGACTTTATATCCTAGTATTATTTTATTTTAACCTAGTTTCCTTGTGGGGGATTGGGCAGCTGGGTTTTAGGAGGTATTTAAGTTATTTTTCACAGCAAATTTAGGACTTCTCTTTTGGCTTTTGAACGTGACTTTTGTTAGGATTTTCAGACTTGTTCCATTCAAGGTGTTTTCGATCTTTATTATTTTAATGAAGAACTTGATGATTTTTATTATGAACATGCGTAACTAACTCTCTTTTGCTAGGGTGAGGCCACGAGCCTTAGCAAGAATATGTAGTTTCTGTCCAATTTGCTTATGATTATATGCATGCAGGTTTTCGAATTATTCATCACTGGGTTAAACTATCCAAGTGTCTTGATGCTTGATCACCATTATGATGTTTAGAAAAGTAATTTGATGCAGTTTTGGTCGGAGGTCGGTCCCTGAAATTGACGAAGGCTTCTCGTGATTAATATGTGCAAGTTCACTTAGGATGAATACCACGTCTTAAGGGTTGCACGTTTTTTCAAAAGGTTTCGCAGAACTTAATGAGTCATGTATGTTTAGATTTGATCTGAGTACCACAGACAGATTGCATGTGTGATATACGCTCTATGTTGGGGGTCCAAGTAGGCATATATTAGGAATACCTAACCTTCGAAATATGCATGTATATGTCATAAGTAATTGGGAGAACTATATAGAATTGTTAAGGTGACGGCGGATCCCTGGTGCTTTCTTAATTTGATTTCTAACAACACAACTGTTTCTCTTACTCTTAGCTTTAATTTTGCATGTTGCCTTATTTTTATTAGTTAAATTCGTTTTAATTTAAGGTCTTAAAATCAAACATCTCAATTTTCTCTTTTACAATAATTAATTAGAATTTGGTTTGCTACGAGTTATTTAATAATCCCTGCGGAGAACGACCTTGCGAGAATCATTTATACTACAATTACCTTGTCATTCTTGCAAGTTTTATAGGTGTTTTAACCCTGTTTGCGCAGGTACTAAAAAGCCTATCAGCAAGTCAATTGCCTTTTTTATTTTTCAGTTTTTATAGTTGCCTTTGTTATAATGTGGTTCCGCCGCTAGAGTTTCCGTCAGATCTCCGGTTAGTTGCCTACGCTGCACTTATGGGTTCCACTTTTTTTTTTGGTTTAGGTGTAATCAAATATTCACTTAATGTAACATCCCGACCCAAAATATAATCTCTTGTGAATTTATTTAATTTCATACAAATGAATTTACAATTTTGCCCTCGAGGGTAGGTGTAATTTGGTCACTTTTTAACCCGGAATGATTTTGGTGAAGTAACTGGTAATTTTACGTAGATCGTACCGAGATGAGTCCGTAGACACATAGTGGGCTCGAATCGGGATTGTAACGAGAAAGTTACAATCCAAATAAACCCAGTGGCATAACCGTAATTCTCTCTCTCTGTGACAAGACCCGCCCCGAATTTCCTCGGAATCCAGAACGAATCTCATCTTATTTTCCGACATCATCCCGATGACGGGCAAACCTACTAAAGAACGAGACTTTCTGCCGAAATTTCAGCAAAATCTCCCCTAAAAGTTGGACTTTTCCCAAATTTTCAACATATTAAAAACACATTTAAAAACACCAACTGGCAGCATGCACAAGTTAACAACATGCAATTACATAATAGACCTTCGGCCTTCAGATAATTCGAAACAGAACCAGCAATGCTCTGAAGTCGAATAATACATTAGCAATATAATTAATGATCTCAAACAACTTTACAAATACCATTGAAACCATTAAACAGGTTTCAAATCCAATAACCAGCTCAAAATCCATTCACATACTCAGTATCGGTCATATCTCTTCAGCCACACGTAGTTCTGCCATCCATATTCACAAACCAGATAATATACATTCAATTTCAATAGTACAAATAAGTTATATTTTAGAATTATCTTTTCCCCGACATAGTAAAATAATCCCTTTTTCCTCTCTCCGTTACTTTACTATGCGCCGGAGAGTCCAACGCCACGCGTAGAAAAGTAACAGTAACCCAAGTATACAGATCCTCTATCACACGCCGGATAATCCAACGCCACGTGTGATAAGCTAATAACATAATATGCTCACACGTCGGATAATCCAACGCCACGTGTGGCAAGGTACGTAACTAGTATTTCAATGAGCCCACTCGCCGGAAGATCCAACGCCACGTGTGGCTCAACCAAACCATAATAAATCACAGTGTCTCACACGCTGGAACATTCGAACGCCATGTGTGAGACCCGATAATCACATACTTCTCCCACACGCAGGAAATTTCCAACGCCACGTGTGGGAAATCCAGTAACTGAGGGATGGTAGTGTAATAAATAAATTTCCAACATAATCCACATTATTTATTTAAACCCCATAAACCAAAATTCATCCCAAAACCTCACCTCAAATCATTTGACATCTCACATAAACCCATTGGCAAAGCAAAATCAAGCTTTCAATCTCGAGATAAACAACAATCACAATTAAATAATACTAATATAAATATACTTGAATTTCTCAAACTTTATTCGAAAATCATATTTCATGCATATACTTTTAATTACTGAAAATAATGCACATTTAAAAACAAAGTCCACTCACTCCTTAATAATCATAGTTGAGTCCCATGACTCACTTCCACAACTGATAATTCAAGTATCCCAAAATCATATATTCCATCGTTTCAAATATTGCAAAAACTTCAAATAATAATGTAACATCCGATAACCCCACAATTTAAAACAATAAAATACACTCCTAAACCCACATAATCAACATAACTCAAATAACAAACAAGACTCGTTTACAAGGTTATCCTAATACTTTTCGAAGGGTGAAACTACCTCGGAAAACTCACGGTCAATTGAGGGTCAAACTTCCCAAATATGGTCAACCAGGCCCGCGGGGCCCACGACCTCCATTTTACGATATGAAAGTCCCTATGGGTTCCACAAGGTTTAAGAAACACGTCCTTCAAGTTTGGTCCAAATCAGACTGTTGGATCGCTCGCGATCGCACGATCGGACAGTCATCGTAAAACACAAACTTTAAGTTATTGAATCGGAACATCCAGAGCTCCGATTCACGATCCGCGAAATCCTACACAATCCTAGGAATGCCTAGATCAACATACATTAAATTGAAAGTGATCCAACGGTTCGAATGTATTAAATCCGGATAGTGCACAATAGGCGAAATCCGTTCGGGGTTCAAACGATATTCAAATTGACATCCGAGCACGCCTACGTGCTCGTGAGAACCAGGAGATCATTTTAGGACAGAATGTGGCCCCCAACACATTGCCCACAGGCCTCCCACGCGCCGGTAGCGCGTGAGTGTGCAAATAAAATTCCGAAGGCCGGAAAAACTCCAAACCGCCGGCCAAGCTTCCTACCCTAGGTTCAGAACATCGATTGGAGCCACTTTTGTTCTTGGACCTACCCTAAAAAATGATCGGAAGTGTCCAGAATCGAAGGCCAAAAACTGGCCAAACTTCCATCGCTTAATCAACTACCAAAACGCAGAAATTTCTCAAAACTAACACAACCATCAGGTAGAGCTCGAAGAATAGATGAGAATCCATACCTCACTGATCGAAAACGGTGGCCGGAGGAGGGAGAACGAGCTCCGGGAATTTTTCATGAAATCCAGCTGGTTTTCTGTCAAATCTGGTGGATTCCGGCGGTTTCAACGGTTGGGCTTGACCGGAGAGGGAAGAGGGAGGTTGCCGGTTTATTTGGGTCTGATCCCGGAGCCAGCCGTGGCTTGTAGCGGCAGGAGCCACCGGCTGTGCAGAGAAACGAGAAGGGGAGGGGCTGGCTCACGAGGGAGGGAGGGAGAGAGAGAGAAATGGGAGGGTTTTCTGTTTTTATTAAAATGAAATTTTGAAATAATTACGATTGTGCCATTGAGAGTTTTTAGATCGTATCTTTCTCGTTACAACTTCGATTTAAGCCCACTACGTGTCTACGGACTCATGTCGGTACGACCTACCTAAAAATACCACTCACTGCCCCAAAATCTTTTTGGATTGAAAAGTGACCATTTTACCCCTACCCGAGGGCAAAATTGTAAGTTCATATTTAATTTAATTAATGACTAAACTTATTTTGGGTCGGGATGTTTCTCTCTCTTTCTCTCTCTCTCTCTCTCTCTCTCTCTCTCCGCGTAACAGACCCAACCCCTCCCAACCCCCCCCCCCCCCCCCCCCCCCCCCCCGATTTTTCTGTCCAGTCGCACCACCGCCGCCACCTCCTCTTTCATTTCCAACCAATCTCACCGCCGGTATTGCTGGCAAACTGCAAAAATCCAGCCGATTTCAACCCATTTTTCTCAAGCTCGTTTCGGACGTTTCTGGTGACCAACTTTTTGTGATCTAGGTATGATTTTTCATCCTCTCAATGTGTTCTAGCTGCTGGTTGTGTAATTTAGGAGAAATTTTTGCGTTTTGAGACTAAAATAAACGATGGAAGTTTTGGCCAGTTTCGACCCCCGATTCTGGCCACTTCCGGTGACATTTTAGGGTAGTTCCAAGAACAAAAGTTGCTCTACTCTATGTGCTGATCATGTAGGTATAAGTATTGACCGGCGGTTTGGAGTTTTTCTGATCGCCGAAAATTGATTTGAAACCCATGCGCTGCCAGCGAGTGGGGCGGCACATGGGCCACTTTTTGGCCGATACCTGAGTCCTAAATTGATCCTTATGTTGTCCCGAGCACGACGGTATGCTCGGATATGAATTTGGTTATCGTTTGATCGTCGATCGGATATCGCATATTAGGCATTATCCGGGTTCGATATGTTCGGACATTAGATCGACTTCATTCCAATTTATGTTAATCTAGGCATCCCTAGGATCGTGAAGGAATTTGTGGATCATCAATCGAAGCTCCAGATGTTCCGATTCAATAACTTAAAGTTTGCGTTAAACGATAACCGTCCGATCTTGCGATCGAGAGCGATTCGACCGTCTGATTCGGACCAAACTTGTAGGATGTATATCCTAAACCTTATGGAACCCATATGAAATTTCAGATCGTAAAACGGAGGTCGTGGGTCCCGTGGGCCCGGTCGACCCAATTTGGAAAGTTTGACCACCCGGTTGACCGAGCATCTTCCGAGGCTATCCCTTCATCCGAAACACGTAGTTGATCCTTAGGAACGTCTCGTTCCTCATTTTTACTTGAAACTCAGGAAAAAAATAGGGTTTTAACTTAAAGTTCTCGTTCGAAACGTTTTATATTAATTTCGTGCTCGTATTCTGAATTAGGTACTCCGACCACGCATATGCAGCAGGCGGGACCCTCTCGGGGTTAAGCAGCGTGAGACTACTTGTGAGTGGACTTTGTTTTGAAAGTGCATTGTTTTTTTTATCGATTGAATTTAATATGCATTAAATATGGATTGTTTTGATTATGGGATTTATATATATATAAAGGTGGAATTTTAACTATTTCGATTTTGAGGATCTTGGTGGGTTTGAATATGGATTTATGTTTGAGAAATTTCGATGCATATTATGATGAAGTATTTGGGAAAAATATTAATATGAGTTTGGGGTACTTTATTGATTGGTTAGGTGAATATGTGATCGCACTATGCTAAGTACCCTTCCTTGGTTGTTGTACCAACATGTGGCGTTGGATGATTCCGATGTGTGGGCATAGATGGTTTGTTGTTAGCTTATCACACGTGGCGTTGGATATCCCGTCGTGTGATAAAGTTGTCTGCGCACGTAGGACTTAGTGATTGGTTTTGGCCACACGTGGCGTTGGAACTTCTGGCGTGTGTGTTGTAGAGTGTTCGTCCCCCGGTTGGACCACTCATTCCTAGACGCATGGTAAAAAGCTTGAAATCCTACGGGCTAGCCAAACAATTCCCTTGTTGCATTGTTTTCCCCGGTGTTGCTTGCTTCATCTTGCTTTAGTTTGAGTGATGAGTTCGTTTTAATTGATACTAACTGTAATTCATGGTTTACTATGGAATTATGATGTATGTTGTTTAAAATTTTGCCTGGCATCATCCAATTTGAGAGCTCTGGGTATTTCAATGGAGGTACGATAATTATAATTATTTTTTGGTTATCAATCGGCCCACGTACACTATGAAGAAGACAGTGGATGAGAACTAGTATAAGTCACCAATTATACTTTGGGTAAGTTCTGTTATAATCTAGTGTTGCTTTTCTGATCATGGATTTAGTTTAATTTCTGATTTTTTAACTGTGTATTTTAGGTTCGATTGTTAGCTTTGAATATGTTTCAATTTATTTAATTTTGTTAGCTTTGACTGGTCTATATTTGTTTTTCAATGGTTTAGATTCTTTCATTTTGTGCGGAACTAATCATTTCCTGCTCTAATATTCCATAGTCCTGATATTTGATCAGGATGCAGGTTTGACACTTTGTCTAATTGGAACGATGATGATGGAGAAGCCATGGGAGCTGTAAACAAACAGCTCCCTTAACTGATACAAGTGAATATATTTGGTGCTTTACTTGTATTTTTTTTGTCATGGGTTGTAAAATTTAATTTGATAGTTGGATGATGATTGTGAAATTTAATTTGATAGTTTAGATACTTGAAAAAAAAGCAGGTTATAGTTGAATTTACATAATTTGGGCAAGGAAAACGAAATGGGTTTTAATTGATGGGTTGTTTGAAAAACTGTTATTGTGAAAAATAAATGAAATTGGGCTTTTGAAAAATTCAACAATATTGGGCTTTTGAAAAAAAAAAACAAAAAGATTTTGGGCTCAACCCAGAACTGACCAAAAAACCAGAACCGAACCATTTATGCTCGGCTCGGCTCAACTTCGGGTTTCATCTTTGACCCAACCCGACCTGAGAATTGTAGTCTTGATCAATTTGGCCCATGGGTCAGTCAAAATTTGACCCGACCCGAACTGTGCCCATGCCTACCAAAAACATTCACATGTTTCTTTTTATTTATAAAGAAGGGGTATATGATCATTAGTTTGAAGTGCAAACAACTGTTCTTTTCAACTAAAAAGTATTGTCGTTTGTTTACGAAATTTAACCATTGATCTATTGTAGACCTTACATGCATCGATTGTCAAAAAACTTTAGAATACCTCTTCATAAAAGTACTTAAATTAAATATGGACGGTTTAAATGGAGAAGGCTAGGCGCAAGTAATTGTTTGGGCCCAAATTCGGCGCGCCAAAACCAAAAGCGAAAAGCCCACATCACTTCCAAAGCCGCTTGAGCGATTTCAGTCCACCAGCATGTCCAGTCCATTAAGCAAAACAAACAGGCCAATACCACGTGGCCCAAAGAGCGTTAAGAAACCTGGGCTGCAATGGAACAGTTTCAAGCCCAAAGAAGGAATGATTTTTACGGTTGCGATTAAAAAGAAACATGCCCACGTGACCCTGACTTAGGAAAGTCAATGAATTCGGCTCGAGATAGAATCTGAACAGGAGCAGGTATAAAAAAGAGAAATTTCTGAATTAGCTTCGCTGCCAGGGGATAAAAAACCGCTTAGTTTATCTAAAAATAATCTGATATTTTGGGGAAACACAATTTTCAAAGATAAACAGACTCTGCTAAATAAAGCGGGAAACAGGGAGCTGTTCAAAAGCTGAGAATTAGCTATCTCAAAACGATCAGACTCATGCAGATTGAAATGAAAGAACAAGCATGGCGCACCATCAAAATGCAGAAGCAGTCACCTCAAGAACTGATCGTTGAGTGCTTATTTACCAGGAAAAGGATGGAACCCCTGTTTTGTTTCAATTAAAAACTAGAAAAGATCTTTTGATTACTTGCCGCCCACTCTCAGAAAAACATTTCCTATATATACAAGAGAGGGTGAACAGAGCAAACAATCAATCAATCAAACAACCAAAAACTCAGTCAAAAGACAAAAACACTCAAAGGATCACTTGATCATAAAAATCTCAAGCAAGTTACAACAGACTCAGAGTCTGAAGTACTTCAAATGCAAGAGCTTCTCAGACAAGCTTGCAGAATCATCCTATTTTCCCCCAGCAAAGGCAGTTAGACCCTTGCTCCTGAATTGAATCCCAGTTCATAACTCAACAATAACGAGATTTCTCTCGTTACAAATTTGGTTCAGCAAAAGCCAAGTTTAGCAGAGTTCGAGTTCTCTCAAATATGAAAACCTCAACAAATTTATGAAGAGCCCTGACTTAGCCGCACAGGTACTGTAGTACATCCCCAGCTCAAGTCAAGCCACTTCTGCCCCTTTCAGACTGGAGAAGTCCCAGTTCTGCCCATCCAGAAGCCATCAGGGCTTGAAGTAGATTAAAGCTCTGCCAAACTCAAGCTTTGGCATCGATTTGCAGCCGAAGCCTAACAGTGGAAGCTGTCCAGAGTTCAGCCCAGCACAGACGCACCCAATCCAGCCCAGAACAGAGGCAACTAACCAGGCAGAAATGGAAGCACAGCCCTCCTTTCGTTTTCATGTAGTCAGTTTTCCCTTTTTGAGTCTTGTAAAGGGGAATTCTGCCTAAAATCAGTTCAATCTGTTATTAGTTGTTCTGGCCAGAACTGCCGGTTTTTATACTGAGATAAATTGTAAAAGTCCTTACCAGTCTAAGGCATAGAAAAGAACTTACTTGGAAGATATTCCTCACCCAAATTCACAATCGTTTGGTCAAAATCAGTAACTTGGGGCGCAAGTTATTTTTACCATAAGTCTGTTATGGTTGAAAAATTGCTAGCAGTGGCACGCTCAACACATAAAGAAAGTTAATTTACTGACCAAAACATGGTCTTTGAATTAATGGGGAACTTTGCCCTGCCATCTCAGGAAGTAAACCAAAACGGGTGAACAATTTGGCACGCCCAGTGGGACTTCTCAGTATATATTCTACAGTACGTCGGAAGTGTATGTATATTGGAAGTTCTAGCCAGAATCCATATCGCGCGATGGAACGAGACCAAGCAGCTTTTCGAGAAGGGCCAGACTCAGAGGAAAGCGACGCTAGGCAGTCGGCCCATGGCAGTACAGGAAGCAGGCGTTCCAGAACTGGTTCCAGGAGGCTGAACCAAATACAGGAAGCTGTGTTCCGACAGGAGGTTACATCGCAAAGGAGTCAGGAATCTTTGAACAATATAACAGCCATGATGCAGTGGCAAGTTAACAGGCAGTTCAGGAAAGACCGCGAGGCCGCTATGGCCAGAATTCCAAACCCTGATGCTGTGGTTCAGCAGTTGGACCTCCCCTACGGCCCTCCACCAGTATTGGCATGGCCATATCAAGAGAATCCTCTTATTGCCCAGATAGTTGGAGTACCGGGACCTGAAGAAATCCAGGCTGTACAGAGGGGAGGAGCCCCTCTCGCCCTGGAGCACGAGGCCCCAGTCAGACCAGGAGGTCCTGCACCAGTTCAGAATCCCCAGAACCAGCCAGAACCACCTATACCACAACCTGTGGCCCCGCAAGATCAACCCCTGCCACTTCTGCCCGAGGCGCCAGCTGTGCCTCCCTACAGGCCAAGAAGAATGGACCCCAATCCATTTCCTCCACTAGCAAGGGGCAGAAGAGGCAGAGGGGGAATTAACCCTTTTGCCAACAACAACAGAAACAGACCGGGGGCAAACTGGAGGAACCATCTGGAGGTTGAAGAAGAGGAAGAACATAGGCAAGAAGTTCTGCCTCGACCATACAGAATAGAGCACAGGTTGGATCGTGATCAGCCAGAACAGGGACGAAATCCGCATCCTGTCAATGCTTTGAATGACATGGGGGCATTACAAAGAATGATCAGGGAGATGATGGAGCCGGAGGCCAGAAGGGGGGAAAGGCCGACCTATAGAAAGCAGTACCCGGCTTACATAGACCAGATTCCCTTACCAGCAGGTTTCAAAGTACCAAACTTCACCTTATTTAATGGAGAGGATCCTCATGCCTCATCTGTTGAGCACATAGGCAGATTTTCTGTCCAGTGTATAGCTATAGAGAATAATCCTCTGTTAAAGCTAAGACTTTTTGGGAATTCTCTCTCCGGACAAGCTTTCACCTGGTATACCAGTCTACCAGCCAATTCTGTTCAGACCTGGGAGCAGATGGAAAACGTTTTCCATGACTATTATTTCAGGATCTAGCCAGAAGTCACCATCAGTGATCTTGCCGCTCTCAAGCAAAGCGAAGACGAACCTGCCCAGGATTTCATAACCAGATTCAGGAAACTCAAAATGAAGTGCCGAATCCCTATGGAAGAGAGACACTTCATCCAGATGGCTCAAACCTCCCTTAAGATCTCCTTAAGAAAAAGATTCGATGGAATGCTATTCGGAGATCTGGCAGAACTAGCGGACAAAGCATCCAAATATGAGGAACTGCTGAGGGAGGAACAGCAGAAGAGGAACTCTTCCAAAGGCACATACTACAAGTCCCCTTCTTCCTCAATCCATTTGATCGAAGTAGAGTCAGAAGAAGACACAGAGGGATCGGAAGAAAGAGAGGTTGCAGTGGCAGAAATGGCAAAACTAAAGCATCCTATCAGCTGCAAAGCTCTTACAAAGCCACCAAAGGACCAGAAGCCGCCACCATTTACAGGAGGATTTGTTCCAAACAAACCAACGCAGAACAAGGTGTACTCTTTCGATCTAACCAAAGTCGATGCTTTGTTTGACGAGATGTTGGCGCAAAAGGCGATAGAGACACCTCATAAACTGCCCAAACCAGAGGAGCTTAAGGGCAGACAGTATTGCAGATGGCACAACTCTTGGAATCATTCCACCAACAGTTGCGTCGTTTTCAGAGACGTCATACAAGAAGGAATAACTGCAGGAAGATTGAAACTGGCAGAAAAACCTCCCTCAGTTACGACAGATCCATTTCCCCAGGCCCAAATTAACATGGTCAATCTAAATTGGCCAGAACGAAGGGAAAATGACAGTTCTAGCAGGAACAGGAGAACTACAAAGGAGGACTTCCAAAGGCCAAAAGCGACCATCTCGGCTGGGGTAGTACTGTGCAGTAAATGCAAGTGTGAAAGTGAGTTAGAAGTGACTCTAGACAGACAGAACCAGTCCACACATAGCGTGTTTGACCGGATTGGAACGTCACACCACCAAGGCCCAGAGCCGATCCCTCCCAGAAGCAGAGTCAGACAAAAGGATTGTCTTAGGCCAGTTCAGCACCACAGAAGAATGCCAGAACAGCCTAAGGAGGAGATACCAATTAGGATGCCAGGGGATGATAAGCCCTTAGCAACAATCATAGAAGGAAGATGGTATTCCGTCGGAAAAAGCGGCAGACCAACCATGGAATTAACCAGAACTCAGAAGAGAAGAGTTCAGAGGCAATATTCCACCTTCCTCAGAAACAGGAAAGATGCACAGGTGTCGGCAGAGCCAAGTTCTGCCAGAAGAAGAGGAAATCCGGAAGCAAGTCCTCAGGCAGAACAGACAGGACATAAATCCCAAAAGCTGATGAAGACAGAATTGCCACGCGGACCCTCCATCTGTTCAATCTCACCCCCAGTCGATCAATCTGAATTTCCACAGGTACAAACTGGAGCCGAGACTGTTCCTGAAGAAGACCAACCAGGCTGGACTGAAGAAAACGAGGAGGAGCAGTTGGACTACGAGCCATCTGCAGAAGATCAAACTGGTTTCCTTGAAACTGGAGAACAAGGAGACTGGACAGAAGAAATGGAATACGACGAAGGAATAGACGAGGAAACCGAAGCCTTCGGTGCAGAACTAGAGAACTTGCTACAAGGAGATCTTGGCATTAATATGGTATTCATCTTATCAGAGAAATTCAGGGCAGCAGAAGGACAAGGAAGTACTCTGGAAGGAGACGTATTCTCACAAGAAAGCTTTGAATGCAGACTTGCGGAAGTAGAGGAAGCGCCAGAACACCAACCACCTGCACTCAGAACAGGGGGAATCGCCATGAACCCACTTGCAGAACAACCTGGCTTCTCAAAACCAACCAGGGAAATGGCCAATCACCTTAGGCCTCTATTCATAACGGCAAACTTTGGAGGTATTCCTATTTCCAAGGTGATGGTAGATGGAGGCGCAGCCATCAATCTTCTCCCCCACAGACTGCTGAGCAAGATGGGCAGAACAGAGAAAGATCTAATCCCAACACGTCTGACCGTTACCAACTTTGCCGGGGGTATCACTAAGACTCATGGAATTCTGGACGTAGATGTTATTGTTGGAACCAAAAAACTCAAAATTGCGTTCTTTGTGGTAGACACTACTTCTACCACCTACAATGCCTTGCTCGGAAGAGATTGGATTCATCAAAGCCTCTGTGTTCCTTCTACTTTACATCAGCAGCTAGCCCTTTGGCATGAAGAAGGTTACATGGAGATAGTAGAGGCCGATCCACGGCCATTTCTGCCTTCTGCCATGTGCTTTGAAGCAAGATACTATCATGATGACCTCGGTCCTTTCACTTTCTTTGGAGTCAACCAGAACGGCCGCCCACACGGTGTCACGGCCCAAAGGCTCATTGAAGACGGTCTGGCCAATTCTCTTGAAGACTGGAATAGGCCTTTTGTTCTGAACCTCCAGAACTCCCATTTTTAGTCCCAATCAACAGGAAAAGGATCGAGCTGCAACAATCCGATCCATTACAAAAAGATTGTTGATATACTGGGAAGAGAGGAAGCTCACTGCGCAGGATCCAGCCATTAATATGGCAGAATTCACGCATGAAAGCATCGAAGAACAAGAGGAGAGTTCACAGGAGGAAATTTTAGATTTCGCGCCAGTAGCACTAGATGACTCCTTGCCAGAAGTGGAAGATCCGCTACAGGAGATTAATCTAGGGACAGAAGAAGATCCAAGACCTACCTTCATTAGCGCACTACTAGAGGAACCACTCAAAAGCGAGATCGTTGCACTTCTGCATGATTTCAAAGATTGTTTTGCTTGGCATTATCATGAAATGCCTGGATTGGACAGGAAACTGGTAGAGCACAAGCTGCCCATCAAAGAAGGCTACCTTCCAGTCAAACAGGCTAGAAGAAGAATGTCCATGGAAACAGAACTGAAAGTCAAAGAAGAAATAGAAAGATTGCTCAAGGCAGGATTCATCAGGCCAGCAATTTACACTGACTGGCTGGCTAATATTGTCCCGGTTCTGAAAAGGAAAACAGGGGCAGTAAGAATCTGTGTGGATTACAGGAATCTCAATGAAGCATCCCCCAAGGATGAATATCCTATGCCAATGGCGGACATGCTAGTAGATGGTGTTGCTCATCACCAAATGTTATCCTTCATGGATGGCAACGCAGGATATAACCAGATTATGGTGGCAGAAGAAGATATTCACAAGACAGCCTTCATGTGTCCGGGGCATCTAGGTTCCTTTGAATACACTGTAATGCCGTTTGGCTTAAGAAACGCAGGAGCCACTTATCAAAGAGCAATGAATTCTGTTTTCCATGATATGATAGGACACTCTTTAGAAGTCTATATAGATGATGTGGTGATCAAATCTCCGGAAGCAGGAAATCATGTATCAAATCTAAGAAAAGCATTTTTAAGGATGAGACAACATAAACTAAAAATGAATCCTAAAAAATGTGTTTTTGGAGTACAAGCAGGGAACTTCTTGGGATTTTTGGTACATCAGAGGGGCATAGAAATTGATAAAAATAAGGCAAAATCCATCATAGAAGCTCAACCCCCGAGAAACAAGAAAGAGCTGCAAAGTCTCCTAGGGAAAATTAACTTCCTAAGGAGATTCATATCCAATTCCGCAGGAAAAATTCAGCCCTTTTCTTCTTTGTTAAAGCTAAAACAGGAACAGACTTTCAAGTGGGAAGAGCAACACCAGCGAGCTTTTGAAGAAATCAAACATTACCTCTCAAATTCGCCAGTTCTGTCCCCACCAAAGAAGGGCAGACCACTTAAGCTCTATGTATCCGCATCAGAAACATCTGTTGGAAGCTTGTTAGCTCAAGATAACAAGGAAGGAAAGGAACAGGCAGTCTACTATCTGAGCAGAACTCTGACAGAAGTAGAAAGAAATTACTCTGCAATCGAGAGGCTTTGTCTGGCTTTGTACTTCACTGCTATAAAACTCAGACACTACATGCTGCCATTCACCACTTATATCATTGCCAAGACGGACCTAATCAAATATATGCTAACAAGACCAATGTTGAGAGGTAGAATTGGGAAATGGACTCTGGCTCTAACAGAATTTGCTTTCAGGTATGTCCCTCAGAAAGCTGTCAAGGGACAAGCGGTAGCAGATTTCCTAGCCGATCATCCAGGAGAAGAAATTGAAAATATGGATTCTTTGGACATAGCAAATGCAGATTTACTGACAAGAGTTCATGTTTGCCTTAACAATCCCATCTACTCGATTCATCTCACACCATGGAAGCTGTATTTTGATGGATCAAAAACTGACGCCACTTCCGGAGCAGGAATTGTTCTAGAGGAGCCTTTGGGAGTCAGACATTGTTACTCTTTTCAGCTAGATTTCCAATGCACCAACAACAGAGCTGAATACGAAGCTCTAATCATTGGCCTTGAAATGTTGGTAGAGCTCGGAGTTCAGTCTGTGGAAATTTTGGGGGACTCTATGCTTGTTTTAAAACAGATTGCTGGAGAATACAAATGTTTGAATCCTGATTTGGCTGTCTATTTGGTAGCAGCCAGGAATTTGTTGACAGAATTCAGGGAAGCCACTTGGGAACACATCCCAAGAGAAGAGAACTTTGCAGCCAACGAATTGGCTCAAATAGCCACAGGAATACAAATCCCGGAAGACTGTGTACAGAGGATTATTAAGGTAGGAAAGAAGAGTCTGCCATCTGTTCTGACCAGAGGAATGGAAATAGATGTTAATTCTGCCATAATCGCTAAAGATGATTGGAGAACTCCCATCATAAGCTATTTACAATACCCAACCTTGCCTTCCGAAAAGAAAGTCAGAATCATGGCTTTAAATTATCTTATGTGGAATGAAGATTTGGTCCGTAAGAGTAAAGATGAAGTATTGTTAAGATGCTTGGGAAAGAAAGAGTACATGAAGGTCATGGGGGAAACCCACGAAGGGATATGTGGGGCACATCAAGGTGGAAGAAAAATGTGCTGGCTGATCAGAAGATATGGCTACTTCTGGCCAACCATGATGAAAGATTGCATTGATTATGCTAAGGGATGTGAAGCTTGTCAAAGACATGGACCAATCCAGCAGGTTCCTTCGGTTCCCATGAATCCGGTAGTCAAGCCATGGCCATTCAGAGGATGGGCAATGGATCTCATTGGCAAAATTTATCCAGCCAGTACCCAACAGCATTGTTTCATTATTGTAGCCACGGATTATTTTACTAAATGGGTAGAAGCCAAGCCTGTTAAGTCTACCACATCTCAAGAAATCATCACTTTCATAGAAGAACAGATCATACAGAGATTTGGTATCCCAGAATCAATCACTACCGACAGGGGATCTTCGTTCATATCCGGAGATATGTTGAACATGGCAGAAGCGTTCAAATTTAAGCTACTCCAATCCTCTCCTTATTATGCTCAAGCCAATGGACAGGCAGAATCAAGTAATAAAGTGATAATCAATATTATCAGGAAGATGCTTGAGAAAAATCCAAAACAATGGCATGAGAAGCTGTCAGAAACATTATGGGCGTACAGAACTTCAAAAAGGGAAGCAACTGGTATGACTCCATATGCTTTGACTTATGGTCACGATGCAATTCTGCCCATGGAAATAGCAGTCCAATCCCTCAGAACTGCCCATCAACACGAGTTGGTTGGAGAAGACTACAACCAAGCCATGTTGCTAGAACTAGAAGGGTTGGACGCAAATAGGATTGATACCCTGAACAAACTCTTAGCAGGAAAACAAGCTGTGTCAAGAGCATACAACAAGAGAGTCAAAAACAAGAGTTTTGAAGAAGGAGAGATAGTCTGGAAAGCAGTTCTGCCCCTCGGAACACATATAGCTGGTTATGGAAAATGGTCACCGACTTGGGAAGGACCTTTCATAATTAACCAAGTCTTAGGATTAGGGGCATACAGGCTACAGGATCGAGATGGAGAAGTCCATGCTGCGCCAATCAATGGCAAATGGTTAAAGAAATTTTATCCAACCATGTGGGATTCACAAGCTGTGCAGACGGATCCTGGAATAGAAAGACAACAAGTTGAAACTGTTGTTTGATTTTGTTTTAGTTTCAATTCTGTATTAGTGTAATCTTTTTGTTCGCCAACAGAAATCAAAATTCCAAAAATAAAAAGCTTTTATTTTAATAGTCACTTCAATGACTAAGTAGTTCACTACAAATCCGAAAATTAAAAACTAAAATCCTAGTTTTTTAAGGGTCTCCTGCAGACTAGTCTTCTTGATGGAAAGCTCCTTCTGAAGCAGCACCCCTTGATGGATTGAAGCCTCTGCAACTTCCAGAGCTGGCCTAGAAGCTGAAACCATGCTGTGCACAAGGAAGGTAGCCTTGGTCTTAGAACTCAGTCCAGCACCCAGCCTGCGCTGCTCCTCCCTACGTTCTGCTAGCTGTTTCTGGAGCTCTTCAATCTGTTTCTCCAGTCTGTCGGCAGTAGCCTTGGCCTCTTTGTACCCCGCGACCATCCGATCCAGTTCTGCCTTCTGCCTTGCATAATCAGCCAAGTTGGCATCATGAGTTGTCTTGCAGAGTTTAGAGGCCTCGTAGGTAGGTTTGAGATCCTCATAGCGATCGTGAAGGTTGAGCACATCTCTGGCCAGATTCAAACCTATCTCGAGAATTGGCTTGGGAGCCATATTCTGCCTATGCAGGAGGTCCAGATCCTTCATCAGTTGTTCAACAGCTTCCCTGTTGCCCTCCAGTTCCAGTTCAGTGGACTGCCAGATCTTCACTCTCTCCATGGCCTCATCCACCGCCTTGAACTTGGCCTTGCTGGGGGTAGAACTGAGTTTCTCCAGCCTGTCCAGCTGGGCATCCAGGTCCATAGCCTCGAATTCGGCCAGTTCTGGGTCAGCAAGAGAAGCCGTGAGGGATGAAACAGCGCGGGATTGGATAGGCATCTGCAGAATCAAAAAAATTGTGAATTAACGAAAGGGGCAGAAATGAAAAGGAAGTTCATAACGGGTTGGATACTTACAGCCGCGAAGACAGGCTTCAGAGGGCTAATCACCACCGCTACGGTTCCGGTAGTTCCGGCTACTTCCACCTGAATGAAATACGAGTTAAAAGGAAGCAAGGACAGGGCAAAGCGCGAGGAATGGACAGAAGGAAAATATTACAAGAAGTTACTAAGGGTTCGGATACAGTGGCAGTTAATTCTGCCTCTGACTCTGGAATTGCGGCAGGAAACTCCACCTGCTCAACTGGCCTCGAGGCAGAGTGCTCTGTCAGGCTCATAACCGGAGTTTCTACCTGCGTCACAGGTCCCGATTCTGCCAAAACCTCTATCTGCTCCCCAGACCCTGGTATCACCTGTTCTGACGGAGTTGTAACAGAGACTTCTATTTGCTCTAAAGGCTCGATTGCAGGTGGACTGTTTGGAGCTGCCACAGGGACTTCTGTCTGTTCCACTGGCACTGAAACAGAATGCTCGAGCTGCTCATCAGGTGCTGGAGCTGCGGTGGAATGTTCAGCCTCCGTGTCATCAAAGGCGGCCAGGTCAGAGCTAGTCAGTTCTACCCTCGGAAAAGCGCGCTGTTCTCGGGCCAAGGCAATGCTCTCTGCAATCACCTCTGGCGGAATTTCCTCCTAGACAATTGAACAGACAGAAATCAGAAGCTAGAAAGGAAAAGAGAAGAACATGTTCGAAGAACCAGAATCCAGTCTCACCTCTTCTTCGAGATCTTTCCCTTTCTTCTCTGAAGGATTTTCTGTTGCTGCTCCTTGCTGTTTCTCCTGCTCAACAGCCTCAAAAGCCTCTCGCAGCTCATCATCAGTTCCGGAGGTTTCAGTTGGATCTGCAGCGAGCTCCTCCGTCTCATCAGATTCAATTTCACTCCTCTTCCTAAGTCTTTTAGACCTAGTAAGAGGAGGAGGAGGACTTTCAGCTGCACACAACGAATGAAAAACAAAAGGAAGAACAGAACAGAATAGGTCAGGAAAAGGAAGATCTAACTACCAAAACCCTACCAGAGGCCTCAGGCTGGACAGTGCTGCTCTGAGCAAGGACACTTTCCTTTCTTTTCTTCCCAGCGGAGGGGGTAGCAATAGCAGCAGCTTGTTCTGCCACGTCCTCATCCTCCTCACCAGAAGGAGGCTCCAAATCCCCAGCAGCAATGACGGAAGAAACTAAAGACAGGCAGAATCAGAGAAGTACCAAAAAAAAAAAAAAAAAATTGAAGAGACTTACCAAGTATCTCTCCAGCTTGCCTTGTCCCTCCGCCTATTTTCTTCACCAGGGAAGGACCTGGTATAGACAGAACAGGATTTTAGTCTGAATTCACAAGACAAAGAAAGCAGGAAATAGACAGAATCTCAAAAATACCTTCTATCACTTGAGCATTAACATCTTTTATGGTCCGCACCACGAACTTCTTAGCCTCCGCTTCTGCATAAACGGTCCCAGGGGCCCAGCCTTCAAAGAGAACTGGAAAGGCATCATACGAGGCAGGAAGAACGTGGCATCTAGCCTTCCACCAGTCATCAAAATCGGCAGAACTGCAGGTGCTCAGCCTCCAGGTAGGAAAGAGGCCGTCTGAAGTATTGTTAATCTTATTCACTGCACACCTAGCAACTTTGTGAACTTCCAAATCATCCAAATCCCTCCAGGAAGTTCCCCGATTGCAGCTTTTGTAGAATTTGAACGGAACAACCTGAGGGCAACCAAGCTGTCTTGCGCAGAAATTGGGATGGTAGACTTCTGCCCCCAGATGGTAGTTTGGAGGCTTCCCTCCTCCATGGGAAAGGTCCCTCGCCAGGGCAATACTTAGGAATTTCTTCCTAAAGTCTATTCTGTCTGCCTCGTCTTCCGGTTCCTTTTCAAAGAGTCGATGTCCAGGCTGGAACCAGGGATAGGTCCTCCTGATCACTAACTGCCACTGAGCTTCAGACCTCTTGGTGCAATGTCTGAACCACATCAGGTACTCCTCAATAGAACGCTTGGGCACTTCTGCTGATATCAGAGGAAGGGCCAGAACTTGGTCTTCAGGCAGAACTATGTCCGGAAAACGAAGTTCTGGGAAATAAACCTGCAGCCAGATCTGGATCATCCAGAAAGAGCCAGGAGCAGCTAAGTTCAAAGGATTCTCCAGGGTGGCTGTATGTAAATTCTTGAATAGATGGGCCAGAACTGAAGGTCCAAGCCCAACGTCAGTATGATTGTGAAGGGCTTCCGCCAGGTGCCTATACTCAAGCAGAACTGCAGAGGAGCGATTGGGAAACACGAACTTGTTGAGCCAATACAGAAGGAACAACATGTGCTGTTGGTCCTTGTCCTTCTCCGTGCTGAACTTTCTCAGATAATTGGAGAAAGAACCATTCTGATTGATGACAGCTGGAGAAATGGCAAAAGGCTTGGCCAGCTTCTCTTGATTCTTCCTCCGATGGTAATCACCAACGGCATCTACAGGTCTTCCATGAGGTCTGAACCCAAAAATCTGAGCCATGTCCAGCAAGGTTGGCGCCATTGGACCCACGCGAAAATCAAAAGTGTTGCTGGCAGAATTCCAGAAGCATAGAGCAGCAGCGAGCAGATTCTCATCCCGGGTGATGGACTGTTTTGACAACAGAATTGCATCATTGAGCCCTGCTCTCTTCCAATAAGCTCCATGCCTAGGAAGAAGCTTGTCGACCCAGTCCGCCCATTTCACAGAGCTATTCCTCACTTCACTAGACGGGAACGAGCGGCTCAGATTCTTACTAACCCAGGAATAGGAAGAAAGGGCAGAGTTGTTTTCAAAACAAATGGGAGCTACTGCATCCCTTTTCATCAGCTCCTCCACCTCAGTCGGAACAGAACCAAACCAACGAGGCCCCAGGATTAAAGTATCCTAAAAAAGATGGAGGACATTCTCGTCCAGTTTTTTGCCGATCAAGTGATGAGTCCTGCTCCGAACCTCCATGGCGTGGGCATCAATTCCAGACCCAGTGACATAATCTGGAGGAACTGAAGAGGAGGTGTTCTGAGCACGAGTTCTGGGAGAAGACATTGCAGAGGGAGAGATGAGGAGTATTCGAAAGTGAAAGGGAAGAATTCTGGCAGAAATCGAGTTCTGAGGAAATTAGGATTCAAAGTAAGCAGGAATTAAACTCTGAAGAAGCTAGGTTTTGAGATGAACAGGAACTGGAGGTTTCAAAATTCTTTTAAAGGACTCAAAATCGTGGGGAAAGGGAAGACAAGACGCCATCTGAAAGCTGATAATGACCAGCTAGTAACTAGCTAGTAACTGACCAATTTCCCACGAAGTCTAATTCGTGGTAGGAGGTACGATAATTATAATTATTTTTTGGTTATCAATCGGCCCACGTACACTATGAAGAAGACAGTGGATGAGAACTAGTATAAGTCACCAATTATACTTTGGGTAAGTTCTGTTATAATCTAGTGTTGCTTTTCTGATCATGGATTTAGTTTAATTTCTGATTTTTTAACTGTGTATTTTAGGTTCGATTGTTAGCTTTGAATATGTTTCAATTTATTTAATTTTGTTAGCTTTGACTGGTCTATATTTGTTTTTCAATGGTTTAGATTCTTTCATTTTGTGCGGAACTAATCATTTCCTGCTCTAATATTTCATAGTCCTGATATTTGATCAGGATGCAGGTTTGACACTTTGTCTAATTGGAACGATGATGATGGAGAAGCCATGGGAGCTGTAAACAAACAGCTCCCTTAACTGATACAAGTGAATATATTTGGTGCTTTACTTGTATTTTTTTTGTCATGGGTTGTAAAATTTAATTTGATAGTTGGATGATGATTGTGAAATTTAATTTGATAGTTTAGATACTTGAAAAAAAAGCAGGTTATAGTTGAATTTACATAATTTGGGCAAGGAAAACGAAATGGGTTTTAATTGATGGGTTGTTTGAAAAACTGTTATTGTGAAAAATAAATGAAATTGGGCTTTTGAAAAATTCAACAATATTGGGCTTTTGAAAAAAAAAAACAAAAAGATTTTGGGCTCAACCCAGAACTGACCAAAAAACCAGAACCGAACCATTTATGCTCGGCTCGGCTCAACTTCGGGTTTCATCTTTGACCCAACCCGACCTGAGAATTGTAGTCTTGATCAATTTGGCCCATGGGTCAGTCAAAATTTGACCCGACCCGAACTGTGCCCATGCCTACCAAAAACATTCACATGTTTCTTTTTATTTATAAAGAAGGGGTATATGATCATTAGTTTGAAGTGCAAACAACTGTTCTTTTCAACTAAAAAGTATTGTCGTTTGTTTACGAAATTTAACCATTGATCTATTGTAGACCTTACATGCATCGATTGTCAAAAAACTTTAGAATACCTCTTCATAAAAGTACTTAAATTAAATATGGACGGTTTAAATGGAGAAGGCTAGGCGCAAGTAATTGTTTGGGCCCAAATTCGGCGCGCCAAAACCAAAAGCGAAAAGCCCACATCACTTCCAAAGCCGCTTGAGCGATTTCAGTCCACCAGCATGTCCAGTCCATTAAGCAAAACAAACAGGCCAATACCACGTGGCCCAAAGAGCGTTAAGAAACCTGGGCTGCAATGGAACAGTTTCAAGCCCAAAGAAGGAATGATTTTTACGGTTGCGATTAAAAAGAAACATGCCCACGTGACCCTGACTTAGGAAAGTCAATGAATTCGGCTCGAGATAGAATCTGAACAGGAGCAGGTATAAAAAAGAGAAATTTCTGAATTAGCTTCGCTGCCAGGGGATAAAAAACCGCTTAGTTTATCTAAAAATAATCTGATATTTTGGGGAAACACAATTTTCAAAGATAAACAGACTCTGCTAAATAAAGCGGGAAACAGGGAGCTGTTCAAAAGCTGAGAATTAGCTATCTCAAAACGATCAGACTCATGCAGATTGAAATGAAAGAACAAGCATGGCGCACCATCAAAATGCAGAAGCAGTCACCTCAAGAACTGATCGTTGAGTGCTTATTTACCAGGAAAAGGATGGAACCCCTGTTTTGTTTCAATTAAAAACTAGAAAAGATCTTTTGATTACTTGCCGCCCACTCTCAGAAAAACATTTCCTATATATACAAGAGAGGGTGAACAGAGCAAACAATCAATCAATCAAACAACCAAAAACTCAGTCAAAAGACAAAAACACTCAAAGGATCACTTGATCATAAAAATCTCAAGCAAGTTACAACAGACTCAGAGTCTGAAGTACTTCAAATGCAAGAGCTTCTCAGACAAGCTTGCAGAATCATCCTATTTTCCCCCAGCAAAGGCAGTTAGACCCTTGCTCCTGAATTGAATCCCAGTTCATAACTCAACAATAACGAGATTTCTCTCGTTACAAATTTGGTTCAGCAAAAGCCAAGTTTAGCAGAGTTCGAGTTCTCTCAAATATGAAAACCTCAACAAATTTATGAAGAGCCCTGACTTAGCCGCACAGGTACTGTAGTACATCCCCAGCTCAAGTCAAGCCACTTCTGCCCCTTTCAGACTGGAGAAGTCCCAGTTCTGCCCATCCAGAAGCCATCAGGGCTTGAAGTAGATTAAAGCTCTGCCAAACTCAAGCTTTGGCATCGATTTGCAGCCGAAGCCTAACAGTGGAAGCTGTCCAGAGTTCAGCCCAGCACAGACGCACCCAATCCAGCCCAGAACAGAGGCAACTAACCAGGCAGAAATGGAAGCACAGCCCTCCTTTCGTTTTCATGTAGTCAGTTTTCCCTTTTTGAGTCTTGTAAAGGGGAATTCTGCCTAAAATCAGTTCAATCTGTTATTAGTTGTTCTGGCCAGAACTGCCGGTTTTTATACTGAGATAAATTGTAAAAGTCCTTACCAGTCTAAGGCATAGAAAAGAACTTACTTGGGAGATATTCCTCACCCAAATTCACAATCGTTTGGTCAAAATCAGTAACTTGGGGCGCAAGTTATTTTTACCATAAGTCTGTTAGGGTTGAAAAATTGCTAGCAGTGGCACGCTCAACACATAAAGAAAGTTAATTTACTGACCAAAACATGGTCTTTGAATTAATAGGGAACTTTGCCCTGTCATCTCAGGAAGTAAACCAAAACGGGTGAACAGTAATAATAGATACTAGAGTATGGTTGTATGATATAAGAGCACTTCCAGTAGTTTGCCCTTTGTCATGGCAAGGGGGGGCTAGGGCAGCTACTATTCACATGAATAGTGGCTGCCCTTGCAAAAGGTTGTGGTGTTTCCACCAATTGCCATGGCAACAATTATTCACATGAGATATGAGGAGAGAAATTTGTATAGATTTTTTGCGTGGGAAGTGAAAACTATGACTAAGTATTTATTTTTTTAAAAATTTGAATTTTTTTGTATTTTTTTAAGATTTTTTTTCAATTTTTTTAAAATTTTTGTTGTTGCTGACGTCAGCAAACTCGGGCTTGAACTAGGGCTGATCTTGCCTGAGGGCTGGCCTGGTTTTGTGGGCCCCAACAGCTCCACCCCCCAGCCCTTGTTGCTGAAACTGCCCTAATGTGTCGAGGTACCCTAAGAGCATCCGCAATAGGCTCCCTAAACCACCTCCTTAGACAAATTTTAGGGAGGAATTGTAAAATTACAACTCCAACCATGCTCCCTATCCACCTCCTAAAATAGGGAGTCCTCTAGGAGCTCCTAAATCTGAGGAGAGAGAAAGTACTCCTAGTGGCTCCCCATAATTTAATGCTGCCTCATTTAATGAGTATTTCAAACCTTTATTTAATGCTAACTATTTTTTATTTTATTTTATAATAGAGATGGACTAATCAAAAGAGTTGTAGCATTTATGATTCTCCAAATTAGGGAGTATGGTTGGAGTTGAAATTTTTTAGAGAGCTCCTAAAATAGCTTTCTTATATTTTTAGCTAAATTTTAGCTAAGAAATAGAGAGCATCATTGCGGATGCTCTAAAAGTGGAAAATTTTAACATAGTCATCCACTCTTATTATGACATGTGGACGCGTTATACCATAAGTGTAACAACCCGATCCTTAAATATTATTTAATTAATATTTTATTAGAGGAAAAGACTAAACTACCCTTGAAATATTTTATTAAGTTTTAAGTTAACTTTTTGACTGGGAACGAATTTGGGAAAACTAATTGTACCGTTGCGTAGAGCACGACAAAACGAGTCCGTAGACACGTAGTAGACTCGAATCGGACTTGTAACGAAGAAATTACGAGCAAAATACTGAAAAAGGACAAAAGAGTAATTTCCGAAAAATCAGATTTTTAAAATCTGATTCTCCCTTTCTCTCTCCTCACTCTCTCTTCTTCCTCGCGCGACACCAAACCCTCTCCCCTGTTTCTTCTTGCTCCAGCCGATCACCCAGCCACCTCCAGCCGCCACCACACCGCACCGGACCGGGCAAGGAACGCCGCCACCTCCCCAACCCAGCCCCGCCTGCTCCGCCGTCCAGCCGCCATGAATCTGCCGGAAAAAAACCAGAAATCGCGTCAGTTTTTAACAGATTTTCGTCGGCTCCGTTCATCGTCTTCCGGCCACCAAATCGGACAAATTAGGTATGGTTTTTCGACTGATTTTCTTGCTCTAGCTGTTGGTTGGGTAGGTTTTCAGAGATTTTGAGGTTTGAGGGGTTAATTTTCGAGTTAAGTTTCTGCCGGTTTTGCGTCGCCGAGTTCAGCTACTTCCGGCCACTTTTTGGCCATAGTCCAAGAACAAAAGTGGTTCCAAATAGGGTGTATTACCTAGGATAGGAGTTTGGTACGGCGGTGTGGAGATTTTCCGGTCACCGGAAATTGTTAGGCACACCCACGCGCTGCCGGCGCGTGGGCGGCGCCTGGGCCAGGTAGCAGTGACCACTCTTGGTCCCAGAATGATCCGCGTGTCCTTACGAGAGCGTAGGACTTCGCGGATCTCGATTTGGATAACGTTTGAACCCCGAACGGATCTCGCATAGTGTGCGATCTCCGGGTTCAATACGTTCGGACTGTTGGATCATAACCAAACTGGAGTATGTGGATCTAGGTATTTTAAGGATCGTGTAGGACTCGACGCTCAGTAAATCGGAGTCTCGGATGCTCCGGAAAAGCCAACCTTAGGGCTAGGTTTACGGAAAATCGTTCGTCAGTCTGATCGTGCGATCGTGAGCAATCCGACCGTCCGATTGAGACCAAACTCACGGGACATGTGTCCTAGGCTTATCGGAACCTCTAGGGACGATCAGAACGAAATTCTGAGGTCGTGGACCCCACGGGGTTCCGAGTTGACTTTTAGGGACTTTATCGCTTTTGAGTCCCGAGATACTTCTAAAGCGTGTCCACTGAGAGGAAAAGCTAATGTGGGTATAGGATTGACTTTCAAAGTGATGCACACACTTTTAGGAGCCAGGGGTCAGGGTTTTTAATTTAATACTATATTACTGAGCATAGTTTTTTATAAAATATTATAATGGTTATACAGGCACCCAGGTACCAGATGACCCGCAGGAGGGACCTTCAAAGGGTCCAGCTAGCTCAGAGTATCTGTGAGTGGACCTTTTTGTTTTGATAAATGAATTTATGCAGTTTAATCTTATTATTTGATCTTGAATGAGTTTATTCATTGATCAGAGTTTTAATAGCTTGATTTATCACTTATATATGTTTTATGTTTTATTTCTATATTTCACATGCTGCCGAGTTGAGAGTGCCTAGAGATTTTGGCATACTAGAGTTTTAGATAGTTAACAGATAAAAAGGCAGTAGAGTTCAGAGTTAAATAAGAATTTATTTTATTTCTCGTTAAATTATTTCTGAAACTATATTTTTCTTAGAAACCACCATAGGTACCTGTTGAAACGATAATTTTTACATTTGTTGGGCCTGAATTTTTCACCAAAAAAAAAAGGGTGGCAACCCATTTAAAATAAAATAAAATAAAGGGCCAGCCGTGAGCTTGTATTTGAACGGGACTGAAATTTTCCTCCTGGAAGTTTATCAAAAAATATGCAAGTGTTTGCCAAGTATGAAACACTGAGGGATAAGCATCCCAGCGGAGAAGTGGTTATACACTTCAACTCAAACTCCTCAAATCTCGTAGTCTATAAAAGAGACATGCCTATGATAAAAAAAAAGGGAGGACGGAAGCAGCAGAAAGGGGAACAGTCGCAGGAAGAAAAACTTGCAAGCACACTTCAGAAAGGGAAGAGCCATTTCAAGGTAAAAATCGTAGTCCCATGGCCTAGTTTTCTTGTTTGCTCACATCTCCAGGTTTCGATGCTCCTGGCTGTGATGATTTCTATCATCGCAAAAAAGGTCAGAGTTCTCTCAAGGCATGGCTCACGCTCAAGTATACAATCTACACCCATCTTTTGATCAGTCCAAAGAGAGATTCTTGGCTATGATGATTTCAATCATCATAAACCAAGTCAAGAATCTTTCCAAGGCTTGGCTCCGCTCAAATAATTCCAACAGTTTGTTTGATCAATCCACAGAGATTCTTGGCTATGATGATTTCAATCATCATAAACAAAGTCAAGAATCTCTCCATGGCTTGGCACCGTTCAAATAATTCCATCGATGCTTTCAGTCCATCACCAACAAGGAAGATCATCTTCCATGATGATTTCAATATTTCCAGCAGGCAACTCCGAATATGTTTCCAAATGCAGGGGATGTCTCAAATCATGGAGAGTTGAGGAAATCATGGAGGTAGAGATGAACCCACCATGGAATCAAAATCAAAGAACGAAAGCTTGTAATCACAAGTCTCTGCGTAAAACTGGTTTGAAGCATCTAAAACCAAAAGGGCCGCATGGCAATTGAATTGCCCCCTCATGAGTGTTTGCTGCCAGCAAGTCAACAAAAAGAAAATAAAAAGAAGAAGAGGAAGATAGCCAGCGGAGGAAGAATGGAGCAAAAAAAAAATAGTGGTTCTGTTTGTTGTGTTTGTTTGCAAAAGACAAAACAAGGGACAGCACAAAAAAAAAAGTAATGAAATAAAAAAATAGAGGGGCTGTGCGCACAGCCCCTCCTCCCTCTCTTGAATGGTTCTTTGGTTTATTCTGACTGGAAATTGAGTAAAGAAAAGGAAATGAGCAATGGTAAAAGTACAGCAATAGCAAACAAAAAAGGAGTTGGCAAAGCAAGTACCACAAGTTTTCTCTTTGGTTCTGAAGCAAAGGGACAGATAGTTTTCTCCACCAAATAAAGCAATCTCCAAAGCCTTCAAGCTGGCAGCACAGTCTCTACATAAAAAAGAGAAGACAAGAGGTCAGAAGCATGGAAACAGACAAAAGAAAAGAAAAGCGAAGGAAAAAAGGAGTTCATGGGTTGGGTTACCACGTGAAAGGCAAGAGGAGTTCTTTTTCCCTTTGTCTTGGGTTATTGACCTTGGGAAAGTTACAGCACACAAGGGATAATAAGAGAATTTGTCTCTTTTGGTTCCAAGTCACTTGCGAGACTGAAGCCCAGAAGCATCCAATTAATTGGAGGGTCTTCTATTGCCACTGCTATTGCTGTCCATGCACAAATCCTAGTTAGTTCAATCAATAAATAAAATAAAAGAGAAGAACTAAAGAATGGCATAGGTTACCACGTGAAATCCCAGAGCTTGTCTTTTCTTTTGATAATGCAACAGGTGGTTGTACGAACTGGTCTGGAAAGGCAAACAAAGAAAGAATATCAAGTGTTCGGTTGCTGATGATTTCAAGTTGTGGTGCACATGTTTTCTTTTATAAATAAAAGAAATACATATAGCCCAATCCTATATGGACAAGGGGTTCACTTTCCTGGATGAGGGGTTCCAAATCAACAAGGAGGTTAATTCTGACTCTATTTGGACAAGGACTTTTATCCTTGGGTGTCTTGATAAAATTAAAAGACATTTGTTAAAGGCACCAGGCTGTGGGGGACTAGCTGGAACAAAGCGAGGCCATAACTCTTCCTTCACGGCTTCATCATCCAAAACAGCAAGTTCAATATCTGGGATTGTTATGTTTCTCAATGCTTTTAAAAGACTAGAGAAATTCCCAAAATTTTCTGGACTTCTCTTACTGCAGTGAGGACATTTTCAATGGTGTTTGTGTTTGCTAAGGAAGACAACAAAAGAACAGGGACCAGGCCTTAGCAAAAAACCATGTTGATCTATCAAAATAAATGATAGGAAAATGAGCAAGGAACTCTGTCAAACACCCAAATTGTGAAGGCCGCATGGCCTTGAAGTTTCTCCTCTCCATGCAACTCAACTCGTGTGGCACATAGGGGAAAGAAAGAAATGGCAACAAGACCTACTCAGACAAAAGATTGAGGTCATGTTGTTGTGGGATAACAAGAAAAAAAAGGAAGTGGTGGGGCCATGTCGCATGGTCCTCTTGTTTGATCTTTCTCCAATTCTATCTGAAGCCAGTTGTAGTCTTTCCAAGCTTTTGTTCAGTTCTATTTTCGGGGCAAACAGACATCAGTCCGGCCTGGGTTTCAAAGTCTCTCTGGACTCTTGCTCATAATCCAACAGATAAAAAAATGTCAAGGTCTCGAAACAGATTATTGGGTTATCAAAAATTGCCCATTAATTCTCAAAAGCCCAAAGTATTTAATGAGTGATCAAATAAACACTCATTAAGTATACAGAGGCCCAAATGGCCTATTATATGGCTAACGGATCAATTTTACAAATCCTGATAGCCATACTGAGGTCCAAGTGCAAACATCAATTTTATGAAAAAGTAATGGGATAATTAAAATTACTCATTATTTTTCTTGGATATTGACAATAAGAAAAGTGGTACAAAACCACGCCAAGACCCAAGTGGTACAAAACCACACCAAATCTCAAGTGCAAATGTCAATTTTATGAAAAATCAATGGGATGATTAAAATTACTCATTATTTTTCTTGGAAATTGACAAAAAGAAAAATGGTACAAAACCATCTAATTTTCCTCATGGGTCATCTACCCTTGGAAATTCCAATGAGATTAAATTCAAATCTCTCAAACAGAAATTCTCAATTAGCGGGCCACACTTACCCATTAATTTCCAATTTTTCTCAAGGGTCATCTACTCATGAAAATTCCTACGAGATCAAATTTAAATCTCTAAAACACAAACTCTCAATTAGTGGGCCATACTTTCCCATTAATTTCCAATTCTCTTCATAGGTTATCTATTTATGAAAATCTTCATATTGTCTCAAAGACACAAATTCTTAATTAGTGGGCCACACTTACCCATTAATTTACAAATAATCTTTGGAACTACGCCGGTTTGATCCCATCAAGGGTACGTAGGCAGTCTAGTATACCAATAGAAGCAACTGCAACCAAATTCCCACAAATCAAATATCTATCTCCACTCAAATCATTGTGGAACTACGCCGGTTTGATCCCATCAAGGGTACGTAGGCAGTCTAGTATACCAATAGACGCAGCCGCAACCAAATTCCCACAAATCAAATATCTATCTCCACTCAAATCATTTTGGAACTACGCCGGTTTGATCCCATCAAGGGTACGTAGGCAGTCTAGCATACCAATAGACGTAATCGCAATCAAATCTCCATACAAATCTTTTTCCGAACTACGTTGGTTTGATCCCTTCAAAAGGGTACGTAGGCAATCTAGAGATTCAATCTAGATGCAACCGCCCAAATCTCAAATCCAAACAGAATCCCTGGTTATTCTTAACCAAATTCACCACAAACACACATCAAAATCGAATCCCTGGTTTATTCAGCTAAATTCACTCAAACACTTTCTCAATCAAATTCATACAAATTTTCCCTTTTGCAATGAGTCATTCATTCATTGCAGTTCCTTGAACTACGAGTGGCTTGATTCCCGCGAGGGATACGTAGGCACCTTGAGGTTGGACTTGGGAGCAGCCGCAAAACCCAACACACACGTTCTGTTTCTTTATGATGGAATCAAAGGGTTTTTCCCTTGAAGCAAGGGATTGTAATTAAGAGACTAGCGTCTCGAATGGGTCGGACCTAAAATAATAAAACCCCATTATTTAATTAGTGGTGGTGAAATTGTGTTGGGAGGTTCACATTTATCCTCAACATAATTTTTGGCACGCCCAGTGGGACCCATTTACCTTTTCATCTCCAATCGTAAAGTGACTAATGCTTTTATTAATTTGTGTTTGCCACAGGTTAACCAAACTAAACAAGCGATGGCACCACAAGTTACAATTTTCTTCCACAAGATCGAAACTACCAGGAATGCATGCACCAAACGAGTTGGCTTTCGAAAGACTTTTATTGTCAGTGAGAGCCTCATCAAGTGCACTGTTCCGAAGCCCATTCAGAGGGTCAGGCCTCAGGTCACTCCTAAGGTCGTCAAGACCTAGCTCAAGAAAACACCATCCAAGAACGCTCTCCGAAATGCAAGAAAAAGGGCTGCTCGTGCTTTGAGGAAGAAAGAAGCAAAAAGGCAGTCTATTGAGGCAGTTTTAGCCGAGCTTTCTGGGACAAGCCCAATGGTAACTGAAGGCAAGAACATCTCAAGCACCTTGGTTGTACCGACTCCCAAGAGGACAAGTGCCACCCGATTTGTCCAAATCATGATTGGATCAATCCCGGTCAACCTATATCCTACAGATACTGTCCCACGAGTTGCGGGGACGCCCGGACCGTGAGGTGCGATATTGCGGATCAGGCTGACCTAGTGTCCCCTGAATCCTGCGAGATAGCGGTTTGGGTTGACCTTGCGTCACCGAGACCTGCGAGAATGTGTCACTCCGGTGGCACGAGAATGGAATTGACGGATTATAGAGGAATTGACGCAAACATAAGGAATTGACGGAACTAAGGAATTGACGGATTATATGGAATTGACAGAACAATAAATGGGTACACCTAGGTGGTAGATTTAAAAGTTGATTTCAATGCTTTTAATGATTTAATGTTTGATCAAGTATGTGATTGATTATATATATATATATATATATATATATATATATATATATATATATATATATATATGAATGCAGTAATTCCAGTACGAGTATTTATATAAGAAATGATTTAGTTTTATAATTGTTTTTACAGTGGGGTTAGTATGTCCTTATGTTATTTTATTTAAAACCTTGTTTTTGGTCCACTCACATTTTTTATGTTTTGCGCCCCCAGGCAGTAAGCGTGCATAGTGAGCCACCATCGGGCCGAGTCCATCTTCCGCTACATACCTTGACAACGTAGGGTCTTGTACAATTACTTTATACCTGTAATCTAATCTGTGTTGAGCTCTGATATTGCCCTAGAACACTTGTCTAACTGTTAGTATGTAACTTTTTGTATGCTGACAGTTGGTGTATATTTTATATGCATGTTGACAGGTGTAATCTTGGGATTGGTCCGTTTCAAGGGAGACTCTGCTGAGTTTTTCAGCAGTAGTCAAACCACAGTTGATTTAGAAACCTTGACTAGAAGGGCAATTTGGTCAATTGTGCTCGGCACTTGCCAGGTGTCGGACACGCACAGGGTTCGGCTCGGATTCCAAAGTGGAATTTGGGTCGGGTCCTGTCAATAAGACGGTATTCCGGTACCAAGCTAACACAAGAGTGTCCACTCTTTGATGGCACTACGCGACAAACCAAGAGGGCAAGTGGGCTGTAAAAACTGGGCTTTACAAATTTCCAGTCTGTCCGGTTTGTGGTCTTGAATTTCGGCCAAACTTTTTCATTTCTTAAATTTTGGCCCGCACAAATACCAGTTTGGGGCTGAAAACCCAATTTTGGAGTTTGCCTGCTGGGAGATGTCCCAACAGAGCAGCAGTCGCATCTTGTTCTGTGAAGAAACGAAAAAAAAAAAAAAACAGAGAGCAATCGTTGGGTTCAAACAGAATCAGTCTATGCAGCTTTTATTGGGGTGGTGGTTCCTCAGAGATCCTCTCTCTCTCTCTCTCTCTCTCTCTCCACCAAAAACCACTTTCCAATTCCCTCACTCCAAAACCCCTCTCTAATCTCCCAAATTCAGACCCACCGAAAACCTAACTTTCCACTGTTGAACTTTTCACCTTCTATCCATTTTTTGATTTTTTTTTTGTCTATTATTGCGGATCCTACTTCTGTGCTCTAGAGATGGACATTGAGCAAAAGCAAGAAGAGATCATCGATCATTTCGTGAAGCAAGCCTCGTCTCTCGAAGGCTCTGCCCTCGGCCCCCTCGTCGTCGAAGCCACCTCGCACCCTTCTCTCTTCGCCTTCTCCGAGATTCTCGCCGTTCCTAATGTTCTTCAGGTTTCTTTTCTTTTTCTTTCCTTCTCTGTTTTGTTGTGAATTTTCCTTTTCTGCTCTGTGGTGGTAGAAACTAAGAATGAATAGAGAATTTGAATGTTAAGTTAGGAAATAGGAGATGATATCCTCACTGCTACAACTGGTTTTTTTTTTCCCCCAATTAACGATGGCCAATGGATGTGGTAAAAAAACCTACTACTGTTTCTTTTAATGTCCCTGGAGTTTGGCTGAAATGATACCACTCCATAACATTTATAGACATTTATAAAAATACCCAATCCTAGACATGTATTTATAAAAATACCCAAGCACTATTTAAACATAGAAACATACCCAAAATCAACCCCACAATCAACAATTGTATATTTTTTGGGTGTGTTTATAAATGGGTTTTGAGTGTGTGTAATGATGGGTTTTGGGTATGTTTATAAAGTGTTTTGGGTGTTGGGTATTTTTATAATTTCAGCCCCCATTTTGGGTATTTTAGTGAAACTCCCTAACATTTAATCGTTTTCATTTCCACTACAATAATTTCCAAAATTTCGGAGGATATAATCTCTTAAGAAATCATCTGTTAACTGTTGACTATTTTAAAAGGGAACACAGCTATAATTTTATGCGCCATTGCCTCTGTCTTCTCCTTCCACGAAACCTTGCTCTGTCTTTCTAGTTGTACTTGTAGTTATGCGAATTAATGCAAATAAAGGTGTTCGAATGTTGCATGTTTTTCTTTATTTGGATTCAATGCATTCATAATGTTTGCAGTTTTCTGTACGTAATCATTAATTGAGCACATAGTACATTTGATGAAATGAAATTGAAGCTTTCCAAAGCCTCAGAAATATAACCTACAATGGTTGCTGCTAATTGCAAAAGGCAAAGTCAGTTGTCTAAAACCAGAGATATGGATTTAGAAAACTTTTCTACGAAGATCATGCACTTTAGCGTCAATGTGGACAAATTCAGTCCTGCAGTTGCTCAATAACGAAGGCAACAAATTAAAGCTAACGCAAGGGGCAGTTTAACTTTCATTTCTCAAGTGCTACAAAGTGGCATCATTAAAACCTTACCCTAAAAATCCCAACGGAGGAAATCCAGTCAAGAAAAAAAGACACACACCACAATACAGAAAAAACTGTCCCCTATTTCTGTCATTTTCTAGTAAAAATTGAATCCATATCGGACCCACCCCTTCCCATAAAAATTGGTTGCCTTCCTGCCGCCCAAATTGAGCCAAGGCATGAGCCACCCTTTTACCTTGTTGAGGTTGATAAACCACTTTCGCATCAACCAGCCGCTCAAAAATAAAATAGTTAAATAATTTAGAAAAATAAAAGAAAATTTTGAAATTGGGTGCAATTCAATCACCCGTAGTTTTTTGGTCATGATGAATTTTTCTATGATGAAGTGATGATAATTAGGTTGGAAGTCTTTCCTCTACAAAAGAGTAGCCAAGCTAATATTTGGGCTTTAACTACTACACCTTAGTTTTCGGATGAACTATTTCCCTTTTAGAGGAAATCCAATTTTCCTTTTTTTTTTCCTGCTTTTGGCTTGAAACTCAAGTGGTGAAAAACAATTACTTATGCATCTGAATTCATGTGCATTTGAATCCCCCTCCCCCACATATCACTTGTATCGAAAAAAAAAATTCCAATACCAGCTAACTCTCCATTGATATTCATAGATCAGATGATCAGACCAATTGAAGGCATTTTTTCTAGCATGGAACTACTGCTCATCTTCTAACTGCTGATCTAACCCATCTTTCGTCAAGAGGGCCTTCTTTCCATCGAATTGTGTTCAACCCTCTTTTATTTATTTATTTATTGTTTTTGGGGTCTGAATCAGTCCTCCCCTGCCTTTTTAATTAAGTCTCTCTCTGTCTCAAAAACAATATTCACAAGATGATAGAAAGTATGGGCTCGTTTAATAAGTTTGAATTCATCAAAATAATAGATATGAAATCTGACGTAGTAAAATGCAACCACAACATATAACATGTAATGTAAGGGCGCTTTTGTTTCTCCATGACATTTGTAATCAACCCAAAACGTCATAATAATGCGTCTATTTTTCTTATTAATGTTAGATTTGTAGGGCTTAATTGCTATATTTGAGTGGGCACTGAAATATACATTCATTGATTCATCAAGATATTCCCATAGCTAAGTATTGTTCTTTCAATGCTTTTGCTTTTAGAATATATGACCAATCAAAGAATTTGTTCCTTTTTTCACAATATCGCGCTTTTTTATTAATATGATATAAAGATAGAGTATATTACAATGTCTTTTTTTTTTTTTTCCGTCAAACTCTGATTTCATTCCGTTTGGATGAAAGGAAGTGAAAATTACATAGAATTCTAAAATGATGTATTTTAGATTTCCATCATTTCATTTTCTAGCAATTGAATATTTCAGTGTTTGGATTTATATATGTTGAATTTTGTAAATGACACTATGGAAATTGTGAAATTACGCCTATTTTAGTGGAAATTAAACTCGGGAATTTGATGACCAAATTTCCACTATTTTTTGTGCGCTTTATTTAATAAATTCTGGGCTTAAGTTACCAAACAAGGGAATTGTCAATTTCTCCTTTTAAACTCCCGGCTTTTAGCTAAATTCTAAACCTAATCCAAATAGGGGTAAAGAAAACTAGAGGGAAGAGAAAACAAACAGTACAGATGTTCTGTTTCTTTTATTTACTATTATTTAAAGTCCCAAGCTCCTCGGAAAGTCTTCCTTACAACAAATTACCCACCTAAAGCAATTCTCCTCAAGAACCAACACTGTAAAAACAAAACAATCAATGATGAAAGGACAGGCCCTTAAATGCGAACTCTCAAGAGGACAAGAGAAATCTCACATGTGGTGCTAAAACAATTTCCACAATATAATAAAGACTCAAAAGTCAAACCAAGTTTGACCCCAAAAAAAAAAAAAAGTCAGGCCAAGAAACCGAAGAAACGATGAGGAAATCCCCAAGAAAGAGCTGATGCTGAACACGTCCAATACCCATAAATGCATTGCTACTTGACTTTGAAGTCAAACACGTAATGTTTATTGCTCAACCATTTGATCACATGGCCTGTCCATAAATAGATTGGTCTTCAGCTTTCACTTTCACAGATGATTCTTTAGCTAAGAATGCACTCAAAAAATATCAAAAAAATTATGGGCAACGTGTCGATTCGCATGCTCTCGAAACTACTAGTAGTTCTACTGCTGTTTCATCTTGTGTGGTTGCTAAGGCCATCTTTAGTTATAGGGTTAAATATAGTTCAGGGTTATAAATTGGCCTAGGCCAAAGCTGTGCTACAATTGGCCTGGTTGGAGGGCTAAAGGGCCGAACATGGCCCTCCAAATTTGGCCAAATTTTTTTTCATCCCATAACTGGAGATAGATTTTGCATTATTTTAGGACTATATTTGGCCTATGACTTATGGCAAATTGACTTAAAGTTTCGTAGCACCTTAATTTAATGGCAAATTGACTTGGTCATTTTTCATTTGTTTCGAATTGACATCAACGTTGATTGCAAGGATGGAATTTTCTGTAATGAATATTTGGTTGCATTTACACTTGTTTATTAATCAGATCTAAGTTCTTGATTTAAGTCATAAAATACTTCTTTTTTGATAGATATATATGTCAATAAATATTATCCCCTTTGGAATAAACAAAAGGGTTGGAAATGAAAACAAAGGATTGTGTGGACTGTGGAGATCCATTGCTATTTGTTTTGGCAGACTTGGGAAGTGGGTTGGTAATGAAAACAAAGGTTATGCATGCATCATGTTAATTTTTTTGTTTTTTTCGTCTTTTTGGTTTTAGATGTAGGTCCTTTGATATTAATTATTTTTTTTGTTATGTCGATTTTCCCCTTTGATGTAAATAAAGAAAACACATTGAAAATCTAAATTAAATGCATTATTTCCCTGTAATTGAATTCCATAATTTAAATTTTGAATTCTTTCCTTGATCATATTCCTAATATATGGATAAAATATAATTTAATCAATAAAAAGTAAAGACCCACATATTATATGAATCAATCAGACAAGCACCCACATTAAATTATGTACCTCACATAAAGGTAAATATGTTATTATTAGAAACGAAAAATACTTAGTGATAAATCGTGTTACCTATAAGTTAGGAACATAAATTAGAAGATTATCTATAAGTCAGAAACAAAAATAGACAACATAAAATTGTATGTTGCCTATAAAAAAAAGGTACATAACACAATGTCAAAAATATTTAAAAAGGAATATAATTCTGTATGGCACAAAAGTCAGAAGACTTGGATCAAAGTCACCAAATCCAAGGACTAAACCCAACTCCTCATTAAGAATTTGAATCTATATCAACTTTCCTATTAAAACTATTGATTTACACTTTTTAATTCACCAAATAAAGGATTGAAATATGAAGACTTAAAATTCATTAACAGAATTGAATGACTCAAATGAACTTATATAGGTGCAAAAAGTCGAGGATATTACCAAAATTAACCCCCTATTATTAATTCACTTGAAGTCCATAGTACATGGTGACGTGCATGGTTGTTACAATGCCCCTTGAAGACGTAACTTTGGAAATTTACACTTGGTCTCAATTTCGCGGCACTTAAATTCAATATGGCAATAATTGACTTGGAGTTTCTTGGTCTTTTTAATTGGAAAGATCGCGAATTGCATTTATGTAATTTAGAAGAACCAATTTTTTGTGGCTTCGAATTGATAACAGTGGTTCTTATTTTCAAGGATGGAATTTTCTGTGATGGTGACTTCTTGACTTTAGTCATTTTCAATGTGAAAACACTACGCCTCGAGTTTATTGTTATTATTATTTCCAATCACTTCTTTATTGATCAAAATGTCAATAAATATTCTCTTGATGAAGATGGTTAATTCGGAGTAATATTAAATAGTTATTTACAAGTACACGTATATATGCAATGCCATTTGATCATGCCAGTCCATAAATAGATAGCTCTTTCATTTTCATAGGCAATTGCTCCAAACCACTATATTAGTGGGTCCTTTGCACAATTAGCATAATTATAGGCATCAGTTGAGTTTATCACTTTCTTGTATAAAGCAAAAGGGTTGGAAATAATATCACATATATAAACTCCATTAGGCTTTTACAAAGCCCGTTCAACGTACCAGGTCACCAGCCATTGTAACTTTAGAAATCGAATATATGTAATTGACAGGGACCTTTTTTCTTTTGTTTCGAATTGACATAAGTGGTTCTTAATTTCATGGATGGAATTTTCTGTAATGAATATTTGGTTGCATTTACACTTGAACTCATCTGGAGTCTTAAAATACTTCTTTTTTGATCGATATATATTTCAATAAATATTATCCCTTTGGAATAAACAAAAGGGTTGGAAATGAAAACAAAGGATTGTGTGGAGATCCATTGCTATTTGTTTTGGCAGACTTGGGAAGTGGTTTGGTAATGAAAACAAAGGTTATGCATGCATCATGTTAATTTTTTTGTTCTTTTCGTCTTGTTCCTTTCTTCTACCTTGGTCCGTGTCTTCTCTTTCTAATATATTCTTTTCGTTAGTATATATTAAATGGAAAGGTGATGTCGAAAACCAAATGGCTGCCTTGTATCGTACTTATGTCCAAGGAGATGTCGTCTTGGGCACATGGTGACGTGCATGTTTGATATAAGGCCCCTTGAAGACGTTACTTTGGAAATTTACACTTGGTTTCATCAATTTTGCAAATTGACTTGGAGTTTCTTGGTCTTTTTAATTGAAAATATCACAAATTGTATATATGTAATTTATCAGAACCATTTTTTTTTTTTGCTTCTTGATTGTGTTCTTGACTTTAGTCATTTGCAGTGTGAAAACATTACACCTCGAGTTTATTATTATTATTATTATTTTTTCCAATCACTTCTTTATTGATCAAAATATGCTCAACCATATTACGCCTCTATTGCTCAACCATTTGATCATGCCAATTTATAAATAGATAGCTCTCTATAGCTTTAACTTTCATAGATGATTCTTTTGCAAAGAGTGCAAACAAAAAATATCAAAACATTATGAGGATTCACCTGTCGATTCGCACGCTCTCGAAACTACTAGTTCTGTTGTTGTTTCATCTTGTGGTTGCAAACTTTGTAGACTCTTTGCAGCAGCTATCTTGCCATGCCGAGGAGAGCTCTGCCTTGCTGCAGTTCAAGGAGAGCTTTATTATTCACAAAAATGCTTCACGTTCTAAAGGTGCTTATCCAAAGGTTTCATCATGGAAACCAGCTGCAGGAGGAAATAGCAGTTGCTGCTCGTGGGACGGCGTGGAGTGTGACGAGACAGGTCATGTTATTGGCCTTAATCTCAACAGCAGTTATCTCTACGGCTCTTTCAACTCCAATAGTAGCCTGTTCAGCCTGGTGCATCTTCAAAGGTTAAGCCTCTCTGACAATGACTTCAATTACTCTCAAATTCCATCTAGCATAAGAAATTTTCCAAGCCTCACTCATCTTGACCTCTCTGAATCTTTCTTTTCTGGTCAAGTCCCATCTGAAGTCTCACACTTGTCCAAGTTGACATACCTTAATCTGCGTTGCAATATTCTTGAAATTGAAACATCTCCTGATAATCCTCAGCGATTGTTGAAACTTCAACCATCCGATATGAGTAGTCTGGTTCAAAATTTAACTAGTCTAGAAACTCTTGATCTCAGTTTCATTAACATATCATCGATCATACCCATTTCCTTGACAAATTTATCATTTTTAACACACCTTGCCCTCAAGAAATGTGATCTGTTTGGCGAATTCCCAGTGAAAATTTTCAGTCTACAGAACTTAGAAGTTCTTAATGTGAGATACAACCAAGATCTCACTGGATATTTGCCCGAATTTAATCGAAGTAGTCCTCTCGTCTCACTGAAAGTTGGGTTTACTAGTTTTTTCGGAACCATACCTTCTTCGATTGAAAAGCTTAATGCATTGCAAAAGTTGGATGTCGCTCAATGCAATTTTTCAAACTCATTGGTTCCATCTGCACTTGGCAATCTTAGACAGCTCACTTACCTAGACATTTCAGCAAGCAGATTTGGAGGTCAAATTCCTGATTCTTTGGCAAACCTTACCCAATTGACTGTGTTTAGAGCTGGTACGAATTCTTTAACTGGTCCAATTCCATCTTGGCTAGGTAACTTTACCAAACTAGTTTGCCTACAATTTTCTTTTAATCATTTGAATGGTTCAATTCCGGCCTCATTTTCCAATCTCATCAATCTCAAGATCCTTCGTCTACAGTCAAATAACCTGAGCGGTGTAGTGGAGTTTCAAATGTTTCAGAAGCAACAAAATCTCTACCAACTCCAATTGAGTTCGAACAACTTTGAATTTGTTACTGGATCCAATATTATGAACGCAGCTCTTCGACAGTTGACCATTTTGGCTTTGAGGTCATGCAATTTAAAAGAGTTCCCATATTTCCTACAAAATCAGAAAAAATTGGAGTGGTTGGATCTGGCAAACAACAAAATCAGAGGCGAAGTACCAAATTGGATGTGGAATTTAAGCAAGGAAACTCTGGTACTCCTGGACATTTCTGGAAACTTATTTTCAGGAGAACTTCCAGCTGTCATAACCTGGGTTAACCTACTCTCTTTGAGGCTTTCAAACAACACTTTTCATGGACGATTACCGATCCCTCCACCATCCTTGCTAGAATATGGAGCCAATAACAACAAATTTACTGGAGAAATTTCACCATTGCTTTGCAAAATGAATTCTCTTCTGTACCTTGACTTGTCGACAAATAACTTGTGGGGCACGCTTCCTCAGTGTCTCGGAAACTTTAGTGAGGGTCTATTGCTTTTACTTCTTGGAAGCAACTCTTTTCATGGAATGATGCCTCAACCATTCAACAACAGAAGCAGTTTGAGGATGATTGATGTTAGTCAAAACCAATTGCAGGGGAAATTACCGAGGTCATTGGCGAATTGTGTGATGCTTGAGTATCTGGTTCTGTCAAACAATCATTTCAGTGATGTTTTTCCCATTTGGTTAGGGACTCTTCCAGAGTTAAAACTGTTGGCAATGCGCCATAATGGGTTTAATGGTGTGATTGGACAGTCTAGAACAAATGTTGACTTCCCCAAGTTACGCATTCTTGATTTGTCTTACAACAATTTCACAGGTGAGATTCCACCTTTGTTTCCAGATATTGTTGTAAACATGTCAACATACATGCAGGCGCAAGTACACTATGCCATCACTGATATTTATCTTACACGAAATGTTTCTTACTCAATCACATTAGCAATTAAAGGTTTGGATTTGCACTATTCGAAGATTCTAGAGGGCTTTGCAGCGATTGATATCTCAAGCAACAAATTTGAAGGTAAGATTCCAGAATTCATTGGGAACCTTAAGGAGCTTTGCTCACTCAATATTTCCAGCAACATTCTCACTGGTTCTATTTCATCATCCTTGGGGAACTTAACGAATCTTGAATCGTTGGACCTTTCGCAAAACAAGCTCTCAGGGCAGATCCCCCAACAACTGACGCAGCTTTCATTTCTTGGGACCTTTAATGTGTCTCACAACAATCTCACAGGTCCTATACCGCAAGGTACCCAACTTACTTCCTTCAATAGCACTTCATATGAGGGAAATCTTGGATTGTGTGGAGATCCATTACCAAACAAATGCGGAAATCAAGAGGCCCCTCAACGGCCACCTTCAACTGAAGAAGATAATGGTTCAGGCTCAACTGGAATGGTTGAATTTGATTTCAAATTTGTTTTGGCTGGAATTGGAAGTGGGTTTGTAGTGGGAGTTGTTCTCTCGGATGTCGTGATCACAAGAAGGCAGGAGTTGTTTCTTAGGGTCGTTGGAATGGTGAGGCTAATGATATGGAAAAGGTAGAGTAGGGGATGCAGAAGTATAGTTTGTTATAAGGTCATGCATTTGGAGTTGTTTTCTTGTTTTTGCTTCTCCTTCCATGTAACCTTGCTCTATCTTTGTAGTTGTACTTGTGGTTATGCTATAATTAATCCAAATAAAGGTATTATACTGATGCATGTATTTCTGTATTTGGATTCTCTGCATTCATAATGTTTGCAGTTTTCTGTGTGTAATAAAATGATTTTAATCATTAATTGAGCACAAAGTACATTTGATGAATTGAAATTGAAGCTTTCCAAAAGCCTCATATGAATATACCTACAATAGTTGCTGCTAATTGCGAAAGGCAAAAGGAATCCACTCAAGTACAAACTTTTTTTTCTTTTTTTTTATACAAGCGATAGTCTACTTTAGTCTAATCTAAACTATGGGGTGGGGGATTTGAACTTAGGTGCAGAGTGGGGAGCACATCTGCGCTAGCCAACTTGGCTAAGCTACACAAGTACAAACTTTAAGTATAATGTAAATCTAGATCAGTTGTCTAAACCCCGATCAAAGCTATGGATTTGCAAAACATTTATATGGAGATTGTATACTATACCGTATCTAGATAAATTCAGCTCAAATCCAGCCGTTGCTCAATAATGAAGGCAACAAATTAATGCTAAGGGCTAGCTGGGGGACAGTTTATCCCCTTTTTTATCTTTTTTTTAGCTGAAAATTTGTTTGATGATTATCTGTTCTTGGTGTTAACAGAGGGGTAGCATCCAGAGTGATTAGCGAAGACCAAAGCTCAGATGGCATGGCCAAAGAGACATTTAATTGGATGATGACTTGACTTCAAGAAAAATTCACTTCTCAAGTTTGAAAATAAGGTACTAGTATAGTGATCTTGATGGAAACTTCATATGTCTTGATGCAGAACAAAGATCAAATAACATCTATCTGAATGCCATATATTTCGGGTAATTGGACGAGTTGACTTCAAGTCAAAATGAACTCACTTGAAGTCAAGAACATGTTCTTGCAAGTAGATGCAAATTTCAAACCATCATTGTTCCCCATCCCCATCTTGTTTGAAATTTAGTCATGTGCTCCTATTGCTCAATAATTTGAGTCCAATCTATAAATTACAACTCTCTCACATTTTCACTTCAATGCATGCTTTACCACATGGAACCCAACTAACTTTGTTCAATAGCTCTTCATATGAAGGAAACCCCGGCTTGTGTCGGGATCCACTGCCTAAGAAATGTGGAAATGCTGAGACCCCTCAACTGCCACCTTCAAGCAGAGAAGAAAACGATTCGGGCTCTAGAATTGGATTTGATTGGAAATTTGTTTTGGCGGGGATCGGGAGTGGGTTGGTAATGGGAGTGGTTCTTGCGGACATTGTGATCACAAGGAGGAAGGAGTTATTTATTGAGACTGCAGGAATGATCAGATCAATGATAAGAAAAAGGTAGAGTGATGCAGAAATTCAAAGTACATGTAAATTTCAAACCATGGTTGGTTGTTCCCAGGGACGGACCCAGGATTTTAAAATGGGGTGGGCTAGATTTACCTTATTGAACTGTTAGATTTTAGGCTTATGAAATTGATCATATATATATAATGTAAGAACATATCATTTTTATTTTATTTATTTAAAAGACCTATTTTACACCAACAATGCCAACTAAGGTCTACCATGATGAACAAAAATGATCTCAAAGAAAAGAAAATTCATAAGTAAATTCAAAAATGAAAATTTATCATCACAAAGATAGAGTCAGATAGACACACGGCAACTAAAGGTAACACTACAATTATCCGATTAGTTCAAATTAATATTTCTGCTATAAATGGGATTAACATTAACACTAACTATAAGAAATAAATTAAAAACACTCACCTGGGCTATAGCCCAGGTTGTACAAGCCATAGGACCGTCCCTGGTTGTTCCCCTTCCCCATCTTGTGGCTCGACAATTTGAGTCTAATCTGTAAATTCTAATTCTTGTTCTCTCACAGTTCACTTCCATACATGTTTATCTAGCTCAGACTGCACAACAGATTAAGTTGTCTATAAATTATAACACCTCTATGTTACATGTTGGATTCTACACCCTTATATCCTCAGTTATATGATGAAATAAGAGAGTTGTTGTTGGCACTCTAAAATAGTTATCGTATAGTCATTTATTTTCTGACCAAAAACATTCACATGTTTCTTTTTATTTATAAAGAAGGGGTATATGATCACTAGTTTGAAGTGCAAACAACTGTTCTTTTCAACTAAAAAGTATTGTCGTTTGTTTACGAAATTTGACCATTGATCTATTGTAGACCTTACATGCATCAATTGTCAAAAAACTGACCTTAGAATACCTCTTCATAAAAGTACTTAAATTAAATCTGGACGGTTTAAATGGAGAAGGCTAGGCGCAAGTAATTATACTATGGTACTAGAGTATGGTTGTATGATATAATGTGTCGAGGTACCCTAAAAGTGGGAAATTTTAACATATTCATCCACTTAGGTATTCCAGTACCAAGCTAACACAAGAGTGTCCACTCTTGATGGCACTACGCGACAAACCAAGAGGTCAAGTGGGCTGTAAAAACTGGGCTTTACAAATTTCCAGTCCGTCTGGTTTGTGGTCTTCAATTTCGGCCAAACTTTTGCATTTCTTAAATTTTGGCCCGTGCAAATACCAGTTTTGGGCTGAAAACCCAATTTTGGAGTTTGCCTGCTGGAAAATGGCCCAACCGAGCAGCAATCTTGTTCTGTGAACAAACGAAAAAAAAAGAAAGAGCAATCGTTGGGTTCAAACAGAATCAGTCTATGCAGCTTTTATTGGGGTGGTGATTCCTCAGAGATCCTCTCTCTCTCTCTCAAAAACCACTTTCCAATTCCCTCACTCCAAAACCCCTCTCTAATCTCCCAAATTCAGACCCACCGAAAACCTGACTTTCCACTGTTGAACTTTTCACCGTCTTCTATCCATTTTTTGATTTAATTTTTTTTATTCTATTATTGCGGATCCTACTTCTGTGCTCTAGAGATGGACATTGAGCAAAAGCAAGAAGAGATCATCGATTATTTCGTGAAGCAAGCCTCGTCTCTCGAAGGCTCTGCCCTCGGCTCCCTCGTCGTCGAAGCCACCTCGCACCCTTCTCTCTTCGCCTTCTCCGAGATTCTCGCCGTTCCTAATGTTCTTCAGGTTTCTTTTCTTTTTCTTTCCTCTCTGTTTTGTTGTGAATTTTCCTTTTCTGCTCTGTGGTGGTAGAAACTAAGAATGAATGGAGAATTTGAATGTTAAGTTAGGAAATAGGAGATGATATCCTCACTGCTACAACTGGTTTTTTTTTTTCCCCCAATTAATGATGGCCAATGGATGTGGTGGAATATGATGTGGTAAATTTTTTATTTTTAATTATTTGGGATGTTTTTCTTAGCTAAAGAGAAATGTTATTCTTGTTTTGGTTGAGAGAAGGGTTCTGTTGTTTTAGGAGTTAGGTCATTGATTATGAACAAAAAATGTCTAAATCAGATTTTTTTTGTAGCCAAAGAGAAAATTAAATTGTTTATTATTGTTTTCATACTACGAATGTCATAGGAATAGTTCTTTTGACTCTGTAATATTTGCAGCTTGAAGGAACAGAGACTTCTGTGAACCTGGATGTTCTTCGCTTGTTTTCACAAGGAACATGGAGTGACTACAAGAGTGAGCGTGCAAAACTTGCTTCATCTTTTGGTCCATTTTCTCATTAGTGAATCTCTAGCTGTTGGTTTGATTGCTTTGGCCTTCTTGCACCAAATCGATTAATGTTTCTTTTCTGCTTCTATGTCTGATACAATATCAAACGCCCTAAACTCTAAATGTTAAAAACTAACTTACACCCTGAAGTGTTAAACCCTGTTGCAACATGGAAACAAAAATCAGAAAAAGATTACCCAAAAATTGAGCCGCCATTGGAACGGTCTGTTGGCATTGCGTAGTCTGTACCTGCAGTTCAATATATATGCGTGTAGATGTGCATATGTAGCCGAAGAGAAAATTAAATTGTTATTGGATTTTCCTTTTCCTTCTATTTGTTTTCTTCTTTTTCTTGGTGGGTAGTTGTATTTTTAGCGCAAGTTTTCGGGGTCCATGGTGATATTTCAAGTTGCATATATTTGAACGTTAAATGGTTTTATTATTCAAAACATATGCAGCATCTATAACTACCAAGTGCAGAAAAAAAGAAGTTAAAAAATACAAAAGAAACAAAAGAACTTTTTCTTCATTATCTTCAATTTTTTATATAAAAAAACTACTACTGTTTCTTTTAATGTCCCTGGAGTTTGGCTGAAATGATACCACTCCATAACATTTAATCATTTTCATTTCCACTACAATAATTTCCAAAATTTCGGAGGATATAATGTCTTAAGAAATCATCTGTTCTGTTGACCATTTTAAAAGGGAATACAGCTATAATTTTATGCGCCATTGCCTCTGTCATCAACTCCGTAACATTATTAAACCCGTGGTTCTCTTTTCTTATGTTTTTTTTTTCCTTATGGTAAATTTTATTATTTTAGAGAACTACTTCCCTTAAATTTCTCTGAGTTTTTGTATAAAAAAAAAATAATAATATGTAAGCTTCTCTATGGCTTATTGTGATGGAATTTAAGAAACTGAAACATAGTTCAATTGTAGGTGATGCCAGTCGTCTTCCCCAATTGGTCCCTGATCAAGTCCTAAAGCTGAAGCAGCTCACTGTTCTTACACTAGCTGAGACAAACAAGGCATGATTCAAATGCTTAATCCTCTTATTTTTCAAAAGTTGTTGGCAATTTACATCTCTGAATGTGTAGTAATGGTTAAGGCTATATGGTTTCAATGTGATTATGTGGAGTGTGTCATTTCTGGTACTTTATGTTCTCAATGCTTAACAAATGTCATCCTAAAGAAAAAATGAAAGGATATAGTGAAAAATGCATCACTTTTGGACAAGTCCTTTGGACTTAAATTTGTCTTAATTGCACTTGGAGCAAATTAACTGCAGTTACCAATACCGCTACTGCTTAAAATTGAATTCTTATTGTAATAGATTATGGTGCCTGCTAAAATACTGGAAACTCAGATTTGAAAAGTTAATTGAAACGGAATGCCAGAAGCTTATTTGGTCTAAATCCGGAAAAATAGCAGTGTTACCTATCTTAGTCATCTGATGCCCGACTCTAGTGATTGATCAGATCATGAGCTAAAGGCCTTATGATGGAGAAATTCTTCTATAACTTTTAGTATGTAAGGTAGCACTACATTAGCTAATGAAATTTATCCCATTCCTGTTTTTGTTATAAATCAAATGCTGATGCAACAAGTGTGTTTTTTTTTCCTCATTCAGCTACACTCAGGGATTTTCTAGGTCACTATTGTGTATTCAATTAAGTATTCTTGAAAGCTTTTGCAGGTACTACCATATGATCAACTAATGCAGGAGTTAGATGTTATAAATGTGCGTGAGCTCGAGGATTTTCTCATTAATGAGTGCATGTATGCGGTAATTCTTCTTTCATCCTGCTACCTCCTTTTTTTTCCGTTCTATATTGAAACATGGACAAAGCGTTCTAGTGAAGGATGTGGAATGAATAATGATAACTTTTAACGAATTATCATTCAAATACAGTCCAAGTGAAAGAATTGAAATCAAATGTGTTGGAAAAACACTATTCTCCCTTGTCTTTCTGCCAATCTGTCTTGGTGTGTGCATATGGGCGGATGATTATTTGATTATTTCTACAACCATTGAAATAAAATGTGTTCTTGCTTGTGTAAGAATATTCTTTTGAATATTGGACAGCAATATCTGAAAGTTGTTAATGTTAGTTTTGGTCGATGAAGCACGGATATTCCAAATATTGCAGGTGCAGAGTATCCGATATGGATATGGCCCTGATGCCCCCCAATACACCTTGACACTTGTCGGATACAGATTTGGAGTATTCCGTTGACATTTTTGTAAGTTTGACCTTTGGATATAGTGCGACATGCGTTGTGTACATACGCATCTGGATGCAAGAGGTGTTCTTTTGTGATTTTTTCTCCTAAAAAAAGGGGGGTGTCTGAGGTATTTTAAAAACTTTTCAAATTATTTAAAAAACCGATGGTCTGAATATTACTTTAAAATGTTATGGGTTAAATGTGAAATAAACAGCAGCTTCTTTAATGATTGTTCTGCGACAAAGTTGATTTTCTAGCTAGTAGCGATTTGTAACAAACTAATGAGTAATCACGCATGAATGATGGAATGGAAGTAATCACGCATGAATGATGGAATGGAATCAATGGATATAATCTTTTCCTTTTGTCTATTTTTATATAGTATCTTTTAAATTATGAACTAGATTCCTACTTTCTTGGTTGTGTAGATAACCTTTTTAAGATATATATGTAATGTTATATATACTATTTTATTATGGAGGAGATGTGTGGTGATTTTTAGGTTTGTTTTCTTTTAGGGCATAGTAAGAGGAAAGCTTGACCAGCTGCGGAAGTGCTTTGAGGTTTGAGCTTTATTGCTGCCTTTGCTTTAAATTATTGGATTTTTTTTCTCCTTGTTTACGCTTCCTCTTTCTTCTCTTTGGTTTCTGCTCATTCCCTTTAGTTATTCAATCTTGTGAAAAGCAGGTCCAGTTTGCTGCAGGGAGAGACCCCAGACCTGGACAACTTGGGAGTATGATACACACACTGTCAAACTGGTAACATCTCTGATTTTGATGTCATTGGTGTAGTTTCTCTACCTCTCTTGGCATGTGCATTATGATCTCAAAACATTAATGTTTTTCCCTGATTGCGTGAAAGTTTCATGACTGTGAGGTGTATAATCTCATGCCATGGAGCATCTTTTACCAATTTGCTAACAATTTTTCCAACGAAGATTCAGAAAAAAACAAAAAAACTGAAAAACATGGTCCCATGTCTAATGAAGTAATGTGTTCTGATTTTTTGCTGCTGAGTTTATGATTTATGAAGTTTCTTCTCTAGATAAAAAACTAATAGAATTGTCTAAATTTTCTGTGAATGAAAATGTAGGTTGGATACCTCAAACAATCTTCTTATCACGATTCAAGAGAAGATGAAGTGGGCTGATACTATGACTGAATTGGCCAAGGAACACAAAAAAGAAGTCGAAGATAGGGTGGAAGAAGTAAAGAAGTCCTCTTCCCACAAGGTCAGTTTAATCCAGTTTTATTTTTTTTATTGCTTCTCCAAATAATCCTTTCCTAATCAAGTGGATAAGTTGCACTTGATGATTTGGACATGCCGTAGTAAAGAATACTTTATGATTTTTATTTTATTGATATGTTTCTCTACACCAAATGTGCACATCAAGGCTTTTGTGATGATCTTCTCTAAAGCTAAATAATCACTAGATGAACGAGTACTTTGTTCTCACCCCACACACAGCACCTCCCAATGTGTTTATTAGAGTCTTTTGTTTAGTTATTGGCTATATTGGTCGATGTGTCTTACTTACGTTGTGGCAGAAGTTCCACACTGTAAGCAGGCCGACATTGACTTCCGGGGGCACGAGGAGATTTACTCCGAACCTGGTGGAGTGATGGACTATGAGGAAGACCGAAGTAGACCAAAGAGGTAATGCATGCACCTCGCTTTCTTAATTATGATGTGTATCTACGGATGTTTCTTGCATGTGTTCAATTCTACCAAAAAACATTTAAAAAAATCAAATTCTCTCTCTCTTTTCCTCACGTCCTTGGGGTAGGTGGTCTTACCATGTTCCACACAATAAAATATTCGTGAACCTTTATTGCAAAACCTATTATGTGCATTATTTGAATATTTGGTTTGGATCGTCAATATGATTTGCCTTTACTCTACTTTTTGACTTGGAAATGCAGGAGACGGCATCCGATATATAGATGAGAGTTAAGAGGTGGAAAGGATGAGTGTGTTTAGGCGAGTTTGAGTAGGCTTGATTTTTGTTCATGGCTTTCCCAGATGTGTTGATTTTCCCTTTTTGGAGACCGTAACCTCTCTGATGTTAAACCTTTTTCTTTGTTGTTTTAGGCTCATATTTCATATGTTATTTAGCTTGTCTTCAACCCATTGTTATTCCAATTGAGTTTACAAGAATGAAACCACATTTATTGGTGCGGCTAACATTGTTCATGGATTCAGATACTACAACTGTTCTTGTTTCTCAATGTCTCTTGAGTTCAGTGTTTCTTATTTTGGTATAAATTATTGGGGGTGAATGGTTCAACTTCCCAGTAATGATTTTGAGTGCCCTTTTAAGTGGCTTTGTTTCTGGGTGCTCTTGTTTCTTTGTTGTTAGATCTTATACGGATGGTTGAGATACACAATGGAAATCTGGTTGATTCAATACTTATTTTATATTTTTTTCAATTATTCAATCTCAAGTAAAAGTATGCTAGTTATTCTAGGCAAAGTGCAGCACAAAAATGAATGTTTTCTTATATGTACCTGAGTTAGGACAGTTGCATGCACCCAGTCCAGAGTTAACTTGTAAAAGCATTCACAAGTGCCTAACATGCAAGCTTAAAAGTTTAATTTGACCCATTGATAAAAGAAAAAAGTTTTATTTCACCCAAGTAGACATTTTGAATTGAATATTTCCATTTCTTTTCTTTGCATAGACACCAACCATTAACATTATATGGTGTAGCGACAAGAGTACCAAGTACCTCGATACAATTTTCCATTACTCGATAGTGAACAATACTCCCATCTGTTTTGTAGAATCATGTGTACTTATCAAGCCAACAGGATGCGTGTGTCAAACGTAGCCATTTTGCAAGACTACCAAGGCGATGCCGTGTTGAAGAGGCTCCGAGGAAGCCACCACCTGAGATAATTGGTTAGACAAATTCTCGATCGAGATACTATAATCAGGGCCAGCCCAGGGTGACGTCGAAAATAGATCCTATATATATATACCATACTAGAAAAATCTATGTGAATGTAGATATTATAAAATGAGATCTACATAATATCATTTATTTTATATATATCTCTATATAAGAAAGGATCAAAGACAAAATAGAAAATGAGAGATGTATCTCTACATAATATTATAAAATGAGATATCTCTATGTGGTTTTATATATATATATATATATATATATATATATATATATAGAGAGAGGAGTACTAAAAAGAACCTGCTTATTTTATATACATCTCTCTATAAGAAACGATGGAAGACCCAACCAAAAAGAAGGAAACACACAATGCTGAGATTCGAACTTGGGGAGGACTTGAATTAAAAACCAGTTCTAACCAACACCGCCGGCATTGCTTTATGTCAATATGTTTCTTTTATTTATATAACAATTGAATACACCTGACAATGACAACAACAACAAATAAATAAAAATTTGAGGCCCTCCTTGAGCCAAGGCCTAGGGTGGTCGCGCTTTCTGCCCTGGCTCAGGGCCCGCCTGACTATAACAACGTTTCATATAGTACTAGAAAGGTTTATGTGAGGACAGGTAAGAAGAGGATGTACCAAACGCCAAACTGCTTTCTTTCACAGTTGATTTCTTTTGCAACAAATCTGAAAGAAATTATTTTCACAACACAGCAATATCAAATTAGCCCTAAATTAAGTAACTCTGTAAATTAATTTGTCGTGTTTTGGCCGACATAATCTAACACCTAGATCGTTGGAAATAAAGAATTGAGTAAAATTTGAAGAAGGAAATACACCATGTGTACACCGTATATTTTAAATATTAAAAGACAGATAATAGAAGTTGGTCATTGTACGTATATGTATTATTAACATACTGTCATACGTTGACCCCAAAAAAAAAAATTGCTATCGTACGTATAAGAAGGGAAAAAAAACCTCTGTTTGTTTAAACATTGCACATGCATTTTATAATATAATAACAATTATGAAATAAAAATGAATAAACAAAAGTGAAAATGCCCAGTTCTGGACTTTGAAAATGGAAAGTTGAAACAAGGTGGCATCTGGCTCAGTGTACATTTGAAATGGCTTTGACCAGAGGCCACGTAAGCAAAACCTTATTTAATTTTAGAAATAGTAATATTTATGGAAAGTAAGAATCTACTGCGAGCTACTTAAAGCAAAATTCTAAGATAACTATTAATGGCAACAACAACAAAAAAAGTACTATTCCTTAGAGAAAATCTGTGAAAAATTAAGTTCGGTACATTCTTATTGGCATTCTTTGACTTGTAATCTAATCCGTAATGTAATAAATCCAATCCGTAATTTAATAAATCCGAAGGTTCCCTTGTATGTCTTAAGCTTTAACAATAAAACTTTATAAAATATAAGATAGTTTTTGGATAAGTGAAATTGTAAATCATGTTTTTAAATTCATTGACGAGCAAGTGGGTCAACTCCTTATAAATCCAGATGACCCGTCGCGTATGTGTTGTCATTGGGTTTCACGCATAGGCAAATTAATTGTAATTGGAGGGGGGATCTAACTCTTTATAAGCTCTTAATACAACCATTGGGTTTAAACTTTCCAACATGGATTCACATCCTCACAATCGTAACCCTACAATATATATATATTTATTATTATTATTATTATTATTATTATTATTATTATTATTTTAAGTATACAAGAACAAAGAATCTAGATCCGCGATATAAGCCAAAAAGAGAAATAAGAAAATCGATCACCCATCTCAACTACAACAATATTCTAGGGTTTAGAATTAAATACATGATAATAATTCATGCCCATGTGTGTAACGTACCTGGAATCCAACATACTATGCTTTCAAAATCTAACTAAACTGCATAGATTAGATTAATTTAGTTCATTTTAAACTAATATAGTGCTAATTATCAGATAATTTCTCTGCACGTGACTAAAAAGACACATGGATTCCATTAATTATTTCACGCCCTGCCATGAAACTTGAAGCTTCATTGAAGCTGCCTCCGATACCATATGAGCTCATATAAAGCTTCATTGAACATGTGCCAACGTTCGATCGATCATAAGAAACTCAGAGCTTCGACCCACTCAATCGATCATAAGTGCGTGTATGGTTCAGGAACATGTACGGAGAGACAACCTTAGAACTAGAATCTAACTTGGCTCTTCTTGAGTCCATTCGCCACCATCTTCTTGATGATTTGGAGCCTCAGGCAACGAGTTTTAGTGGCAATAATGTCTCGGTGACTATCCCGTTTTTCGTGACCGAGAATTGGTGGGAATCATCTCTTGAAGCTGAACGCGTGGACAACACCATGCAGGACATGCTTGAAGCTTTGCATGACGTAAATTTCGTTGGATGTGTTGTGTCCGACGACGAGGTTCAATTGAAGGAACAAATGGCGGAGGGTGCTGTTCACCAGCCAAGGGAGGAGAGGCATTATAGAGGCGTGAGAAGGAGGCCGTGGGGGAAGTTCGCTGCGGAGATAAGGGATCCTGCGAAGAACGGCGCGAGAGTGTGGCTTGGAACTTATGAGACCCCGGAGGACGCGGGGCTGGCTTATGATCGAGCCGCATTTAAGATTCGCGGCTGTAAAGCCAAGCTGAATTTTCCTCACTTGATTGGCTCGAGTAACGTGGAGCCCGTTCGGGTGACCCCTAAGCGGCGCCGCTCACCTGACCAATGCTCTTCGTCATCCTCGTCTGCATACACGTCGGATAATGGGTCTTCCAAGCCAAAGCGAAGAGAGGCCGGGGTTGATAATCACTCGGCTTGTTGAGATATAAATTAATATGAGTTATGAAAATGCTTGTATAATTAATTAGCTGAGAAATGGTTCCTACTGCTAGAGTTGCATTTCTCTTTTCCTTATTTTTACAAGGAAGAAATTTAGGCCTCACTCTAATCTTGAGTGGGGGAGCATATAAGGTCAAAATGTCCGTCCTCGTTTCTTGTTGATGAATATTTAAGAAGTCGTGAAAACAAAGTTCGACAAGTTAACCTAAATGGCCCCACTTCGGTTGTGTTATTGGGCTAATTTTGAATTTCTTTTGGGTTTCATTCAGAAAGTATTTTACTTGAGTTCGTAAACCCAAGTAATTAAATTAACTACTCTCATAAAACAGAAAAGAAACAAAAGAAACTAGAGTTACAATTTTGAAAGAAACAAACTACAATTGCAATTAAGTTGAATTCAATTCATTAAGCTCTATCCCAAAAATAATGGCAAGTGACTCTCGGTATATGAAGAACTTTCCTCTACCATAGGTCCGTTTGGTTCACGGAAAGAATTTGATGAAAAATTATTTTCCATGTCATTTTCCAAAGAATGAAAAACGGAAGATTTCCCATCCCAAGTCATGTTTTCCATGAACGTAATGCACCCTAAGGTCAATGTGTTTACATATACAATCTAGTAAAGCATTGAGCATCATATCTGTTTTCCCATTTCTTCACTCAGTGGCTTATTTGGTTAAATACCTAGTCTTGTTTTTTTTCCTAGTTGTGAATGTCTTTTAGAACTTTTCCATACTTCTCGAAGGCATATTATAGTCAAAATATGATTCCACATGTTGATTTGCAGGTGTTTATTTCAAATACTGAAACATGTGTTCATATCTTCTATGTTACATGTGCAGGTCTACTATGATCCTTTAGGAAGACAATACAAATCAAAGAGCCAAGTTCTCGAATTCTGTAGAGATCAACAACGCTACGAAAGATGAAAAGACAAAGTTGAAGTGCAAGATTGTCAATTTTGTTTGGGAAAATTACTTTTATTATGTCCAACTACAAAAAAAAAAAAAAAAATTCCGATCCAAAAATAAACTACCAAAAAAAAAACCAAAATGAATAATCCAAGTACTCAGATGGCCAAAAGTCCGTCATATGTGTACAACTCGTCCACCAACAGCTGGCCGTCAAGTGTTAATGAGTCCACTTGAAACACATGAAACTGTTCAGCTGCTTCTTCCGACTTGGCTTTAGTTGCCGAGTCAACTCCACTCTTTCTCCTCTTAAGCGTCGGGGATCCACCATCATCCGAAGACGTGGCTGACGAAAAAGATGGCTCCGGCGAGCCACGCTTGGGAGCCACACGACCGGGCTCCGAATCATGTGAACCGATGAGGTGAGGAAAATTAAGCTTAGCCTTGGAGCCACGCATTTTAAAAGCGGCTCGGTCATAGGCCAAGCCGGCATCCTCAGCAGTCTCATAGGTCCCCAGCCACACTCTCGCCCCGTTCTTCTTTGGGTCCCTAATCTCCGCCGCGTACTTCCCCCACGGCCGCCTCCTCACGCCCCGAAAATGCCTGCCACTTGGCGGCGCGTGGTTCACACGCGCCTCCACCTTGACATCATTTGACCTATCCAAATCATGGTCCAAGATTGCAATTGTGTCACCCCAGCCCTCTACACCAAAGTGAGCATGGCTAGAGCTTGAAGTACTTGGAGCACAATCATACAATGGTGCATCATCTTCAGCGGCACTGACCAAAAACGTTGCCTGGGTTTCGAAATCGTCATCTAGTAGATGCTGCCGGATTGACTCTAAGAGAGCCCAGTTGGAACTTGTGATGCTTTCCGTTGACATTTTCCGAGTTGTAGATCTGCTTCTTTTTTTTTCCTCAAGAGTTTGATGATGGTGAGATGAGTTTGATTTCTAAATCTGGATTGTTTGTGAAGTTGGGACATATATACATGGAGATGTGGGGAGAGAGACCCTGTCGTCTTGCTTGTGAATGATGATTATGTTATTATATTGATGTGGTTGTTTCCATGAAACCTCACTGGTTTATTTTCGATCACATGTTTTGAATGCTTCAAAGAAGTTCAAAGAAGGTATTTTTTAACACGTTTGTGTTGTCTTGATATTGCTTTCGTTAACTGGTTGATTGAAGAATAAATATAAAAATATTCGAGTCCAAAGCATCGTTTAATAATAAAATTTGAGCCCGTTCGTAATCTTTTTATGTGTGCATGTACACAAATAAATTATGGTGCTGCATACGACAAAATAAAATAAAATAAAACGAACTAAGTTCATGAATCGGCATAGTAAAACACATTATTGGTGATTATAATTTATGTACTTGCAGTTTTGTGCTCGAAATGGATGAGGTCATGAGTGTTTGACTTAGCAAATTCGTATGAACACTCACATAGTAACATCTGAAACCTTTAACTATAGCAATCATTTAATATATATATATATATATATATATATATATATATATATATATATATACAAAGGAGGCTAAGAACAATAAAACATTCATTAAATAAAAATAATATGGTAAATTAACCCATTTTTATATTTTTTAAAAATGAGAACATAAGTCTTATTTTCATGGGACAGAACTAGACTCATTTTCTCTTTTTTAATTCTAAAATGATAAGTAAAATGGAAAGCAACAAAAAAAAAAAATTGTTACATGTGTGAGCATGTGCCAAGGGCTACTCTTTTTAATTCTAAAATACAAAAGATAAGTTTTAATAATAAATAAATAAATAACCGAGAGAAGCATGTTTAGACGAAATCTCTAGCTCCCTTTCTCCCAAAAAAAACACTCTACATCTGTTTTCACTTTGAAGACGGGGGAGGGGCAGCGGGGGTGGGGGGTGTTGGAAGCCGTTGTTCTTCCTCCCCTCTCCCCTTCTCCTCTTTTCCCCAATTTTCAGAGACATAAGGTTTCCCCTGCTTGTCTTCATTTTGTAATGAATTTCCTCCACTTATCACAGGCGAATGCGTCTAGGCGTCGGATCTCCACCTGCATTTCAGTGTTGGATCTCTACCACCATCTTTTTTGCGGTTTCTCCATGTTTAGAATAAATCGCAGAGACTCTTTGGGTTTTATGTGTAGTTTTCACCTCTCCTTTTGTGATAGTTTTTCACATCTCCTTTGTGAGAGTTTTATTTTTATTGTTATGACTTGGTTTTTTCAAGCTTTATCTATTCTTGGTTGTTCTGGGTTTACACTCCTAGTTGGGATGCTTACGCCAGATTTTCTTCGATCATGCATGATTGTTGGAGGAGCCCCAGATTATCTTAATTTTGATGTTAAATCACTATGTTATTGTAATGGCCCTTTGTGGCTAGTTTATATTGACTATTTGTGGCTAATGACTTTTTTGGCTGAATTATGAATGCAATCCAAGAATTTCTCAACAACAAAAAAATAATTAGAAGCGTGTGCCAAGGCACTAGTATATCTAAAGTAAAAGCAACTTATGAAAATATTTTTAAACAATCATGAATGCTCGCTTAACGCTGTTCATGCACATATGAGCTAGCGCTTGTCGTGAAACTAGTTTTCACTAAATAAATAGAAATATTAATTAAAGGATAATTTTTCCGTGATTTCACATTAGCTAGATTAAAATGAAACATGATCAACAAATCTCGAGATGATTTCACGTGAAGTCATTTTTATGGACAATTTTTTAAAGGATATCTCAAATCGAGAGTTCTAGTAGTAGGTATCATCTCAGATCAAACTGCTGTAAAACATGTCCATATATTTATATATCAGGGAAATACAGGTATCGCGCACACACGAACATGAAAAAGGTGCTGCGTTGATCTGGCTATATTGCCAGGTTTTAGACTAAAACAATTTTCTTTACCAGCAAAGGAGATAAGCGCGGAGAAGGACTTTGTTGTAGGGAGATTGAAATTACACACTGTTTCTTCTTTAAAATTCTCTCCCTTTTATACACACTGTTTCTTCTTTCATTGAACTCCAGGTTATTCAACATCAGCTGAGTTTTTTTTTCTTCCATCCAAAAGATCTTTGACTTTTTTATTCTTCTTTATTTCTTTTGCAACCACTTGCATGCATGCGTACGTCTAAATATTTGTCCCCTTCAAGGTGTAAATAATCGAGGTTATGTAAATATAATAACATAATTATAGCCAATGGGTTCCCACCGGACCGGTGGTGGATTCCCCTTTCCCCTGGCACCCCGGATCGAACCCAATAGGATTTCTTTCTTCCAAAGTAACCAAAAAAATATAATTAATAAAGGCCCAAGAGGACATGTTACATGACATAATGTTCCAGTTACCTTAATTAGACTCGATTAATATATGCTTTCTTGAAATTTTCCATATAATACAAACTACCTGGTCGGTCATAGTTTTTATTTTATTTTATAAACTTTAATAATACTTTATCAAAAGTTCCTTCATAGTTGGAGTGGTTAGATGTACTAGTTTTTACAATTAAAACTTTGACTTTTTGACAAGAAAAGTATTTACATTGGTTGCTTTTTCATTGCACTAACCAATTAAATGCTATTTTTATACTATAAAATTGATTCAGATTGAAACATATGCTCCTTTTCTCATCGTTGTACACACAGGGGCGGACTCAGGAAATTTTATAAGGGTGGACTAATATTTTTTAGGGAGCTTTAGTTTTAAACCATAATATAGTTTACTAATTTAGTAGAAAGAAATACAATTTCATCTAATTAGCATAAGGCCAAAGACCAAAATGAGTACCCAATTTTACAAAAATATCATTAAAAAATATCAAAATTACACACAATGCCATTCCTTCTAAGGCAAGCATACTATGCCACATGTCCACATCTAGCCAACCACCACCGCCGGCCAACCACCTGCCGCCAGCCACCTCCGACCAACCGCCGCCGGCCACCTCCGACCAACCGCCGCCGGCCACCTCCGACCAACCGCCGCCGACCACCTTCGACCAGCCGCCGCCGGCCACCTCCGCACCTCCGACCAGCCGCCGCCGGCCACCTCCGACCAACCGCCGTTGCCCCTTATTCACTTTTAAAAAAAAAAGAAGATTTTGTGTCATTAAAGGGACTCGAACCTTGACCCTCAAAGGAAGAGGGCTCACTCACAAACCACTACACCAAACTTGATTTTGTAATATTTATTCAATTATACAATATTTATATAAACGATCAACGGTTTTAAAAATTAAAAAAAAATCATTTCACCACATATTCACATAAAAACTGCAAATAAAAGCAGAAACTGAAACAAAAATACAATGTAGATATCAATTATATATATATAAATAAAATAAAATTTATAGAAGCAAAATGGAGGAACCAAGATGAAAGTACTAAAATGGAAACTGCGATGCAGAAACAGAAACTGCAATGCAGAAATAGAAACTGCGATGCAGAAACAGAAACTGCGATGCAGAAATAGAAACTGCGATGCAGAAACAGAAACTGCGATGCAGAAACAAAAACTGCAATGCAGAAACAGAAACTGCAATACAAAAATAGATACTGAAATGCTGAGCCTGGGCAAAAATGCTCAGCTCTAAAGTTAAACAAGAAAAACTGCAATACAAAAATAGACACTGAAATGCTGAGCCTGGGCAAAAATGCTCAGCTCTAAAGTTAAACAAAACAAAACAATAGTTTTTTTTTATTCAAAACATGTTGGGAGAGAAGGAATCAGACTGAAAACCACCTAGAATGTAAAATAAACACAATACTGACTTTTCCATTACCAAGGCCAATGACTCCGGCAGTGGCAGGTGTGACCGGACCAAAATACTTCTGATCATATCCACACCTGCACACAACAGAAACAAAACATAATACGATTAACTCAGACTTAGAAGGTGAACAGGCAGTTTAGTTCCAAGACATTAATTCAACATGTTATAAGTTTTAATGTTCAAGCTTGATCGTTTACATAATTTTAACTGATGTGTTTACTTTTCTACATCAAACCACCTGATGGGGACTGAGGAGAGAGCCATTGGTGAATGTCAGGGGAAAGTATTCCTTCAACAGCACACCAAGAGATGATCCATGATCAGCATATTTGACCTCATAGTCACATTGGTCATCTGCAGTGAGTGGAATGCGGTGTAAAGAAGGTCTTCGCACTGCAGAAGATTATTGTTGGGTTTATAAAGATGCTCGTGAGGCTGCAAATGCACATGCACAGGTAACGGACACAAGCACTGTGTGAGAACATGACCATTAGAATGTTAGTTTCACTATCAATAGAAAACTTTACCTTGGTGCAACCCGTACAAGGAGCATCACACTGGACTTGGGTAAGGTCACTGCCAGAGTCAATATCAAGTTCGAAAATCTTGGCTGGGCGGCCTATGTTGAGGGACACAGAGTAGTACCTGCAGAGTAAAAGTCATACCATAAAATCTTCAGCAATGTCATTCTTCACATCAAAAGGGAGAAAAGATAAAAATTGGACAGTCAAAATGAGAAGACAGAACACCAAGTCCTAGTATCCATCAAATCTTAGACATAAAAAGAATACACATATTTAGAAAGAATTAAGCTAAAAGAAAAGCATCAACCTTTATAACATATAATAAATAAACAGACCAAAATTGAACAACTTCAATTCTTTCATTATGTTCAAGTACTATGAAGATTGAGGGGAAAACGAAATACATAAAGAAAATGTACTAGTGCAGGAAATTAACTATGACAATTGAAGAGGAAACAAATTAAATAAAGAAAGTACAGAAGAAAAGGGTCGATTGAATTTGTTAAATATGCATGCATCACTAACAATCAAATTAGGTAAAGTATTCAAAAGATAAGTAGAAACGGAGTTTTCACTAAACGAATTAATGCCAGATAAAAAGAAATATCAAAGTGCTCAACAAACCAAGAGCACCCAAACTACCAAAAATCTGAATGAAATTAAAGAAACAAACCCAAGAACACAGAGAGAATTGGAAAGCCTTGCATCAAAGGAAAGAGGAAAGCAGAGCAGTTATACATTTGATAAATTAACCAATTAAACCTCAAAATTTCTGAAATCTTACCCAACTAACAGCTAGATCGTGGAAAATAGCTAGAAAACCATACCTCAATCGAAGGATTTGAGGGCCGGAGGAGAGAGATCGAGGGATTGGAAAACCGAGTAAGAATCCGATCAAAACCGAGGTTTTCCGGCAAAACAGCAGCAGCAGAGGTAGGAGGAAGGTCGGAGCTGGCTTGGGGTGCGACGCCGGTCAAAACTTGACCGGTCCGGTGGCTGGGTGGCCGACGTGACAGTGGCTGGGGGGTTTTGTCGGTGTCGGTCGAAACAAAGGGGAGGAGAAAGGGAGAAGACGCAGGGAGAGAGGGAGAGAGGGAGAGAGAGAGAGATCTGAAAATTGTATAATTAGGGTTTAGGTTTTTAAATGAAAAGGGTATAATTGCCTTTTTAATGACTAATGTAAGGTGGGTCAACAAATCTGGTCTTCCTCTTTGGCCTAATCCAAAATAACAATTCTTTTCTAGGTATTAAAACCCAAACCAAAATATCAAATGTCTTAAATACTAATAAGTAAAGTTATCTATGTCTAATACCTAATTTTCCTTATTTTTTAATGGGAGATCCATTATATTACTTTTTTTTTCTTTTTAAAAACAGGTTTGCATGGGTTTTTTGGTGAGGGGTTTACATGATTAATTGGCTATAGGCTTTAGGTTTTTTTTTATATGCAAAGAAAATGAGTGGTAGCAACTATTCTTCAATTAACAATTTTTAAATTTTATGGGAGTACACATAAACATAGGGAGTGCAGTCATATAGATGTACAATTGCACAATCACAAGCTACAAGCATTCAACAAAACCAAGAGACAACTAGACTATATAAAAGCGTAGATTAAATCAGAAAAATGACGAGTCATCAATAAAATCCTAGGAAATTGCATAAGAAAAAAAATCCCCAAAATTTAACACCCAAACTCTAAATCATAAAAAGCTAACAATAACATTTGAAATTGGAAATTAAACAAAAAGTAAGAGAGAAACTTACTAATATTAAAGAACCCATTGGATATAGGTTGATACAATTTTAAAGAGGAGGAGACCTACTACTTCTAAGCTCTCAAGTTCAAATATAAAGTTATAACTTACATAGATGGGTAATAGAAGAACATGATATTTGATGTGTGGGGGTGCCTTTAGAGATAAAATCTTACAGTTGTGATAGGCTAATTTCAACAAAGAGGGGGGGAGGGGGGGGAGGGGGGGAGGGGGGGGAGGGGGGGGACTATTTTTAATTAACTTGGGTTGACTTATAAAATTAATATTAATTTTTTTCATCTCCAAATTTAGCACTAGGCTAGAGTGGCTCTAGCCCATGCCTAGATCCGTCCTTGCGTACACATATAAACTAAAAATACAACTTGTCTTTTAAATAAGTTTTAGACAAAATTTTGACGTTTTTTCAAATATAAACTAATCTTCATACTAAATTGTGTAATGTATTTTTCTAATCTCGTAAATCACCAGCGATGTGATTCCCAAGGAAACGTTATTTTTTTGAAAAATAATAATAAAAGTTTCATATCTTATGGTACTTAGGGAAATTTGTGTGACTTACAAGGGGAATAGTTCTTTTTTTAGAAAAGTTGATATATATTCAAATTTACATTGAGAAGTTGGGTTTAATCCTCGGATTTGGTAACTTTGATACAAGTCTTTTGACTTTTGTGCCACATAGGATTACATTCCTTTTTAAATATTTTATGATGTAATCTTTTTATTTTTATTTTTTAAAATCATTTTTTGTTCCAATGTTGCCATTTATGCCTTGAATCGAGTAATAGTAATTTATGTGATAATAATTAACCACTTATGACGTTCGTCATTGAATAGAAAAGGAAAATATCGCAAACATATCCCAAATTGATTTCTTTCATCCTTGAAAAAATTGAACACATTTTGTGGATACTGGTAGCCAAATGGTTGTGGCTGCACTAAGAACCACACCGTTGGGCTGACCCGAATCCGTCTTCTTAAGGATGGTGACTCACACTCCAACGTCATTCATCCCAGAAAGGGTGGTCCATCAATGGCCGTTGGATGTGCTAATGCTTGCACAGAAGTTGTTGACCATCCTTTGGGTAAGTTTCATCATGCTTTTCTTGCCTTCAGGCGATGGAATTACTGATTGTTCAAGTGTTTTTAGGGAAGCAAATACAGTAGCACATGGTTTAGCACATGAGTTATAGGTAACAATTTTTATTTTTGTTCACCCTATAGTAGAGGTATATTACATACTTTTGTGGATATATTATCCTATTGTGTAGGTATATTGTTCTATTGCCTATTGCATAGGTATAATATATGTTTTTCATATTTTCGACAATGTATAATAGTATTTTATGTACCTTTTTAGTTTTCTAGGTAACATACATTTTTTATTTGTCTATTTTTGTACCTAACTTATATGTAGTCTTCTAATTTATGTTCCTAACTTATAGGTAGTCTTTTAATTTATGTTCCTGACTTATGGGTAACACGATTTATCACTAAGTTTTTTCCATTGCTAATAATAACACTACTTACCTGTATGTTAGGTACATAATTTCATGTGGGTGATTGCCTGAATAATTGGTATAATATGTGGGTTTTTACTTTCATTAATTAAATTGTATTTTATCCATATATTAGGTAAATATTATCAAGGAAAGAATTCAAAATTTAAATTATGGAATTCAATTACAAGGAAATAATGTATTAAATTTAGATTTTCAATGTGTTTTCCTTATTTACCTCAAAGGGTAAGATTGACACAACAAAAAAAGTAATAAATGTCAAAGGACCTACATCTAAAACTAAAACCGCGAGGACTAAACTCAATTATAGCTAATCGTTTTGGACCTAGATCTAAGAAGCCCTTTTTTTTTTTTAATACAGAAAGAGGAATTTGTTACGCACACACTAACAGTTTAACTCTTGGGGTAAGTGTAAAGCTAAGTGCTTTATCACTCGAATTGAAATAATTTATATAAATACTCACGTTTTACATATTGAATTGCATTTGTGGGCAAGTGGACATGTGAGCCTCCTCTCTCGAGTCTGAGACTATGGGCTTCATGTGGTCAGAGAATCTTTCCATGAAAAGCAAGTTGCTTATGATGATATCCATTATGTCTGTTTCCTAATTCATTCTTCATGAAGACTTTTTTTGACCAAGTAATTACTTGTGTTCTTCTTTCCTTTTTTTTTTTTTTTTTTAAATTATTTAGAATAAATGATAGTAATTATTGATGAGCAAAAAAAAGTACAAATTAACCGCTGTCATGCTTAATATGGGTAAATCTTTTCTAATAACCATACACAACAAGAAGTTGAACTTTTTTTTTTAAAAAAAAAAAACCTATAGAATTGATTGGTTGTGTTTTGTATACCAAAAACGTTGAAGTCAGAGTCACGTTTGATTGATAGTGTTTTCTATCTTAACAAACAGAATATATCGTTTACTATATTGGGAATAGACCTTGTGGAATTCATGCTCTCTTTTATTTTGTTTTTTTCAACATTAAATTATAGTACTAGTTTTTCTTCTCCTCCAGGCTTTAAGTTCACTTTTGGTGCCACTCTATGTTTGAACGCTGATGTGGGGGAAAATTTCAAGTCTCCTCCCCGCCCCCAAAATTTACCACCCAAAGGAAAATCTTGTAATTTTAGTTCCTTTTTCTTTTACTTGGTCCAAATATGTTTGAAAATATAAGTATGTGCGTCGGCTTTATATGAATACAAATACATGATCATACATCAAATAAGTGTAAGGCAGGGTCTCCAATCTGAGAACATGTTACATTCAGCAGGCGCAGGAATATTAGCGAAAAACAATCCGTTAACAAATATATTTTTTCGTAAGTGTAATGTTATTAGGGGATGGATGATCGAACACATGATTTCAGAAATAAAAATAAAATATTATTAACCACTTGAACTAGAAGCTACTTACTTTTGTGAATACTATTAATCAAAAAGTTTTCATGTCCGAAGAGATGAAATAAAATATGCTTACAAATATTTCAAAGCAACACATTAGCTTCCAGCTTTGACCTACTAAGCTTTCAACAAGTCTATGCAAAATTTTCAAAATAATACAATAGTGTATTGCAAGAGATCTAGCAACGTTTATATTGACGATTGATATAAATAAATAAAGTCCATTGTTCCAAAGTGACGTTTAGAGACGTCCCACATCCTAGGCAGCGCTGAATCACTCTAGTCTCATGCATTTACAATAATTTGTTTTTATATTTCGGAATCGTCATATTAAGCGATGGCTATTGATTTCCTTAATTATTTTCTTTTTCTTTTTGACTTGCCATGGATGTTGATCAAGAATGGGAGAGATGTGACAGTGACGTCGAAATAAATTTATAGGAGGATACGGAAAGGGCTCGTTTGGTACACCGTATTAGATTCTGGATAGGAGTAAATAGTCTATGTCATGTGTTTGGTGTCAACTTGTATTATTTAATTACCTGACTATTTTATACGGGTTGGGCTTTTAATACTCTCCTTACCTGACTAACTAATACAACTCACACACCCCGGTTTAGATAATACACACTTAATTATGCGACCGTTCTACCGTGAAAAAATCAAACGCTCTTTTCATTCTTCTCCCTAGGGTTCTTCTCTGCAATCTTCTACACAGGTTATTCTCATCACTCTTCTCCAGGTATCTATCTCTCACTCTCTCTATTTTTCATACTCTCTCAAATATGCTTCTTCTTGCTTCTTCTCTCTTCTCTATATATTTCTTCTTTTATTAATTTTTTGTGAAAATTAGGTTATGAGTTTTTCCTTCTTGACATTTTTTTAATCGAATGTTTTATTTGTATGTGATATAATTTGACGTTGTGTGAATCTTTAGCAAATAAAGTGATTGGTGGAATTGTTTTTTGTCCATGTTTCGCTTTTTGATGGGTGTTTTTCAGTTTTTCACTGTGTTGAGAACTAGAAACAAACAGAACAATGGTTGGGGTATGATTTCGAGGGATACCAATGGTTGCTTTGTGGCGGCAAAGGCAATTTGGTTTCGAAATATTGCGACTGATTAAAAAAAGGAAAGGACCATGACTGTAGTATGTAAAACACGACACACCAATAGGGTGTGGCTTGCATGCAGAGCACAATTAACATACCATAAAATACCAATCACAATTCAATATCTCTTTTGCTAAGCACAATTGTGCATTAATTATACACTCCATTAACGGCCATGGTCTTCTGGCTAGATTAATTTTTAAAATGAATCTTCCTGTTATTCTTTTTTTGGGTGTATTGATATTACTTTTACTAATTTTTTTTTCCTTTATATTATGCCTAGATATGGATGATAGAAAGATTGTGGCATACTTTATTATTAGATTGTGGTTCTTGCATATTATGGCTTGGTGCATGATGTGGTTCATGATAGAGCAACTGGTGGTTGGAGGGGGAAACAATGTCTAATATATGATAGGTTGAAGAATATATTTGGGAAGGACCGAGCAACTGGTAGAGGGTCTGCAACTCCCACTGAAATGATGAATGAGCCTGTGCATAACATTGATGTCAATGATGATGATGAGGAAGTTGAAGTTGAACCAGATCATTCTTCCTCTTTGCCAAGATCAAATCAACAAAACTCAGCTGGCTCAAGCAGTCGAAACCGCAAACGAAATGCAGATACTGATATTCAAAAGGAAATGGCTAAATCATTTGGTGAGATGATTTCTGAGTCTGTTGACCAATTGAAAACTATAACAAATAGTTTGGTGAAAGGATCGGAACCAAGACCTGACATTGCTGCTGAATTGGCAAAGATGGACTTGTCTATTAATGACCAAATTAAGGCACTGCGGCTAATTTTGGAGAAAGCAAGTGATGAGAGAACATTCCTGACATTGGATGGTGCTATGAGAAAAGCATTTGTTCTTCTCTTACTTGGGCAAGGGAGCTGTGATTAACTCTTTGATGTAGTTTAGTTTATGAACAAATTTTCCTTTTGCTCTTATCACCTTAGTATGTGATTACTTTGAATTATACATTATTTGGTACTGTTTTTATTAACGTATGCAAGTATGTTGGAATTTTTATGAGATATTACAATTATGATAATGGGTTATATGAAAAAAAAAATCTTGGCAAAACAATTGAAAAACAAATCTTGTCATATGAATCTTACCAAAAAAAAATTCGTGTCATTTGAATTTCAATTTCCACTTAAATTATCAATGAATTTTTTGAATTTTTGAAAAAATAGTCTGATCCGATGTTATCCGGAACAGCACCAAACACAGTATAACTTAGTCAGACTATTTATCCGGAACAGCACCAAACGCCTTATAATATTATGGATAAACAGTCAGTACTCTCCGGAACAGATTAATACTATCCGACAGAAATTAGTCAGTACAGTCCGACGTACCAAACGAGCCCAAAGTGAAGAGGGAAAGTCTCCATGACTTGAGTAAAACTTATCTGTGCAATTTCCAAATTTCTGTGATCTTCAATTGATGAGATAGCTGATTGGATAGATTTATATAAAATTTTAACGTGAAGAAAGTAAAACTGTTATTAGAATTTTCGTAAAAGTTTGAGGAATTACAGTCTTCATGGGCTTAAAGCCAAAAAGCTTTCGAATTTAAAGCTCATGTGTTGATACGGCAAAAACCGAGTGAGGCTATAAGGAAGAATTACAATGAGAGGATGTTTGTCAACGGGGTCTAATCGAGTGGAAAATGGTTTTAACTTGTTAAACAGTGGTTTCAGGTTTGAACTCTCATAACACATTTGCAGTATGTGTGTGAGAAAACTTCTCTCACTAAATATCACTTATATCAAAAAATAAATAATGAGAAGATACTTAACAACCGTCCAAACGAACCCAAAGTCTAGAATTAAAAAACAATTAAAATTATGTAGGTAAAATTGCTCAAAAATAAGTTGGGCCATAATAGCCAAGTATGGAAATAAGGCCCATGAAGCAACTTTTATTTTAGGTTGGATATTTCCATCTGAATTAGGAGTGAAGTATAATTTAAAGGCTGTAAATCATATTGTATTTGGGGCTCAAGTATGTGAGCTACGCTTCTTCCCAAGTCCCAGAGTGATCAGTGCGCTCTGTGGCTGAGCTTCTTACTACGGACAAGGAGACATTGCAATGCTGCTAAAGTCCCATGATATCCATGATGTGTTGTTTCATAATTCATTCTTCATGACAACTTATTTTTACTTACATTAATATTGTCTTCATCTTTCAAATCACAGTTTGACACATGTAAAAATACCTAAAAAGAAAATTTTATGTGTACATGTGAAATAGTGATTTGTTTAACCACCAAGAGTGGCCCAGTGGTTTGTTCGCCATTTAGGTAAGGCTCTGGGGTTCAGTTGGCTTTGCTCCCTAGTTCGAGACCCAGCAATTGCAACACCTGGAGACCAGCGGCAAGCTCAGTTCTGCGAGTGGGTATTAATCGAAGTGCGCGCAAACTGGTTCGGACATCTCATGGTATTTACCAACAACAAAAAATAGTGATTTGTTTGGACTTTATTGAAAAAAATAGTGATTTGCAGAGAAAGAGGCAAAGTATATATATATATATTCCTTTTTTTCCCACTAGAAGTATTTGTGCATTATATATACCAAAATATGAAGAGTTCACGCGTGGTTGATAGTTTTCTTTTTCTATATAGTACAAACGAAACATGTTAATGCTTTGGCACGAAGAATTCATGTTGCTTTTATTTTGATTCATGTATTATTATTTGTTTTTCTTCTCCTTAATTTAAGTTCATGAATTTTTGGTACATGCCACAGTAAGTTCTTGACGATGCAGTAAAAGTTGCAAGTTATGTCCTTCCCATCCCCCGAAATTTACCTCCCCAATCATCTTAGTGCCAGTTTGGTATTGCTTATTTGGGTGATAAGTGATTTTTAAAAAATTTTGGGAAGCCCAACCCGTTTGGTAAACTATGAGAAAATCACTTATTGTTAAAAATTGCTGTGAGAGAAAGCTATTTGGGAAAGCAGCTAATAAGGTGCTTTCATTTTCTGATTATACAAGAATCAGTTTCAAAGAGGCGCTGAGTTTAATGATTATACAGCAATCATTTTTTGATTATACGGGAATCCATACCAACAACACTTTTAACAAAAAGTTTACCAAACGCCAAACTGCATTCTCTCACAGCTGATTTCTCTCACAGCAAATCTGACAGTGATTATTTTCACAGCACAGCAATGCCAAACTGGCCCTTAATTGTAATTTTTTTTTTCTTACTTTTCCATATATATATATATCTCCATGTCTCTTTATTTTTTTATTATTTTTTTTCTGAATTCATCTTTTTTTGGGTAGACGAATCAGGGGGCCGCCCTTGAGGGTAGGCGGGAAGGGCCATGGCCATGGGCCTCCAAATAAGGGGGCCCTAAATTTTTTCATATTATATATATTCACTGGCGGCGAACTGAAAAAAAACTTACAATGAAATTAAATGAGGAAACACGATTCCTCTTTCTATTAGAAACCCCAACACGCTTCCTTTTTTTCCACACAGCACCGCCTACTCCTAATTTCTCCATGGAAGAATATACAATGTATTTAATCCACAACCATATTATTCTCTGTTTTCACAATCTCTCTTCAATCCATTCATTATTTTCAGTTTCTCTCATCCCTCTTTTCTCATATTGTAATCCTAAGAATCGATCTCTCACTGAGTCGATCCTTCCAAATTTGCTACATATCTCCCAAGTTTGTATATCATGTTTAAATATTTGAAACATATATCTCAATTACCTTCATATCAAAACCTGCAAATCAACCCTGTGGAATCCTATTTTGACTAATATGCCTCAAAGTCGAGTTAATTACTTATTGATTGAAAAACGAGCCTAAAAAATAATTTTAATTTTTCATATTTTAGCCATCTCAGAAAGATAACATAGAGAACTTCAATGAAAATTTTAAAGAAGGAGAAGACACAACCGAAGTGGCCCGTTTAGGTTAATTAGTCGAAATGAGGATGAACATTTTGCCCTTATGCTGCTTCCTGCTCAAGAACAAGATCAAGTGATGAGCCCTAAATTACTTCCTTGTAGAAAGAAGGAAAAGAAAATACAACTCTAGCGATAATTTATTTGAAGTTATTTATAGTAATTAACCCCATTTTGCTCCATCTCAAGCTGCCAAGTGATTATCAACCCCACCCTTGCTTAGCTTTGGCTTGGGAGACCCATTATCCGATGAGGACGACGAAGAGGAGAGGTCAAGCGAGCGGCGCCGCTTAGGGGTCACTCGGACGGGCTCCACGTTACTCGAGCCAATCAAGTGAGGAAAATTCAGTTTGGCTTTACAGCCGCGCAGCTTAAACGCTGCTCGATCATAAGCCAGCCCCGCGTCCTCTGGCTTCTCATAAGTCCCAAGCCACACTCTCGCGCCGTTCTTTGCCGGATCCCTTATCTCCGCAGCGAACTTCCCCCACGGCCTCCTTCTCACACCTCTATAATGCCACTCCTCCCTTGGCCGGTGAACAGCACGCGCCGCCACTTTTTGTTCCTTCAATTCAATCTTGTCATCGGACACAACACATCCGACGTAATTTACGTCATGCAAAGCTTCAAGCAAGCCCTGCGTGTCGTTGTCCGCGTGTTCGGCTTTAAGAGACGATTCCCACCAATTCTCCTCAGCGAAAAGTGGGAAAATCACCGGGTCTTTATTTCCGGTAAAACTCATTGCCTGAGGCTCCAAATCATCAAGAAGATGGTGGCGAATGGACTCAAGAAAAGCCAAGTCAGATTCTAGTTCTAGGGTTGTCTCTCCGTACATGTTTCTGCACTATAAATTAATACACACGTAATTTTAAATTGAGTGGGTCGAAGTTTTGAGTTTCTTATGAACGATTTAAATGGAGAGAGTTTATTCGGAGGGCATTTGGTTTATATAAGCTTAATATGATATAGGATGCAGCTTCAATGAAGCTTCAAGTTTCATGGCAGTGCGTGCAATAATTAAGGAAATCCTGTGCCATTTTAGTCACGTGCAGAAATTATCAGATACTTAATTTAATTAGCACTATATTAGTTTATAATTAACTAAATTAATCGAATTATCAGCAATTTAGAGTTTGAGAGCGTGGCATGTTGGAATCCAGGTGACGTTGCAGCCTAATAGGGTTAAGGCTCCACGTCACCAGCAACGGCTTATTGCTTGTCTTATTATAGGTTCGTGTTACACACATGGGCATGGATCATATTTATCATGCATGTATTTATTTGGTCGGAGAATAATTATCATGTATTTATTTTTAAATATAAAATCTTGCTGTAGTTGAGATTAAGGGGGGTGTATTCAATTGAGATTTTAATAGATTATAATTACATGATTTTAATGTAATGGATTTCAGCCGGATTTGTAATTATATGATTTTACTCATGATTTTACTAGATTGCAATTACATGATTTTACTTATGATTTTAATTCACTTAGGATTTTTCTTATGATTTTAATAGATTGCAATTACATGATTTTACTTATATTTCTATACAAGCTTGAACACATGGTCAGAATGAATACGTTAAAGATACTGAGAGCCTAGACATAACATGCAAGAACACCACTCATCACCTGAGCACTCAACTACAAATGCAAAACTACCATTAACTCTCACAAGCAAAATAACACAACAAGAAACTGCAACTACAATGAAAAACAAATCCGCACAGCTAGCTTGTCGACTCCAAGAACCACAAAAGTTCTAGCAAGACCACCCAAGTCCACCAAACCAATTGACTATCCCCGGAAATGTATAGATCCAGGATAGAACTAAGGAACACCCAAATCTGCAAAATCAAAGAAGAAAAAAAAACCAACCAAGTCCAAGCCAAAGTACCCACCACACAGCTTCAGCCACCACCTCAAGTCGAACACTTGGTGGGCATGATACCCCACTGTCTCAGATACCCAAATCACCCTCTTCGTCTTCTTCCATAGGAGGTTCACTTTTTTCTCTATGCTCCACAAAGTAATTCAATAATTATTCTTATTTATTATTGTTCTTTTCATTCAAGTAGTAATCAAGGTTCTCACGGGGTTTGGCAGTGGATTGCTGGGGGGTGGCAGCCACGCAAAGGTTGCAAGGTCTCACATAAAGAAAAACAGAGAAGAGATAGAAAAATAGAAATAAAGTGAGAATCAGGCATAGAATGATGAGATTTTTTATGGGGCTTGGTATTTATATTACCTACTAAAAAGTCTCTTAGAATACATCATTTAATGAAATACTTCAAAATCAATAAGCTTTTCAATACCACCAGACTTGTATTTAGTACTTAAAAATCCTAATTGAATACCACTAGATTTTTAAGCTTCAAAACAATCTATTTTAAAATCTTAATTGAATACCACCAGACTTTTATTCATTACTTACAAATCTGAATTGAATACCACTGGACTTTTAAGCTTCAAAATAATCTATTAAAATCCTAATTGAATACACCCTCCTAAGATTGGTGATCGATTTTCTCTCTTTCTTTTACTCTTATCATCGTGGATTTATATTTTTTTTTTCCTTTTTTCTTGTTGTATACTAAAAAGCAAAAATAGGGTAGGGCGGCGATTATGTGAGGATGTGAAGAAATGTCCCTCGTTGAAAGTTAAGAAATCTTGTAAGGATTTATAAAGAGTTGGGTCATTCCTTCCATTGTAAATTAGTTTGAAAATGTGTAAAACCCAACGACAACACGTAGGAGTTGGGCCACTTGCTCGTTAATGAGATTAAAAACATGATTTACATTTTTTCAACAAAACCTTCCTTTGAAAAATGGGTGAGAATTCTTGCATGTTCTGACGTGCATTAATTAGACTTTTTATTTGAGTTTGTATTACGGATTCAAAGAATGCCAATAAGATTTGCCATTTATAGTTATCTTAGAAGTTTGCTTGAAGTAGAATGCTTAATATCACAAAACATCCCTAATATTTACGAAACTATCAGATTACATCTTCATTGTTTTTTTGTGTCATTCGTGATCCTCAAGAGGGATTCAAAATAGCCATTACTATTTCTAAATAAAACAAGGTTTACTCTATGAAACACGTGGTCTCCTCGTTAAAGCCATTTCAAATGCACAGAGAACCAGATGCCCACTTGTTTCAACTTTCCATTTTCAAAAGTCCACAACTGGGACATTTTTACTTTTGTTTTATTCATTTTAGGGTTTCATAATTGTTATTATATTATAAAATGCATGTGCAATGTTAAAAGAAACAATAATGTTTTATTTATTTATTTTAGGGTTTAATATTTATAGCATATGATACACATGGTGTATTTTTATTATTCCTTCTTCAGATACTTAATTCTTTATTCTCCCTCATCTACGTGTTAGAAGAATTATGTCAGCCAATACGCGACAATGTACGGGAGCACTTGACTTATATAATTCAGTGGTTGAAGAAAACGTTTTCAAAGCTTCGAGTTAAACTACTCTTTCCTTTCCCATCGTGTAAGCTATGCTGATTTATGGCATGCATGGTTAACAAGTTTAAGTTAAACTTAATTAATTATTGTACACAACTTAGTTAGCTGAGTTTAATCTACTTTAAACTAATCTAAACTACGGGAATGGAGAATCAAAATCGGGTGCAAAGTGGAGAGCACATCCGCTCTAACCAGCTTGATTAAGCCCATACCTGCTCTCAACTTTGATTTCCAATCATGTAAAAAATTGGGTGAAGATTATTCTTGATAAGGAAAGGTACAAATGTTATTAAAACCACATGATCAAAAGAACTAGTCAAATATTATCAAGATCCTCAGTGTTGACCAGTCCAACCGAAATTAGTTGACCACCAAAGTCTTCTTATCTGCTGGCTCTTAAGACTACTTAAATGTGCATTTGATATTAATTAACTGCAAAATTTCGTGTTAAAACAAGCAACTGAACATACAATAATTTTGGAGGAATGCATGCTTTCTCCTGCACTCACCTTTTTCAGACAAAGAAAAATAAAAGAAAATACAATTCCGATGATCTAAGCCCTAAATGGTTTTCAAAGAACCCAATTAACATAAAAAATTATGATAAAATAAGAGTGATGTTATTTCCACCCTCCTGTTCTATTTTCCCACCCACCTTATCTTCAAAACTTTAAACACAAACTTACCCTTTGTAAATTAACTTCTCTATCCCTTAGGTGGGTGGAAATATTTGTTTAGTTATTTTCTTTTCGCTTACATTTGTATGAATTCAAATGTTCCAATTCAAACCTGTCTTTTCATGTGTCAATTCAACCCTGTAGGGTATGTGTGATCATTATACCAATTAACAATGATACCACATTTTCAAACTCTTTATTTTCCAACGAGATTGACTATATAGCAACTAGCTATTTTTCTTTATTTGATTGAAGGAAGTCTCAAGTTTGAATCTTGTGGATAAGAGGACGATGTATATTTGTGATGAGTTTGATATTTAGTTGTAGTCAATACTGGACCCAAAGAAGCTCAAGGAGGTGCAATTGCACCTCCCCTAGCTGGAAAACGCTTTAGAGTTGCCGAATATTTGCCCATTTGCTTTGGTTTGGAGGTGCCAACAACATGTTTGAACAAATGACTGAGCAAGCGACCTTTCTTTCTCTTCTTGGATGGGTTGCTATGCGCAGCGCGTGCATGTGCATCCCCTTTTGTTTTTAGATCCTGGCCAAAACAAAACGTCATTTTGGACGAGGTCTAAAAACAACTAAAGCAGCTTTACCTTATAAGCATAAGAGTCTTGAAAGATACCATGCCAAAGTTGAAATTAAGTGATGCATTCAAACTATAACTCTTGAAGAAGACTAATTTGATTTAAATTCCCATTAAAGAGAAGCCTTGAAGAAGCTTGGCGTGGGCGTGGCCTTGAAAAGGAGGAGGCTCTTGTTGCTTCAGACTTCAACTTTGAATGTATTTTTTCTTCGCATGTTTTTTTTTATAATGTCTTTTTTTATTAATTTTTTTTTAATTTGGCTTTCTCTGCATTAGTATGATCAGTAATAAACTCGAGAAAGAAGAGGTTGCGCAGCGCACAACTCGTGAGGTATGATCAATTATGATTTGTTTGTTTAATTGATAATTTAATTTTGATTTTGATTTTGATTAGATTAATTGATGATTTAATATGAATTTTGATAATTATTGTATAAATTGGCATGAATTTTGTTCATATATTAATTGATATATAGACATAGTCAATTAGTTATAGACTGAAATTTTACTTTTTAAATATTACCCCTTCCCTAAAAAATTCATGAATCCCTCAGTGGTTGTAGCTAACCCACATGTGTATTGGCTCATGATAAAACTATCTTGGTAAATATTCTATGGTTTGTAATAGTCGATTAAATCTTTGAAGACCACATAGCTAGGCTACATGTGCTTTCATATTGCTGTGTAAACTCGAGCAGATTCTCAATGTTTTATTATGATTTCTTTCCATCTATGATGATGACCAACGATCGATAAACAACAAGGGATACCAGAAGAATGACAATTTTGAATTTTCTGCGGCATGTTTCTGGATATATAGGCTAACTGTGTCTGTCGCTCAAATGTCATTTTCTATATCAAAATGAAACTAACATGAAAAATCAGGTTATAGAAACCAACTATATAGTAGTGACGCTATTAGCTTAAGTAGCGACGGCATGTGTTGCAGTTGATGATCATGTTAGTGGGTAAAATTCCTTGATCTCGAACAAGTAATCCCGTTGTTAAACCAAATTTAAGCATAAACACACGAGAACGTGAACCAATGAGATTGCTAATTATATCTCTCTATTTTGAACAAAAATGAAGCAATGAGATTTATTAATACAAAAGTATTCTAATTAAGGCATGGGATTATAAACCATTTCTAGGACCACGGAAATTTCATAGAAGCAACGAAAGTATACAGTGAAGCTATAATTTTACAATTGTAACTTTGATAATACATGCACTTTTTGTTGCTTCTTTTCCACACCGACACATATAAATATATATATACACACACAAAGGCACAGAAAACCTCAACCGTACACAATCACTGATCGTTGACATATTTACAAGAATTTGAAAAGCCTAAGCTAAGCTTTGTCCCCTCCCCAGAAAAGCGGAAAATGTTAGGAGATGAAAAAAGTAGCTTGGATTCTGATTTTGCCCTGTTGGAGACCATTCACCAACATCTTCTTGATGATAATTATTTCCATGAAACTCTCATGGCAAGTCTTTTCCCAAATATCCCACCAGCAGTGGAGGATTTGGGAAAACTTAGCTTAATGGTTCCTGGTGGTGAGTCTTCTGAGTCTTCCTCATGGAGTCCGCCCAACAAAAACGGCGTCGCTGAGCCAGCTCCCGCTATGTGGGCCGAGACAACTGAGATCAAAGATCATGTCCAGCCAAAGCTTGCGGCGCGTGAAACCCACTGTCCTCCGAGAGGGAGGCAGAATTACCGGGGAGTGCGGCAGAGGCCTTGGGGGAAGTACGCAGCGGAGATTAGGGATCCGGCTAAAAACGGTGCCAGGATGTGGCTCGGGACCTACGAAACGGCTGAGGATGCGGCTTTCGCTTATGATCGAGCCGCCTTCAAGATACGCGGCTCGAAGGCTCTTCTGAATTTTCCTCACCTCATTGGCTCAGCTGATGATGTATGCGACCGGACCAGAGTGAATTCCACGCGCCGCTATCGAGAGTGTTGTGATTCATTGGCATCTTCATCGGATGGTGGCTCACCGAAACGTAGGAGGAGTAGTGGAGTTGGGTCGGTTGGCTCAAGCTGAGTCGAGTAATTAGCCGAGTGTTCTCAGACCACCTGAATTGTTGATAACTGAAGTTTTTCTTTCCTTTTCTTTTTCTGTTGGACGCATTAATGAAAACCCAATAATGTCTTGTTTTATGGTTATAAATAAATAAATAAAAGCTTGATAATATTGGTGTATTGTTGTGTTCGAATTTGAGTTGAGTATTAGAAAATCCTAACTCGATTATCTGTTTAACTTTTATAGCAACTAGCTATTTTTCTTTATTTGATTGAAGAAAGTCTTAAGCTTGAATCTTGTGGATAAGAGGACGATATATATTTGTGATGAGTTCGATATTTAATTGTAGTCAACGGTGGACCCAAAGAGAGAAGGAAGTGTAATTGCACCTTCCCTCGCCGGAAAATGCTTTAGAGTTGTCGGATATTGCCCATTTGCTATGGCTTGGAGGTGCCAACAACCTGTTTGAACAAATGACTGAGCAAGCGACCTTTCTTTCTCTTCTTGGATGGACTGTTACGCGCAGCGCGTGCATGTGCATCTCCTTTTATTTATTTTTAGATCTTGGCCAAAACGACGTCATTTTGGACGAGGTCTTAAAAAAAAAACAACAAACAACTAAAGCAGCTTTACTATATACGCAGAGGAGTCTTGAAAGATGCCATGCTAAAGTTGAAATTAAGTGATGCGTTCAAACTATAACTCTCGAAGAAGACTAATTTGATTTAAATTGCCATTAAAGAGAAGCCTTGAAGAAGTCTGGCGTGGGCGTGACCTTGAAAAGGAGGAGGCTCTAGCTGCTTCAGACTTCAACTTCGACGTATTTTTTTCCCGTATATTTTTTTTAAACTTTTGGTTTTTTTTTCTTTATGTTTTTTTTAATAATGTCTTTTTTTCTTTGGCTTTCTCTGTATTAGTATGATTAGTAACATACTCGAAGGAACAAGTTGTGCGCACAATTCGCGAGGTATGATTAATTATGATTTATTTGTTTAATTGATAATTTGATTTTCATTTTGATTAGATTATTTGATGATTTAATATGAATTTTGATAATTATTGTATAAATTCACATGAATTTTGTTCATATTAATTGATATACAATATAGACTATAGTCAATTAATTATAGGCCTAAGGGTATTTGATTATCTTTTTTTTCAGTCTTACTTTTTAAATATTGCCACTTCCTTAAAAATTCTTGAATCCATTAGTGGTCGTAGCTAACCCACATGTGGTGATGTAACTTTTGTTAGTGTGTATTGGCTCATTATAAAACTATCTTGGTAAATATTCTATGGTTTGTAAAAGTCAATTAAATCTTTGAAGACAAAATAGGCTACATGTGCTTTCATTATTGCTGTGTAAACTCGAGCAGGTTTTCAATGTTTTATTATAATTTCTTTTCATCTATGTACCATATGATGATGACAAATCAACAAGGGATACCAGACGCGTCTGGTACATAGATGGAAAGAAATTATAAACCATATCTCTAGGACTACGGAAATTTCATAGAAGCAACCAAAGTACAGTGAAGCTATAATTTGACAATTATAACTTTGTCCCCTCCGCTCCGCAGAAAAAAGGAAAATGTTAGGAGATGAAAAAAGTAGCCTTGGAATCTGATTTTGCTCTGTTGGAGACCATTCACCAACATCTTCTTCATGATAATTATTTCCATGGCACTCTCATGTCAAGTCTTTTCCCAAATATCCCACCAGCAGTGGAGGATTTGGGAAAACTTAGCATAGTGGTTCCCGGTGAGTCTTCTGAGTCTTCCTCATGGAATCCACCCAACCAAAAGACAACGGAGGTCATAGATAATGTCCAGCCAAAGATGGCGTAATGAGATTAATAAGTTTTATATTTAGAAAAAACCCCTCAGGATTAATAAGTTTCTTCCATGTGCATTTGCACCCCTCATCATAGACATACATTTAATGTCACGAGAACTCTGAATACTAGATATGCATATGACCCGAAAATAACCGAATTAAAATTGACCATTGAGACAAAGGGGAATAAGATTAAGTATTTTACCTTTTTTTAATTTATCAATAGCGTAATGAGATTCGAACTTAACACTTTTTTCCAACGTAATGAGGTTTGAACTTAAGACTTTAATTTATCAATATTATTTGAACTTAAGAACTTAAGACTTTCTACTTACCCATAGTCTCTCTTCACACCTTTTTGCTTTTCTGGATTCGAGTCTTATTATATGTGTAGTGTGTGTGAGTTGAGTATAGTATCACCCCTCTCAATAGAAAAAATCCTCAAAATAATAAAATGTTAATTTAACTTTTATCCACCGTGCGCACACACACATGCATGTACATTGTACCGTCTGTTAATTCGTAATTGGAATTGAAACAGATAAGCCCTGCATATTAAAAACTTGACACTCAATCTCATTATTATCTCTAACCAAAGTGGTGGGATCATCACTAAAAACGCTTTTGAAAGCAAAGTAACAACTTTAATTGAAGAATACGTGTCTTTTCTTAGAGAGGCACCTCCCCTTACATTAATTAATGTCAATAAGAATAATATAATTTGAGGTGTCTTTTGTGTGTTTGCGTTACATATATTATCTTAACAATTCTCTAACGAGCTAAATTGCAAGAGTGGTGCACTTTTGAGTGCGATTTATCTTTTTCTTATTTATTAAAATTATTTGGAAATTGCTGTAAGACTTATTATATTTTGTTAATAAAAATATAAGGTGCTGATTTATTTATAGTTAATATTCATTTTGTTTTGTCACTGTTGATATTCTCTTTTGATGACATGATTTTGTTGGGGTGACGACTGACCACCGTCGCCTAATATGCCTAATTTATATTCTCCAGATCAGCAGACCGCGGTTGTTAACACGTACGACGTCAGCTTTGTTTTTTTTTGGGCTATCATCACTGAGACTAAGGTATATTCTCAATCATTTATATTATATTTTTACCTAGCATTATGTACAAATTGGCAGGCACATATTGGCATCAGTTTTACTCATCGTAGATGACGTGGACTAAAGAGCCATCGCACGGACCAAATTGCCCTTGGATAAGGGTGGGAGAAGATGAAGATCATGGAGTTGGATTTATTTCCAAGGTAATGATCAATGTGGGCTTCGCTTGAGCCCACACAACGGAAAGCCTCTTATATTTTGGAGCTTCTAGGCCAACAACCTAAATGTGGCCTTTCACTCTCTATGCATATTTATGTGATTTTTTTTTGGATAAGTTAAAAAAATATTATTTGAACTGAAATTTATAATTATAACATAAAAGAAACAAACAATATGTAATTTACATAACAACTTTATAAAATGCATCAAAATCATCACTTAAATATCACTTGTCTTATATTTTTAGATTCAAAAGTATCAATTAACTTTACATATGAAGTAGGTACTTAGGTGGAAGGTGTAAATTTAAAACTTACTTAGACAACTTACCAAAACAATAACCAAACAATCCTGGACACAATATGACTAATCAACAACTAGTCATAAATCTATCAATAAGAAGACAAGGCACAAAATTAATCCAGATCAACAATCAACACCTGCAAATCTAGAAGATTTCTAATGACAACCTACGCACTCAGAAGGACCCGTCAGTCTAGGCATCCCCTGTGCTAGCAACAACTAGAGTGTAGAGTGTGTGAACATCCATTGAATCAAAATAGAAATACTCAGCATATTATGACTAGTCAACAATCAAGAATAGTACACCATAAAATGGTTACCCAGAAACGCACCTCTTGGAAAAACTGGGGGTCATCATTTGACCAGGCAATCCACTAAGCTGAAGAGATTCTTACAGAGATAAAAAGTACAAGCTCAATGACCTAGATGTATTTAGGAAAGCTATACCTTTATGTGCAATCTTCTTCTCCAAGCTAGTTGATCTAGAAGCTAGTCCAGTCCTTCATGTAAGTGGCAGCTAGTCCATCAGCTCCTTCACTCCATGGCACTGATGACTCAACTCCAGATCGAACAGACATAATGAAATATAGATTCTAAGATGAAATGAACAATTCCTTCAAGAAACCATACTCTTGAAGAAAGCAACCAAGAATGTGATCTAGACCAAGGTATTAAATATCGATATTATCGGCGATATTATCCCGATAATATCTGATTTTTGGGGGGCTGATATTTTAGCAACTAACCATGGTGTTATCGTCAATATATCGATATTATCTCGATATTATCCTAATAATATCGGGGAGATAACTTCAACATTTTTATGAATGATTTGGGCAATATATCGAGATATTATCGATAATATCCTGATACGAAACCCAAAAAATACATGAAATTTTTTGAAAAGCCTCCCCTGTTGCGCATAGAGGGATTCGAACCCCTCCCATTTTACTCCTTCAACACCTTAACCACCATATCACTTATGTTTTTGTGAAGTCAAGAAGATGACTCGTAGAGAAATAGGCAAGGGGACTTTGTCAAGTCAAGAAGATGACTCGTTATCTATAACTTCGGACTCTGTTGGAGTAGGAAGTAGTAACTATGGTTATACTCGTAACCAACCATTTCCCTACCCTTCATATCCCATTCCTGTTAGGATGGAATCAAGCGACTCATGGAAAGAATCCGAGACTCAATCTTTAAATGATTTTGCTTATGGACAACGTCAACCAATCTCGGATCCATATGGGTGGCATGTTAACAATTACATGCAAAACTATTTTGGGGATTTATCATTTAATGACTACTCTTCAAAATATACTTCCTCTACACATAGAGATGATGAAGATAGTGAAAATTTTGAACCTCATAGGAACTCTATGTGGTACTAAGTCACTCATGTATCTTACCATGCAATGTATAAAGTGTAAAATATTGTAGTAATTCATTATATATAAATGATTATGGTGTTTTTAATCTTCTTTCATTAATTACTACATATTTTCTACACTTACAATGTTTGCCAGCTCGCTATATAATCAACTTAAATCAGTTAAATCCATCATGCAATGCATTTCCTTCCAATTTTTTTGTGATAAACTAATAGATAATTGACTAAATAAACATCCTGCAAAGTTTCAATAAAAATTTCCAAGTTTTTCTTACAATTTCCTTGGTTTTTATTCAATTTTTATCGATACCGATAATATCCCAATATTTCCATTGATATTTCCGTGTTTTTGGACTTCCGATATTTTAGACCTTGATCTAGATTCTAGACTTAAGAAGATGACTAGTCAACACAAACCCAAATGCAGATTTTAAAAACCATTTTCAAAATCTCACAAGGAAAAACCATAGAGAATGCAGAGTGAAAGTTTTACTCTAAAAAATTCTCACTGGGTGAAGTAGATTTCGAAAATAAAAGCATATTTCAAAACTATTTGAAATCACATTTGAAACCTCAAACCTCACCCAACTGCAAATGCAGAGAACAAGAAAAAGACCACTCCATCTCTAAAAATGTAGACCTCACTAATCAAAGAGAAAAATGTAGAGCCAAAAAATCACGCTCTCAAAAACCTCTCTCGGTAAAAGTGACAGCCACCAAAACCTTTTGTTGCTCTTTTACCCAAAATGGGTAGGTTAAAAAAAGAAGATCTTGGCAGCTAATAGTTGGAGCAGGAATAACACAAAAATTCATAAGGACTCCAACTGGTAATACATGAGAAGTCAAATGAGCTAGCAGTTCACATGTTACTCAAAAGATGACTAGTTATACACATACAGGTTGACTAGTGATACCGTAATGTTGTCTAATGTAATGCAATGCATGATTTAGCTTGAATGATTTTGATTGAGCTGAGCCATGACAAGGTTGATCTTTATTGCTGTAATCATCTTGAGTGCAGACTTAAACTAGCCTAAATTACTTGAGCTTGTTTGATTACATATGAGATTACAAGTTTGTCAAGGAAAGCTAAAAACCTTAGCTAAACAAAACCTAACGACATATAATCAAGTTGACAATTGCCTTGAGTCCTTCCAATTTCCGCGTTGGTGTTGAATATATCATTCTCTTGTATTTTATTTCTTAATTTATTCAACTGGGTTAATTGACTTAATCTATAAGTTTAAAAAAGAACTGGGCCTTTATTGAGTTTCCTATTTTTTATTTTGAATTGTATCATTGGGCAAGGTTTTTTTTTTACAATACTTGGACCTAACATAAACATAATACTGATATAATTTTAAAAAAAAAATTAAAAACATAGATATGTATATATATATATATATGGGTTTACACAAATTGGGGTCCCTCCCAATTTGGGGGCCCTAGGAGGTTGCCTTGCCTACTTGTTCTCAGGGCCTCTTCTAGGCCTTGAAAGGCTTTACGTTAGACAGAGGCCCACGAGCAAGCCAGCCCAGCACGAGCCCAAACTCCTATACGAGCTTAGTTTCGGCTAGATAAGGCCTAAATGAGGAAGCACACCTCTAAAACATTAACCCAAATTTTGGAGATTTTCCTAATAACTGCAACTACAATAATTTAGGATGCTCACCCACTTTGGGTAAATATCTCACACGTCCAAAGTTTAACAGCTAAATGACTAGACATGTACATCAATAGTTCATCACACCCCCAATTAATTAGTGCCAAACACATAGCCTCCTACGGTGATAAATTAGTTGCCAAAGAGCCAGGGGCGGAGCCACATGCAGGCCTGCCATGGCCATGGCCCCCCCAAACTCCATGAAAACCCCATTATTTCTTAAGCATCAACTACAATATTAGTTAAAATATAACTCTATATAATCTTGCATTTATATATAGTATTGGCCCCCCAACAGATTAGATCCTAGCTCCGCCACTGCAAAGAGCTAAATATAAACAAACATCCACCTCTTTGAGAAGGTAACTGTTCGATCAATTAAGAAACCCTATTTTTCTACAATCAAATTAGTTTAGGCATCCAAGGCTCTTTGGCTTACTCTGGATTGTTGTGCTCAAAGATTGATGATAATCTTCTTTCATAGTTTCAGGGCGCAAAAGTCTTTTCAAAAGACTTACGAATTCATTCCCCACAATAGATACTTCTTTTCTTATCGTCGAAAAATGTTCTAAGTTCTCTCTCCACCGATTATAAAAAATAAAAAAAAAAGTTTTACTAGCCAACATTTGGTATGGCCAAAGGTATATATGCATATTATTGCTTCGGAACAACACAGTTTTGTTGCATTATATAGAGCATCAACTCAACAAATTAATATCAATTTTTTTGGGATTAAAAGGTCAGGCAAGATACAAATACAATCGGACAGTTTGCTAGAATCCCATGATTCTCAATCTTGATATTTTGATTGTTATTAATTTTAGTTTTGATTGGACTATAATTGTAAACGGAATAAGCATAATGTGCGGTTGGCCTGTCTTTCAAGTCCCCTGCAACTACTTACAAGTTTTCGTAAAATCAATGAAAAAGATTCGATCTCAGCTTATGCATAGGTGGCACTCAGGGATATTGAATTACAACTGGCATTAAATTAAGGTTGGAGACCGCATTAAACGTGTGTTAGAGATTTCCTTTAGATTCATAACTATTGTGTACATTTTTCTAGAGATTTTTTGCCAAGTTCTTTTCCTTTATCAGTTAGGTTCCAATATAAATAGACATTATTCTGGTACATGTGCGATTTATTTACAAATATATATATTTTTAATCCATACCATGCTATAATCGTGGTGCTTTCAATCTACGATACCATTAAAACGATCATGGTGCTTTTATGGGGTGGCACGACAGTGAAAAAGTGAGCCAAACTCTTCCCCTTTTTAGCAAGTGCACCCGAGCTTGATTCACGTGGGAGACAATCTTGAGGCAACCCAATATAATATTCCCCTCTCCCCTTCCTTAGGTATTTCTTAACTAGTACGTATTACCTAATGAAATAATTAGCTACTTTTGTTTTGATACTCCAATTATTTTTAATTAACTAAGCGATAAGTTTTGTTCTTTAGCTAGGAAAAAAACACAGATGATGATGGATTTTAATCTTTCTTATCTCAAGCAATATATATTAGAGATGTTATTGGACTATTACATGGTTCATGCACTCATGCTACCACCAACCAACATTGAGAGAGAATAATTCAGGGTGACCTGTGCCCTATTGCAACTTGCCACTATCGGCCATTTTGGCCTCTTGTGATCACTGATTTCGGAGTCTATAAACAAATAGGTAAACTGAGCCACTGGCCAAAAGATTAATCCATCCCTGGGTTTTAATATTTTATTTAATTCATAAATAATTTTTTTAAGCATGTAATGCATGTGACTAATTTAATCCACAGATCAATGAAGTTTCATGGCAATGACAGCACTACTGTGAATAAAATAACAAATATATGAATAGCCCACGTATAAATACACACAACACACACAGGGACTGAACCACAACAGCTACATCAACCCTCCTAAGCCATTCGAATCTAGTTTTACAAGAGCTTAAGATTCAAAAATCCAAGAACAGTTTCATCCAAAAATGTTTGGAGAGATTAGTTTGGAGTCTGATTTTGCTCTCTTGGAGTCCATTCGGCAACACCTTCTCGACGATAATTTCGATACCGTTTTGGAAGAATCGTCGCCGACGGGTTCAGGCAGCCTTCCTCCTATGTTTTGCCGGAGTTTCAGTTTCAGTGCCCTTTTCTCGGAGGAGAGTTGGAGCGACATGCCGCTGAAAGTTGACGACAATAACGACGTGGTCGTTTACAGTGGTTCCACAGACAGCGGATGGAGTCCATCATCAGATCACAGCCACATTGATGTTGTTGAGACCACAACCGTGAAACCGGAGCCTCAGGAGGTGGTTTTGGAAGCGATAGAGCTGGCGCGTGAAACTCACGCGCCGTCATCGGGCAGGCACTTTCGAGGAGTGAGGAGGAGGCCTTGGGGGAAGTATGCGGCGGAGATTAGGGATCCTAAGAAGAACGGGGCTAGAGTGTGGCTTGGGACTTATGAGACGGCTGAGGATGCGGCATTGGCTTATGACAAAGCCGCTTTTAAGATGCGAGGCTCCAAAGCCAAGCTCAACTTCCCTCACCTTATTGGCACGGAGGGATGCGAGCCGGTTAGAGTAACCCAAAAGCGGAGGGCACCGGAATCTTCCTCTTCGTCTTCCTCGTCAGACAATGGGTCGCCAAGGCCGAAAAGGAGAAATACCGGAGTTGGCTCTGTGGGTGGAGCCGAGTCCGGTAGCGAAAGCCTAGTAGAGATGGTTGAGATGAGCCAGCTAGCTGTTGTTGATCAATGGCTAAATGATCTCAACACTGTAGTGTTCCCCATGGCACATGAATTATAACCAATTAATATTTTTTATTGCATTTTTTAGACATGGAGATTCCCAATCCCAAGTGTAAAGCGTTGGGCTTTTTTTTTAATATATAATTCCACCCTTTGTTAAGTACACGATCATTATGGACCCTTTTTTTATTGGCAATTTGTTATGAGTTTTGTTTCATAAGATAGAAGAAAAAGAGAGCTCAACTTGCCGCTATTCGGTTTCACGTTTTTCTGTCAAGACGAAATTTATCATATAATACTTAGCAAGCAACATAAGATCCTACAAAGAAGATATCAATGTCATCGGTTTTCAAAGTTGATATGCAAAATGATTTCTTCCAGATAAATTATTTGTTAGCTAGCTAAGTTGACTTTGGCTTACTTATTCTACTTCAAATGATAGAAGTTTTATGATGATCCGTTTGAAAGTGATTTTGAATGAGTTAATAATTAACTTTTTCGGAGAAGTATTTAGGAATTGTTTTTTTCCTATAGTTACTTAAAATTACTAAAAATAATTATATAACTAAAAATGATTATATAAAGAAGCATATGGAAGGTGTATCCCAAGAAGTGACAGAATAACTCCCAAACGAATTTGGTAGATTTTCGCCGTCATCATTGGCATAAGAGTTGGATTAACAAAATCGTAGAACACAGTACAAACATATCCTCGCTAGATCAAGTTCCAATAATCAATTGCAATTGTGTCTATAATTTTAGCTGGAAAAATTAAAAGGAAATTCCAATGCAAAAGTATTCGTAATTTTATATTTATTCAATTTCCAATATTATGTAATTACACTACTCTATTGAGAAAAGTGGAGAGAAAAAGAAAATATTCCAGTTTAAATCATTTTGTTCTATAACCTTGGGCATCTTCATCAAAACATTATATATAAATTTAAGTAATATTTCTAGAAATGTTACTTTAGCTAATCTTTTTAATTATTAGTGTATTTATATGCTTATTAAAATATGTAAGTTTGGCCTTGGAGCGGTAGAGTGTGGCTGGTTAGGTTTAAGATAGGTCACATGAAGAAATTTTATAAGGCCTTGAATCTTGTTTTTTTCTGATTTGAATCTTGATGTGGCAAGCTTATCTGAAGGGAGAATAACCTGTAATTAATCACAGATTCAAATGAAGGCTCATAAAACTTTTATTTTATTTCTGTTTTATTTCTGCGTCTGTCTATAATGTAGGGCTGACAATGCCATTAACATTTTATTATTATTGCTTTTGTTTAATTCCCAAATTTTGATTGAGTTAGTTTTTCCTCAGTGATCGTATATATGGTACATGAAATTAGCAACTTAGCATGCATGTATGTATGTGCCCGTATTCTATAAGACCAAAGCGTTATGTTATGTGTCACATGTTTTAATGTAACTAACACGATGTTGATAATTTTTAGTTGTACTTATAACTTTTGTTAATAGATGAGGGAAATCCGAACTTGACACTATCAAATTAGGGCAGATAATGTCATTCGAGCCGACTGCACATTCTAACTGATTTGTTTTTTTTTTTTTTAACCGAGAGCAAGTGATATTTCATTCAACTCAACAGCATTGAAGTCATATGCAAGTGAGATTCTAACTAATTTGTTAAGGTGGCTATGAGTTGATTGTACATAGCGCATCAAAGAATTGGAATTCTGTCCATACTTTGTTGTTCCATTTGCAAAAACAAAAGCAAAATTGCTAATCTTAGATAATATTGATCAGTGCGTACTTTCTTCTTTTCCTTTCTGTTCTTCTCATTTGTCATCATTTTCGGACTGCCTATAGCCATTTTTAAGTATAAGTTGAGGGTGGTTTTGGATCCAAACAAAATTTTATTGAAAATCCTGAATTGAAGAGATCAAGTGAGGCCACCAAATTGTAAAGCGTGCAAAGGCCTAACTGAAATCAGCTCAAAGCTTCTCTTATTTGATCTTTGTTATCCAAGTGACATTAGAGGGCATATAAAGAGGCCAAAATTCCACAACTGTTTTTGTTTAGGCCATGGACACTAAACTGTTATATATACAAACAATGTTAAGTGTGAACCATCCATCCCCAAAGCACAAGCACAAGCACAAGCACAAAAACACAATCTCACCTAATGGTGCAGCAAGGAGAGGCAGTCAATTGTGGCTACGTCAACTCGAATTTAGCCCCTTGTGTTACCTACCTAACCTCCGGGGGTTCCGGGGGAGTACCCCCGGAGGCTTGCTGCAAAGGGGTGGAAAACATCAAGGCAATCACGCAAACCGCCAAGGATAGGCGTCAGGCTTGTGAATGTTGCAAGGCGGCCGCCAATCGCTTCCCTAATGTTAAGGACAATGCAGCTACTACTCTGCCTGGCAAGTGTGGAATTGCGTCGAACATCCCTATCTCAAAGAGCATCAACTGCCAGAAGTGAGTGTCACATTTTAAAGAATTGCTCTTGCTAATGCTAAATGGGGAATTTTATTTGCATATTGGCATGAAATTTATGTTTTTTTTTCTCTTTCCCCTAATTAACTTATGTATTTTGCTACATATAAAAAAGCTTGCTAACTTGTCTTGTTTCTCTTGGACCAGTATCAACTAAGATGGAGGTGAACATGAGCGCAGGAAATAAAGCAAGGGATAGAGTTGAGGGTTATATGATCATGTCATTGTATGATCATTCCTTGTCTTAATAAAATCTTTGTATGATTTTCGGTTGAAATAATAATGATTTTTTAAGATTTAAGTGAGCCACTTAAATAAAAGACAATTTTCTTGGTACTTTTCTTTTCCTTCCATGCATATGAAAAAAAATTCAGAATAGATTTCAGTAATGCGCAAGCAGAGTCTTGATGATGTTGGTGTTTGCCAATAACATCTTGTTTCCAATCAAAACCAAGCAATGGATCATACACAGATTAAAACTGAGGCTAATAATAATACTTTTTATGTTTGGAAAACGAAGGATAAGCTTCAATTGGATCAAAAAAAGTTACAAACATAACAATTGCAACATCAATAAGTATCCTTTACATCAATTGAAACTTCATAAACAAAGTCCACTCTTTGGACTTGGTGGTGGTGCTTTGAAGCCAGAACTGAGGTCTCCGTGGCCTACTGGTTTCTCGGAGGAGGTAGAGGCAGGCTGCAGAATCAGAGTGATGGAGGAGGGAGGGAGACACATCACTCTTACAAATAGGGCACTCTGGATGAGCGAGGGAGAAGATCCGCAACCAATTTTGGAAACAAATCGCACAAAATAAATGGCCACATGAATTCATCGCCGGCTCTCTTGCCATTCACAGGCACAAATTTCAGTCAAAATAGGATGGTGGTGAAGAAATTGATGGGCCAGAGTGGCTCTGTGGGCTGTTGATCTCATCAAGTTCATGGCTTTCTCCCTCATCATGTTCATCATCCAGAGATGGGGTAGAATAGGAACCACAAATTGAATGAAGAGCAGAGCTACCTTTCGTGGAAGAAAAGGCCTCACAAGGACTGCAAGGCTTAATTTCAGAACAAGACAAGGCAACAGGTTTATAACCATAGGCATATAATTCATCTTCATCCATGAGATCAGATTCTTCTGGTTTTGGTTCTGCTTCTGGGATTCTGAAGTGGAAAGCCTGAGGGTGCTTCATAACTCGCATCCTTGGCCTGCAGCTTTGAAACCCAGGCTTGATCATTTGTGGCGTACCTTCAATGTTGGAAGCCATAGATTCACGGCTGCCCAAAACGGATCAAACCCAGAATGCAAAAAAGAAATTGAACACCAACAAACAAGAAGTGGAATTTGGAACGAACCCGAAGGCCAAAAATTCAAGAAGAAACGGAAACTGAGAATAGAGCTGTGGGTTTCTAATTTCCTAAGGAGAGAGGTATTTATATATAGGGTTTTGATTTCGCGGTCTGCAAGTTTTCAACCTGATTACCGTTGTAATTTTTGTTTTTTTGTACATAAATCCTTTTCGTATTGAAATTGATTATCCCCATCTCAAAGAGCATCCATTGTGAAGTGAGGGTCTCTTTTGATGATTGCACTTGCTCATGCTAAGTGGAAAGTTTAAGTGTGTACTATATTTACTGACCAAAATTACAAACATGATAATTGTATTCAACCTTGGAAGAGCTCACACAAGCTCACTAGCAAATACTGTTGATGAGAAACCTTATGGAGAGAGATTGAAAATTCAGGGAACACGCTACCAAAAAAAAAAGCAGGAAATGTTAAGGAAGAACATTAACAATGTCATTGCTGCTAGTGAGCTAGTTTAATACAGCATGCTAGTACTGGGCAAATGCTAGTACTAATAAAGCTGCCTGCAGCACCAACAGCTCCACATTACTCGAATCTTCAAAAGCAAAGTCCCCCCTTGGGTCTCGGTGGCACATCGAAGAGAGAATCAAGGCCTCTGTGGCATACTGGTGTCGGCCTAATTGGAGTGATCAACGAGACAACCACAAGTAATATATGGGGGGCAAGGGTGTGATTCCAAAATTGGAATTTTTTTTGGCTGGGAAAAGAGATAAGTTCTAGCTTTATTGATGTCTATGATTTCAAGGATTTCTTGAAATCCATTACTACCTAAATAATAAAAAGATTTCCTATTTCCCATCACTCTTTATACAGTGGAACTGAGAAAGTTTTCCTATTTCCCATGACTATTCATACAGGGGAATTGAGAAATAATATGGCCCAAGATCGCTGCTCGTGTAAGCACTGCAACTGTTTGAGACTTTCGCTGAAGCTTTTCATTTCATCCCAACTTGCACTAGAAAGAATAGTACTGATCAAAGTTCCAGTTCTGCGTCCCATACCTGATTGTAGTTTTTGGTCCATAAAATCTCCATCTGATGTAATTTATCATGTTCTTGTTCAGCGGATACGATTCACATGGGCAAAAGGCTCTTTGGGAGCTGGTTTAACCTCCTCAGGGTCCCCAAAAACATTCCAGAAGTTCAGTCTTTCACCAGCTGCTGATGCTACTGTGCAACCATTCGGGCTCTGAGCCATATGAAGGACTCTAGACGTATGACCCGTGAGTTCTGCAATTCTAACCATTGATGGGTATTTCCAAAGAGTAAGCTGATTCCGAGTAAACCCATGTGAGCTAAGCAGTTCTCGTTCATTCATATTCCACAGCAAAGCACAGACCTGAGAGCCAGTGTCGACCGAGTTCAGGCATGCACCTGTGTGAGTGTTCCAGAACTTTATGCACCGATCATTCCCACCTCCACCAGACGCTAGCAAATTTCTCTGGAAAGGACACCAAGCAAGGGCTTTTACAGCAGCTGTATGGTCTTCAAGCCTGTGAAGCCACTGTGTTGGTGCCACTGATCTGTTGTCCCATATATGGAGCAGGTTATCATTTCCTCCACTTGCTAATTGCTGGCCTGAGGCTGACCACTTAAGCCCACAAACCTCTCGTTCATGTCCTCTGTATGTATTGACAATGTGCGATCTAATTCTTACATCATTGTTTACAATGCGGCCATCCATTCCTCCAGTAGTAAGAACGTGATTGTTCCATGCTAGTGAGCCTACCCGTGATCTGTGACAACCTCTCAAGGTTCTCAGATACTGCTTAGTAGTTGAATCCCATAGCTGTACTTCGGAATTATCCAGTCCAACGGCAATATGACTTCCATCAACAGCCCAACTGACACTGGTAACAGGTCCCATTTCAACCTCAAATGTGACTGCTTCCGAAGTAGAATGATCAGTAGCATCCCACAAATAAACTGTGTCTGCAAGAGCTATTGCGATAACATTGGAGCTTCCCCAATCCAACAAATTCAGGTAATAATCATCAATAAGGTGAGGAGCATCCAGTGTTGTCTCTGGAGTTTGAGGAATGTGTCTCTGTGGCTTAGAGTTTGCCGGTTTATCCTGTGGCAAAGAAGAGAAGTTGCTCGGGAAGAGCTCTACAGGGGCAGGAGGCTTGTTCTTGAAAGCGAGGATTCTAGTGCGATTCATGTTCATAGCCTCTGCCAACTGCTTCCTATAGCCTTTTCCATATGTAGATGAGTTTTCCTTACCTTTCCTACTTTGAGTAAGCATGTAATGCGCAAAATCAAAATCCATTGCAGACCTATTTGGTATGAACCTGTCCAAATTTTCCCGAGAATTCCTTTTCTGAAGAAGCCGTTCTTCAAGAGGGCACCTATACCTCATTGTTATGTTAAGATGCGACAAGATAATATATATGTGAAAAATGAAAACAATAACAAAAAAGCAGACAGAGAGAGAGAGGGAATAGAGATCAAGTATCCTGCAAATATCCAACAAAACAATAAGCAAAAAATAAGAAATCCTGCAAATGGATCACTCAGTATGCAAAACCCATACAAAAAAGAAACAGAGAGAATATGAAAAACCCAGCAAGTAGATTAACGGGTGCACAAAATCAAAGCCTGCAAAGAAATCGTTAGGTTCAATTCAATAAACCCAAAAGTAAATTATATAAGAATACACAAAAAGAACGGAAATTGAATAGTGGGCTTTAATCTCTGACCGTTGGAAAACTAGGGTTTCCGGCAGCCGTTGAAGCCAAAGATGGAAGCCCGCCGAAAACCGAATCAAACGCAGAGAACGCCCAAAACGAATTCAGAGAACGACCAAACGAATTCAGAGAACGCAAGAGAATTGAAGCGCTAATCAAGACAAGAACGAAGTCGACGGCCACTGAGCGTGAATTGTAGAGTTTCTAATTTTTGTTAAGATCAGAGAGCGGATTGGGTTGGATGTGATTTCAAAATCGAGTCCTAAGTTTCGCGGTGACGACGACCGTATATATTTCGTCGAATACGCGTCGAAGTAGCGTAAAATAAGCGTAGAATTAGTGTCGAATACGCGTCGAGTTAGCGTCGAAGGCGGATAAAAATGTTGCGCGAACGCCCAAACTGCTCTCATTATGTTATGATATTTATTCGTCTTAATAGAATATCTGTTTGATTTGTTAAAATAATGATTAATTATGATTTAAGATGGCCACTTAATTAATAAATAAATAAATACATTTGTGTGATATTTAAGGAAAAATTAGGAAATTAGTTAGTAAAATACGGAATGAGAAAAATACAAATAAAATACGTATGTGTTTTACTCGGCAAAATTTTGGCAAGATACAATTGAAAAGTTCGTCCATTATATAATTTATTTGCGAGAATGATTAGCGAGTCATCATGGGGAAAAATAACACCATGCTCCTCCTCTTCGCTGAAGGTATCCCAACTAACCTTGGGCATCTTCGGCATATGTCTATGTTCAGTGCTGAAAACCTAATGTGCATAAGAGGACCGAACATAATGCTTCAGCGAGTTAGTGGATGTGCCAACCAAAGTAAGGCCACCGCTAATGGTAGAGATCATGTTGATCTGACGTTGGTGAGGGTTTAGATAGCTTGAAGAAGATACCAATGTTCGGTATCGTGGCCATTGAATTGATGGAATTGGTAGAAGACATCAGTATTCGACATAAGCTTGTTGGTAGGTCTTTGGGCATGAGGTTTAGGAATGATGGGTTCTTCATTAACAAGCAACCATTCATATGTGGTGTTTAGCATAGAGAAGACCTCAAACGGTAGCATGGAGTTTAAGTATTTAACCTTGGCATGGATGAGGGGTTATTTTCTTAACTCAGTATAGGTGTTCCATGGGTTGCTATAAACTAAGTACAGGAAGTTGGATTCATGAATGACACTTTTGAATGCATCAAAGGTTGCACGGTCATTTATCTCTTGGTAGCGGGAATACTCATGGCTGAAGTGGGTAAAGTCCCGAATGGGATTCATCTTCACCCTACCAAATCATGTATAGATTGTCTGCTGAATATAAACGATCGGTTTGAATTATGAAATGATCTAAAAAATATGCTTTAAACAGTCGAATGAGTTGATGGTTCAAGGGTTCAACTAATAGAACAAGTTCAAGTTAGCTCTAGTAAGAGTGGAGGGAAAAATAAGGCACATGTTTTCATCACTAAAACCCTTGCACCCTAGGGCAGACTGGAATGAGTGGATGTGGGTCAGGGGATCTTTTTTACCAGTATAGAAGGTGATGCAAAATGGCTGAATGTCCGTTTCCTTTTCCTACCAGTATAGAAGGTAAAGGTTTGCTTGGTAAAGAGGATAGGGCGTGCCTTCGTCAAAAGGGGCTGATGGCTGCACTGTTTCTACTCCTCAAGGATATGAAGCTTCTCAAATATCGCATGGCAGGATTGTTATGAGGAAATGTGTTGGGTGCCGAAGATTGGTGGTGTCAAGGGGGTGGTAATGGATAAGTTTCCCATTCCTTGAAAGCTTTTGAATGGTAAGGCTCCCAGTACTTAGGGTTATAAGGTTCCTAATCTTCAGAATCACCAACCTCCTCTTGAGTAGGGAGATGTGTGGGCTTCGGCAGAGGGCCAAGGTAAGCAACACGTGGGTCATTGAGATCTACGAGATTTGAATGGGTTTTGGCCAAAGCTCAGAGATGTCATCCCTACAATACTTGTATACCTTGGTTGGGGCATGAGGCTGGTCCCTGAGTGGGGAAATGTGGAGAATTCATAACTTGGTTGCTTCAAGATGAAGGTGACCTTTGCCTTTTTCATGCCGAGGCTGCTTTGAAGCACTGTGAAGTGAGATGGCTGGCTGGTTCGGCAAGCTATGCTAGACACCTTGGGTGAGATCGTGCTAGGCTAACTGGTGGCAAGTGTTCTCCCAGTTACGCTTCAAGATTCAGGAGTCATGCTCCAACTCGACATTTTTGGTGCAGAGGTGGTCATAGTTCTCCGCCATTTTTGCAACGTCTACACGAAGTCGCTCCACTTTGGCCTGAAGATGCACATCGATTGAAGGTTTCCTTCTGGAGGATTCCACATGGGGGTGTGATGTTGAGTGCCAAGGTTAGTTTCGCTCGACATGACGAAGTGTGATGGATCGAAGAGGTGACGAGGTCTGATAGGCAAAGGAGACAGTGGGGCTAGTAGAGATGTGAGATTCAAAATTCGATTCCCACAGATGACACCAAACTGTTGATGTCCAAAATTGGATATCAACTTATATAGAAGAAGTGTGGAGTCTGCATCAGGACTAGGGGGTTGTGGACCTTCAGAAAAGGAAATCTTCGATCACAAGGTTACCTTGCAAAAGGACAGAAGAAGCAATCATCAAGCTTCAAGTACTGGTGTGGTACCTACCGAAGGCTTTCCGATGCTTAAGTCAGCAAGTGTGGGGTACACAGTAATTTTGACAAAGTAACAGTAAAGGTGAAAAGTAGTTACCTTTTTACCTGGGCACTATTCCTTTTTATAGATAAATGAAAGTGGGGGTTTGCACAAAGTTTCGATGTGGGACTTTGTGTAAATCACTGTGGTGGCGACACGTGTCCAAAGCTTAGGTTCAGTAATTGAGAGCTTCGGCAATCGCCTTTGGCAGACAATTACCATATCGAAGGAAGATTTCTTCGATAGCTAAGATGATGATAGTGTCATCAATGTTTAGGAATTACCATAAGTGTCTTACCTTCGGTAGGTTATAGGTCTATTTGAGCGCTGGTCTCACAGTACCGAATGTGCTCGGTTGATTATAGTACAAACAAAATTAATGGTCCAAAGTTGCTCTGTGGGCTGTTTATCTCATCAAGTTCATGGCTTTCTCCCTCATCATCATCATCATCTAGAGATGGGGTAGAACAGAAACCACAAACTGAATGAAGAGAAGAGCTACCTTCCGTGGAAGAAGAGGCCTCACAACGACTACAAGGCTTAATTTCAGAACAAGACAAGGCAACATGTTTATAACCATATCCATAGGCATATAATTCATCTTCATCCATGAGATCACATTCTTCTGGTTCTGGGATTCTGAAGTAGAAAGCCTGAGGGTGCTTCATAACTCGTATACTTGGCTTGCAGCTTTGGCAAAGATTCAACAAAAAATGGAAACTGAGAATACAGTTGTGGGGTTTCTAATTTCCTAAGGAGAAAGGTATATGGGAGAAGTGGGATTTCGTGGTCTGCAAGTTTTCAACCTGATGATGGTTGTAACTTTTGTTTTTTTTGTAAATAAATGCTTTTCGTTTTTCTTTTAAAAGACCTCGTTTGACTTTTTTTTTTATAAAGGAATATTATATGCGCGTATAAAGAACTTAACGTATTTTTGACACAAGGCTTAAATTCTCTCTTTTCTCTTTTCTCCATGGATGTGTGGGATTGAAATTGATTATTCCCATCTCAAAGAGCATCCATTGTGAAGTGAGGGTCTCTTTTGATTATTGCACTTGCTCATGTTAAGTGGAAAGTTTAAGTGTGTATTATATTTACTGACCACATTCTACCGACCGTTGTATTTATGTGAGAAATGTGTTTAATCAACTATATCATCATTAAGTATATGTAACATTACATGATTGATCATGCTTTCATTATATGTAGCATTATTCAATTTATATATCTCGTGCTTACATTAATATTTGCATCTTGATCATGCTAAGTAATCTTCCCTTTGTTTTGTTGGAACAGTATCGACGAAGATGGAGGTGAGATCTTGAGCGCAGGAAATAAATCAAGGGATAGAGTTGAGGATTATATGATCATTCCTTGTCTTAATAAAATCCATGTATGATATCCGGTTGCGAATTGATTTATTATGATTTAAGAGAGCCAAATTCATTCATAAGAATTTTAGAAAAAGGATATTTTTGTTGCTTCTGTTCCTTAATTCAATTGGAGTGTGAAAATTAAGGATAAATTTATGTTGCACAAGCAGAGTATTGATGGTTTTCACCAAAATTACTGAATCTTGGTCAAATCAAAACCAAGCAATGGGACCATGCGATTGGCGCACGTCTTCCTATGAAATCGATTATGCACAGATTAAAACTGAATCTCATAATAACTTTTTTATTTGGCAAACAAAAAGATAAAGCTTTAATTGGTTCACCAAAATTACAAAGATGATAATTGTATTCAGGGAACACACTTGGAAGATAAACCTTTATGGAGAGATTGAAAATTCAGGGAACGCACTACCACAAAAAAAAAAAAAAGGAAGTGTTAAGGAAGAACATTAACAATGTCATTGCTGCTAGGAAGCTAGTTTAATACAGCATGCTACAGGTCAACAAAATGAGACACAATAGAATCTAGGCAAATGCTAGTACTAATTAAGCTGCCTGCAGCACCAACAGCTCCACATTACTTGAATCTTCAAAAACAAAGTTCCCCCTTCGGTTTCGGTGGCCTCTGTGGCATACTGGTGTCAGCCTAACCGGAGTGATCAACGAGACAACCACAAGCATATATCAGGGCAGGGGTGTGATTCCAAAATTGGAATTCTTTTTTGCTGGGAAAAGAGATCAGTTCTAGCTTTATTGATGTCTATGATTTCAAGGATTTCTTGAAATCCATTACTAACTAAATAGTACAAATTTTTCTTATTTCCCATCACTCTTCCTACAGGGGAATTGAGAAAGAATATGGCCTAAGATCGCTGTTCGTGTAAGCACTGCAACTGTTTGAGACTTTTGCTGAAGCTTTTCATTTCATTTCAACTTGCGCTAAAAAGAATACTACTGATCAAAGTTCCAGTTCTGCATCCCATACTTTATTGTAGTTTTTGGTTCATAAATCTCCATCTGATGTAAGTTCTCATGTTCTTGTTCAGCGGATACGACTCACTTGGGCAAAAGGCTCTTTGGGAGGTCGTGGAGCTGGTTTAGCCTCCTCAAGGTCCCCAAAAACATTCCATAATTTCAGTGTTTCACCACCTGCTGATGCTACTGTGCAGCCATTTGGGCTCTGAGCCATATGAAGGACTCTAGACGTATGACCCGTGAGTTCTGCAATTCTAACCATTGATGGGTATTTCCAAAGAGTAAGCTGATTCTGAGTAAACCCATGTGAGCTAAGCAGTTCTCGTTCATTCACATTCCACTGCAAAGCACAAACCTGAGAGCCAGTGTCGACCGAGTTTAGGCAAGCACCTGTGTGAGTGTTCCAGAACTTTATGCACTGATCATTCCCACCTCCACCAGAAGCTAGCAAATTTCTCTGGAAAGGACACCAAGCAAGGGCTTTTACAGCAGCTGTATGGTCTTCAAGCCTGTGAAGCCACTGTGTTGGTGCCACTGATCTGTTGTCCCATATATGGAGCAGGTTATCATTTCCTCCACTTGCTAATTGCTGGCCCGAGGCCGACCACTTAAGCCCACAAACCTCTCGTTCATGTCCTCTGTATGTCTCAACAATGTGCGATCTAATTCTTACATCATTGTTTACAATGCGGCCATCCATTCCTCCAGTTGTAAGAATGTGATTGTTCCACGCTAGTGAGCCTACCCGTGATCTGTGACAACCTCTCAAGGTTCTCAGATACTGATTAGTAGTTGAATCCCATAGCTGTACTTCGGAATTGTCCAGTCCAATGGCAATGTGGCGTCCATCAATAGCCCAACTGACACTGGTAACAGGTCCCCTTTCAACATCAAATGTGGCCAGTTCTGAAGTAGAACTATCAGTAGCATCCCACAAATAAACTGTGTTTGCAAGAGCTATTGCGATAACATTGGAGCTTCCCCAATCCAACAAATTCAGGTAGTAATCATCAATAAGGTCAGAAGCATCCAGTGTTCTCTCTGAAGTTTGAGGAACGTGTCTGTGTGGCTTATGGTTTGCCGGTTTATCCTGTGGCAAAGAAGAGAAGTTGCTCGGGAAAAGCTCTACAGGGGCAGGAGGCTTGTTCTTGAAAGCGAGGATTCTAGTGCGATTCATGTTCATAGCCTCTGCCAACTGCTTCCTATAGTCTCTTCCATATCTAGATGGGTTTTCCTTACCTTTCTTACCTTGAGTAAGCATGTAATGCGCAAAATCAAAATCCATTGCAGACCTATTTGGTATGAACCTGTCCAAATTTTCCCTAGAATTCCTTTTCTGAAGAAGCCGTTCTTCAAGAGGGCACCTAGACCTCATTGTTATGTTAAGATGCCACAGGATAATATATATATATGAAAAAGAAAAACAATAACAAAAAAGCAGAGAGAGAGAGAGAGAGAGAGAGAGAGAGAGAGGGACTAAAGATCAAATATCCTGCAAATATCCAACAAAACAATAAGCAGAAAATTAGAACCCCTGCAAATGGATCACTCAGTATGCAAAATCCAAACAAACAAAAAACAAACAGAGAGAATATGAAAAACGCAGCAAGTAGATTAACGGGTGCACAAAATCAAAGCCTGCAAACAAATCGTTAGGTTCAATTCAATAAACCCAAAAGTAAATTATATAAGAATACACAAAACGAACGGAAATTGAATAGTGGGTTTGTTTCCCTCTTTTCTGCCGGATAGGCTGATGGAAGGAGTTTTTGGTCCTTCTTCTTTTGAGATGCGTAGGCGTGCCACCACCAAGCCACTTGATGGCTTGGATGGAAAGATCGTGTGAGTGTGGTTGCGCTTCTGACTTTTAATCAAACAATTGATCGACCAAGCAAGGAACCTCCTCTTGGCCTAGGTTCTTTTTCTTCCTTGAGGTCAAGGATGATTGAGCTTTGTATGACTATTTTTAGGATTTTTGTGATAAGTGCAGCGAATGTAAATGCAATAAACGAAATGACAGAAATCTAAGTGCGAGAAATGTAAGTGCGAGAAAAATATATTAAAGCGATAAAGACTTGAATTAAATTCGAATGTAAAGACAATTGAAATTAAATTGCAAGAAAGTAAGCTTACACTAAGAAAACGAAGAACTTTGATAATCTGAAGAACTTGAAAGATAAAATCCTAGACTATGAATTGAAAAGTACAGGATAAAGAGATAGATTTTGTGTGTTCAGTTGGCGGTCCTCTTCTCTTCTTCTGACGATCAATTTATAGAGCTTCCTTCCGTTCATGGATTTGGTTGTTAAATGGCCTCAACCGACTCTGTCTTGAAAATCTTCCTAGAATTAATGCCTTCCGGAGCTCGAGGCGTGAACCATCCGATGTCTTGAAAATCTTCCCACCTTCCGGAGCTCTAGGCATTTAATGAGAATTTTCCAACCATCATCAACCCCTATGGTTGGTCAGTAAAATAAGATCAGGATAGTAGGGTTGAGTCCGTCCGAGGATACTTCCACTCATCCGTCCGGATTTTTCCACCTCAACCGTCCAGATTTTTGGCTCGACGGAGGATTTCTCATGTCGTCGACGGAGGATTTTTTATGAAGTCGACGGAGGATTTCTCATGTCGTCGACGGAGGATTTCTCATGTCGTCGACGGAGGATTTTGCAAAATAATTGGTGGGTGGGTCTAGTAATACCAATCATGACATATACATATACATATAACTTAAACAAAAAGCAATAGGCCAATTGGTGGCCTCTGAGCCATCTTTAGAAAATTCCCACGCCATTTTCATATATATATGTATAAAAAGTGATTGTAATCATGCATTCCCGTCACTTTCTACCACCAACACATAGTTTTATATTGAAAAGTTGGAACCCTTTACTTTGTTTAGCATCTTTTCTCTTCCCTTTTGCAGAGAATTCCTACGCCCCATTCATGCATCTGCTCAACTCCAATTCCAACTTCCCCATAGCTGTGTGAGCTCCTCCATAGCCAGTTAATCCATCAACAGGTAACTTACTATCACATGCCAAATTCTTTATCATACTTAGATTTAAACTGATAACAACAGGCCAATTGATGGCCTTTGAATTATTTTCAGATTTTAATGCATTTTTCCTCTCACAGCCATGGTCTGCATATATATATATATATGTATATAAAACTTAAACAAATGGCAATAGGCCAATTGATGGCCTCTCATTCATCTTCAGCAAATTCCCACGCCATTGACATCATGTACTGGGATATTTCTGGATATAAAGGCAACCCATTGAGTGCATTTATATAAATGCATTCTTATGGGTTATAATTAATTGCTGTGAATTTTCAGCCACACTCAAACATTGCCCCCTCGATTTCTTAGCCTTTAGTTAACAAAAGGGGGAAGGAATCGAAAGTCAGGAATTAGATGTTGGTCTTCATGGATTTATGCCAATCTCTGGCATAAATTTATCTTGGATTGAGTTAGATTCTAGGGAGGCACTACCCATCAATCTTGAAGGAACTCTTTAGCTCCTAACTTTAGGAAACCCAAGGTATTATACATACCGGTTTGCCTTCAAACATTCAATTCCCAGTCAAAACTTCTAAAAGCCCGAGTAATTCTAGTGTTCTTAGCAATTTTTGCGTTTGCCATTATATGCTTTCTGATCTAGGTATTCTTGATGTCTGTAGGAGTATTATGGCGCCAGACCCAGTCACATCTCATTTGGCCAAATTGAAGAAAGCCATGGATGAAAGTCAAAACCAACCCAAGGAATCATTTGCCGTCCGACACCAAGAAAACTTATTTGTTTTGGGCCCTCTTTACTTACTTCAACCGCCGGATGATGTGGTGGTGATTTGGGCTGAACAACATGACGACCAGCCACCCTATAAAATGAAATTTGAATGGTCGAAGACTTGGGAGAAAATTCGACCTATCAAAGGTTGGCCAAATGTGCCGATCTCTAATGCCGTCACCACTGCTGGAACAAAGTCTAAGGTAAAGAAAAATAATCCAGGCGGTGATCCCAAAAGAGATTGGTATGATTGGTTCAAAGCTCTGGAGCCAAAACTGAAAACCTTCTGGCATAAGATTGGGATTTATGATGCCTTGGCTTTGTGCGCCACCGGGACTTTTCCTTGTGACCGCTCCCTTCTCATAGCAAGTTTATGCTTTTGGTCATGCTCCACCAACTGCATGAAGCTCCGATTTGGGATGATGACTCCTACTTTACTTGATTTAGCCGCGATTGCCGGCCTCCGACCACATGGAAAGGATTATTCAGCAGCTGGCCTTCCAAAATCTACTTCGAAGCTATCCTATAGTAGGACCAACAAATATTTCAGCAACTGGGTCGAAACTTATTTTCGCTTTGCCAAGTCCTCATCCGGAGCTCCGAGGAATGGGGTATCTTATGAGGAACATGTGGCCTTTCTACAGATGTGGTTGTGCAAGTTCTTGACTTGTTCGAAATCTGGCCAAATTACCCAAGAAGTTCAATCTTTGGCTGAAGTTCTTGCAAATGGCGAGACAGTGGCCTTGGGTCCCATCTTCCTGGCATATCTCTATAGAGGCCTTCACCAAATGGTGTCGCCTAACCCCGTGTCATGCAATGTTTCGGGTCCAATATGGCTTTTTCAATTATGGCTCCATATTTATTTTCCCGAATTGGGACCATCTGAGGTCACATTCCAGAGCGACACACTTCTAGGCTTGCCAATAGCTCAACTTCCTTTACAGAAGCATCACGTCGAGGATTGCTTCGACTTCTTTTATGAATGTTCAGAAAGGTCACCTAATGATTTTTCCATCTGTCTTGATTGTCGTTACCCAAGCTATTTGGCCATGGATCTTGCCACCCCAGCTACTTTGGAGAACAGAAAAGAGCGGCAAGAGCTTTGGGCTAGCATTCTCATCAACCGAGACCTTCCTTATGGTCTTGTGGTAGGCGAAGGAAGCCAATATCATTGCGGTTGCGAGATCTACTACCCTGCCGCTGTTGGCCGCCAATTAGGCTTTATCCAGGGCGTCCCAGCTCCCATGATTGACTCTCTCAACCATTTTTCCTCGTGGAGAGTATCTTTCAAGAAAAAGGATGAGGTGATTTCCTTGGTGAATGATAATCGTGAGTTAGCCGCACCTTTTGTCTTTCCAACCAGGGACCCTCAATTTGGTTTTACTGATTTCTTCAAGCCCTGGTGGGAGAGGATGTCATCCACCTGGTTTTCGCTACCCTTCAAAGCTGATACTGCGGGGATCTTCCAAGGTTGTCCTTGTTCATCCTCCTACAACCAGTGGAAGACAGGTAAACTTTTAGTCTTCGCTCAATTTCTTTTATATTGACTATAAGTCTTATCGATACTTTGTGTCTTTTGCAGCCAGAGCCAAAGAGATGGGGTCGATAGCTCTTGCTGACTCCAGTTCCAATCAAGGCGAGAAGAGGGCACTTTCTTCTGACAGTGGTAAGCCGATTTCTGTTGAACTTTAGCCCTTTTATTTATTTTTTATACCTCCGATATCTTTCAGGGACAGCGGAAGATGGGCACCTCTCCAACCATGATATTGAGTTTCCAACAGCCGACAATATTTCACTCGCTCGGCCGCGAAAAACCAGAAAGAACCCACATCCTACAGGCTTGGGTGTTGAAGACTCAATAAGGTTGGTGGAACTACCCAACCAATTTCATTCGACTGCGATTGCTCAATCAGCTGTTTCCTCTTCAATTGCTCCAGTGAGTTCATCTCTTACCTCGTGTTTCCTATTTAATTTTTTAGCAAGTTCCTTAACTTGTAGTTTGATATAGGATTCTCACGCTTCCACACTTGAGCTTGATCTCGGTGGGCTGATTACGACTTCTAGTCATGGAGTTGCGGTAAGTTTCCTTTTATCAGTTGGGCTTTTTATACTTTGCCTCATTCTTACATTCCGTGGTACTTTCAGAATGAGGTAGCTGTCGACGACATGGGAGGTGTATGCAGGGCCGCCCTAACATTTGGACACAGCACTACTGGGGCCTATCATGAGGCCACTCAGGTAACCTTGAATTTGTAATTTTTCGATTCTTTTAAAATTTCTCCTGAACCTTTCACCAAAATCCTCGGTTATTCAGGGTACAGGGTTTGGATGTGGCAACACCCCAGCCGCTCAACCGGCTATTGAGATAGAACTTCCAGCTTCTTTGAATTCAATCTCATCCCCACAAAGAAACCCAACTGATTATTTCATGGAGACGGGGACAGAAGGTCGACCTCCTCAGGTTAGTCTCGACACCACTCCACTTGTCCTCTGATGATTTTGCATTCTTATGAACCACCTTTATATATATATCTTGCAGGCCGTCGAGGATATCTTTGCCTATCTGGATCAATGGGCTGCCTCAACTTCCAAAAATGATGCTTCCACCCGACTAGCTACCTCATCTTTAACTTTTGGGATGCTACGAGATCCTGGAGCTGAAGCTTTAGTTCGAGCCTACCTAGATCGGGATTATACTTCTTTTGCCGACGAGACTGAGCGAGCAAGACTCAAAACTTCTCTTGATAATTTGGCTGCTTCTGGCTTTTTTCCTGGTCGGATCACAACTAAAGCAATCACTCATCTCTTTGAAGAAGCAGAAAAGAAAATTGTCCGCTATTCTATCGCCCAAGCGGAACTAGAGGCAGGTCGAGCCCTGAAGCATAAGGTTTCTTCGGCCAGCGCCGTTATTATGCGGAGGGTCGAGTTGGGCCGAAAGAAGCAGCAAGAAGTTCTGAGTATTGATGGAGAGGTGGAACGATCTCGTGACAAAATTAAGCAACTCCAGGATCAAGTTGAGCAAATCCAAAAGCTCATTGAGCAACTTGAGGAGAAGAGGAATGCTATCATCACTCAGGTTTCCGAGGATGTTCGGAATCATAGATCGCTTCAGGCTCAACTCCAACAGGATTCAGAAGTTGCAAGGTGGTTCGGGGAAGACGAGACAAGCTTGCTAGCCATCATAGCAGACGGGAACCGAGCGTGGGAGAACTTCACGGGATCCCTCCGTGACTTTTTCCCTAATGCTTAGATTTATGTTAGGCCACTACTTGGCCTGTTTTATGCCTAGCTAGACTTGTGTTTATTGTCATGCTTTATTTCGCTGGTTTATGTAATTTGATAAACTCTTTGACCGTTGTTCGGCCTATCGTGTGATGACTCTATTTTGTAATGAATGTTTCTTGGAAAATCTTTTCATTTGTCATATACATTTCTCGTCCTTAACATGACCATGATAGATCAAGTCCCCCTCATCTCCCAAGAAGTAGGGTAATATTTTTTCAAAAAACGGCCATTGATGGGTGAATCATGGAGACGACCATTCTCATAACTCAACCTATATGCTCCTTTTCCCAAAACTTGGTTGATGAGGAAAGGTCCTTCCCAGGTTGGAGACCATTTACCAAAACTACGATCTTTCGTACCTAATGGGAGAATAGTTTTCCATACTAAATCTCCAACTCCGAAACTTTTAGCCTTAGTCTTCTTATCATATGCTCTGGCCACCTTTTCTTTTTGGGCCTTTAATTTATCCAAAGCCTCAAGTCGGACTTCGTCAAGATCGTCTAGCTCTTGAGCCATCGCCTGATTATACTCATCCTCACTCCATTCAGCATGGCGAGTCACCCTTAAAGATTTTACAGAAATCTCGAGAGGTAAGACGGCGTCATGGCCGTATGTGAGTGCGAATGGTGTCGTCCCCGTGCCGGACCTTTTAGAGGTCCTATATGCCCAAAGGGTATTGGAGAGGAGAGAATACCATTCTTTAGGATTTTTCTCAATCATTTTTTCCAAAATCCCTTTTATTACTTTGTTGCTGGCCTCAGCTTGACCATTTGACTGAGGATTGTATGGGGTGGACTGAACCATCCTAACTCCCCAATTTTTCGCAGCTGCTTTGACAGCTTCTCCCACGAAAGCCGTTCCTCGGTCAGTCATGATAGACTCTGGTAATCCGAATCGATGGATGATAGACTTCTCAATAAACTCTATCACCTCAGCTTGGGTAACTTGCTTGAGTGGTACAGCCTCTACCCATTTTGTAAAGAAGTCCGTGGCCACTAAAATGAACTTGTGACCCTTAGATGATTTCGGGTGGATTTGGCCAATCACATCCATCGCCCAACCCTTGAAAGGCCAAGCCTTCACAATAGGATTCATGGGTCCGGCCGGAACATGCTGAACTGGACCATGCCTTTGACAACCTTGGCATCCTTTGGCGTAATCAATGCAATCCTTCAAGATGGTTGGCCAATAATACCCATGCCTCCTCAGCAACCATCTCATCTTGATGCCTGCTTGATGAGCTCCGCATATTCCCTCATGAACCTCCGTCATAACCACCATCTGATCAATCTTTCCCAAACATTTCATGAGTAAGTCGTCAGAGCCAATACGAAAAAGCTCTTCATCCCTGAGCACAAAACCCATGGCCCGTTGCCGAATCTGCCGGCAATGCGGACCACTTGGACATTTCAGATACTCCACGATGTCGTGTCTCCAGTCATCTGGAGTTACAGTCAATGCCATCACCTCCATTGGTATTCCTCTTTCAAAAACTGAGGGTAACGACCGTTTTTCAACTTTGAATAACTCCTCAGAAAGCCCTTCAGAGATCTGAACTCCAGAGGCCAATTGGGCCATTGCATTGGCCTGTGAGTTGTGCTCCCTTGGTAGGTGAGTGAGTCTCACATCATCAAAACCTTCTATTAGTTGGCTGGCCAAGGCATGATAGCCAAGCAATGCTTGACTGGTTACCTTATAGTCGCCGGATAGTTGTTTCAGAACCAACATCGAATCCCCCATGATTGACACATTATTTATTCCAAGTTCTCTCAAAATCTCCAACCCAATTATCAAGGCCTCATATTCGGCCTGGTTGTTGGTACAATCAAAGTCTAATTGAAATGAATAACGAGTTCGGAATCCTTGGGGTGATTCAATGATGACACCTGCTCCCCCCATATTTGATGTTCGAGATCCGTCGAAATAGAGACGCCATGGGAATAAACTTACCATGTCGACTTTGAAGAAGTCCATGTCTTCTATTTCAACACAAGGGTGAGAGGCCAAGAAATCAGCCAAAGCTTGCCCCTTGACGGCTTGCTGAGGTACGTATCGGAAGGTGAATTCTGCCAATGCCATCGTCCATTTTCCAATCCGCCCTCTAATGATTGGCCGAGTGAGCATGTACTTGATCAAATCAGTCTTGGCGATTATATGCACCACGGAAGGCAACATATAGTGCCTTAACTTGGTTGCGGTGAAGTATAAGGCTAAACAAAGTTTCTCCACCGGTGAATACTTTCTCTCGATGTCCGTTAAAATTCGGCTTAGGTAGTACACTGCTTGTTCCTTTTTCTCATCGTTGTCTTGGGCCAGAAGACTTCCGATGGAATTTTCTGCGGCCGAAATATATAACTTCAAAGGTCGGCCTCGCTTCGGCGGGATTAGCACTGGTGGCTTGGTTAAATACTCTTTGATGGAATCAAATGCTTTTTGGTGAACTTCTTCCCATCGAAATTTCTCCTCATCCTTGAGTTTCAGCAAAGATGAAAAAGGCTCTACTTTCCCAGCGGAATTAGCTATAAACCTCCGGAGGAAGTTTATTTGGCCTAGCAAACTTTGCAATCCTTTCTTGTTTTTTGGGGGAGGCGCGTCAATGATGGCCTTAGCCTTATTTTTATCAATTTCGATCCCCCTTTGATGTACCAAAAATCCTAGGAAATTTCCGGCGGAAACCCCAAAGGCACATTTCTTTGGGTTCATCTTCAATTGATGTTTTCGCATTCTCTCAAAGGCTAATCGAAGGTCACTCAAATGGCCTGGTCTCGACTCCGACTTCACAACCACATCATCGATATAAACTTCTAAGTTTCGACCGATCATGTCATGGAAGATGGCATTCATTGCCCGTTGATATGTGGCTCCGGCATTCTTTAGGCCGAAGGGCATCACGACATACTCAAAGGTTCCAATGGAACCCGGACATCTAAAGGCTGTCTTGTGAATGTCTTCTTCAGCTATGAAAATTTGATTATAGCCGGAGTGTCCATCCATGAAGGATAGAATTTCATGCTTGGCCGCCCCATCAACTAAGAGGTCCGCCATGGGCATGGGATATTCATCTTTGGGAGTTGCGAGATTAAGGTTACGAAAATCAACACAAATTCTTATTGCTCCCGTTTTCTTCTTTACAGGTACAATATTAGAAAGCCATTCCACATATCTTGCTGGCCTAATAAATTTGGCTTTAACAAGCCTTACAATCTCTTCCTTGACCTGTAATTCTACTTCCGCCGACATTCGGCGAGGTGGCTGCTTGAAGGGCTTGAAATCCTCCGTTGTCGGCAGACGGTGCTCGACCAAGTCACGACTTAGTCCAGGCATCTCGGTGTAATCCCAAGCAAAGCAATCCTTGAACTCTCTTAAAAGCTCTTCCATCTTGACCCGAAGTTCTGGCTCCAACAGACCACTGATGTAGATTGGCCGACGATTGTCTTCCGTCCCCAAGTTGATTTCCAACAAAGGGTCTTGGACTTCCGCCTTTGAATCATCCATCTGGGTTGGTGCCAACTCCACTTCCTCAATTTCGAGCGCATCATCTTCAGGGCCTTCGTTGAGGAATTCCACCAAATGAGCGGTGGACCCATGCTCGGCCGCTCTCTCGGCCCAAAAACCATATAGCCGTCTCAATGTGTCTTCCACCGCGGCTCTATTCTCTCCTTTCATGGTTGTATCAATCATTAAGAGAGAAAAAATCAGACATCGTGGGGCGCTCCCCATCTGCTTGGGCATCGTGTGCCCCCAAGTCTATCAACTTCTTGGCCGAGACTCCCGTAGGTCGGCCGTTCATATCTGACCCTGTAAAATAAAGAGGACCAAGATCATCCTCGTAAAACCTGGCCTCCACCGCGTTGGCTGAAACCATGAAAGGCCGTGAGTCGGCCTGAACCAATTCCACGCTCCCATCCTCATGCCAAAACTGCAGAGTTTGATGGAGCGAGGAAGGGACACACATATTTCCATGAATCCAATCTCGTCCTAACAATGCAGTAAAGTGAGCCGTTGTTTCCACAACGAAGAAAGCTGTCACCCTGACCTTTTCCCCTACTCTGACTTGGAGTGGGATGATTCCTTTTGATACCGTGGTGTCTCCCACAAAACCACTAACCGTCGTCTCAGTCGGAATTAACTCTTCTGAGCTTTTCTTTAATTTCCTCATCACTGAAGCTGGGAGGATATTCACCGTGGCTCCCGTATCAACTTGAACTCTGCTTACTGGAACCCCATCAAAGTGAGCATTTACGTATAAAGGTTTAAGATGGGAAGACATCTTCTTGGTGGGCATTTCAAAGCACACTTTCTCTGGCATTTTCTTCTCCGCTCCCGGTATCACAATTTGAGGTTGAGCTACCTCTGCCTTCGGAGTCTCCTGAATTCTCTCGATTTCCTTTGGTTCTCCCATCTGAACCATGGACTCAACTTCGTCAAAAACATCTCCATCCATGGAGTTTGGTTGACCTGGCTGAGCTTCAAAAAATAGTGGAAGTGTGACCACCATAGCATCGACCTCGTCGAAGTCCCCAAACCTCACCTTGGTCTTACTTGTCTTCAATTCACTCTCCAACTTGGTAATCTCTTCCCTACACTCATTAGCCAGTTGCTCCATAGCTTCTTCTGGGAGGTCTTCAAAATACTCGTCATCACCATACTCTTCATTCTCCCCATAAAGTTCTTCATCATTGGCCAAAGCGCCCCCTAGGTTTTCCGAAGTCTCTTCGGTTTCTACGTCGGCCGTTGGTTCGGCCTTTTCTTCCACTACGGATGTTTGGACATCCACCATGACTTGGTCCTCCTCCGTCGTCAGCTTATCTTCTGTCGTCTGGGGTTTTCCTCTGACATCCTCGACCATTTCATGGTTATTTTCTTTTTCCTCCTCGACCACGGGTGGTGATATCACCTTAATTGGTATTTGCTTCCTGGAGGTCGAAGGATTGGCCTTGGGTTGAATCTTTTTAAACTTCTCAACTTTTGATGGTCCGTCATCCAACACTTTCATTGGCTTGCTAGATTCCGCCTTGAGATTGCTTGCTTCAAAAGCTCCGGTCAAATGAGCCTCCAACTCCAACATTGGCTCATTTAAGGCTGTCACCACAACTTGACCATTCACCCATTGTCGATGTATTTTCATCTCCTCGGCCGCTGCTGCCTTTAACGAAGCCACGGCATCAGCTTTGGCGAACTCCAACTCTTCCAGTCGAAGCTTCTCTCGAAGGTCGACCAATCGGTTGAGTTGGGCTTGCCTCTCGTCCGCCCAGTCAAACTCTGCTTTACAAGTGGCAGCATATTGTCTTTGAGCCCTTCTTGTTTGAGTTTTGCTCAATGGTATCGGAGGCAACTTCGAACCTCTACTCCTATACCATTGTCCTGCCTTTGTGTTTGGCATCTTGAAAGTTGGGACACCACTACCATCAGATGGGCGAGGTCTTGACACATAGGCCACATCTCGATTCTTTCCTTCTCCCACCGAAACCCACATGCTTCTATTTTTATCTTGGCTTGGGTTCAGCGGATCAACATCTTCATACTTGAGTGGCATTTGATGATTTCTTCTCTTAGGCTGATATTGCTGCCTTTCGTACCTATCTTGGTACTCATGCAATGGCCGTCTGTTCGGCCTAGTCTCCATCATGCCCCTCGGGCTATATGGGCCGTAATTCCCGGCCGAACTTTTAATCATATTTTTCCCAACACTTTTTGGTCTACCTGTCTGGGCTTGACCCTTGATTGTCTCCTTAATTAGTTCCCTGGCCGGCTCCTTGGGTTTTGGTAAAACTACCTCCAATGAGACCTCACATTGACATCGGCTGCATAACACAATAGCCTTGGGAGATTCTTCCATAATTGGAATTTTCTCATCTAGAGCCTTTGTCACTTCTGGGTACATCTTGGCCTTACCCTTCGCCTTAGGATCCATCAAGTTCCCTCTTGCTCTTCTCTCAGCTGCTGCCTTTCCGGAGCCACCCAAGTCTAATCTTGGTCGAGGTTGATCTGGCCTTGGGAAGTTGGCATTCACCATGTTGGCCTGAGCATTTGGGAATGGATTCTGATCAACACCCATTGTAGCTTTCTCTGGAAATTTCAAGATCTTTCGATCAATGAGATCCTGCACGACATTCCGAAAAACAAGGCAATTGTTAGTCGCGTGAGACCATACATTATGCCATTTGCAAAAAGTCTTGTTTCTAAGTTCATTAGCCGATGGAATATCATGACCATTTGGCAATTTTATCATCTTTTCTTTTAAAAGTTGGTCGAAGATTAGTTCGGCCTTCGAAATGTCAAAGGTATAGGACTTGGTTCCGACTCCCTTTTGAGAAGTTCCGCTAAACTTAGAAATCTGGACCGTTGTCGGCCTCTGATCCTTGGAGGCTTTGGTCAAAGCCTTGCATACGCGTGGTTCGCTGGCAACAATTTCAGCCAAGTTTACCCCGGTCGATTCTTCTTCCTCTTCTAGGAAAACTTCATCGTCTTCTTCATTCGAGTCCATATTTTCGACCTCCACCACGTGGACAGCCGTGGTTCTAGATGTGGAAGGTTTTGGTAGATCTCTATAGAAAGTTGGTCGAGATATCGGTCGATTCTTTTGTTGTTCCTCCTTTAAAAAAGCTTCGTATCGATCCACCCGAAGTAGGAGATCATAAATATCGCGGAATTCAATCCCCTCGAACTTCTTCCGGAGGTCAAGCAACAACCCACCTTGAGCCAACTTTGCAAACTCATGTTCAGGCATGTTGACCGTACATCTAGCCCTTGCTTCTCTAAATTTCCCCAAGTATTCTTGGACGGACTCGTTTTGTCCTTGGCGCATCTTGGCCAAGTCGGCCATTGACACATCTGGCTCCGGTCGATAAAATTGTTCGTGGAAGATTTGCTCCATGGTCTGCCAATTTGGAACAGAGTTCTGAGGAAGTTTGACATACCATGAAAAAGCAGCCCCCGTGAGGGTGCTCGGGAATAGCCTTAATTTCAAGACCTCGCGATGTCCAATTTCGGCGCATTGAGCAGTGAATCGACCAATATGCTCCACGGTCGACTGGAGTCCATCTCCTGAAAATAATGCAAAATCCGGAACTTTGAATCCTCGTGGAAATTCCTCTTGATCAAAATGCTCCGGATATGGCCTCCGGTATACAGGTCTACCAATTCTTCTAGCATGGGGCACCATATCTTGGATCATTTGCTCGACCGCTCCTCGGTCGATTGCTTGATTTCCTAGTAATGGATTATTCACACCAAGATTATTCCATCCACCGACTCCAGCGAATTGGTTTATATGAGGCCCAGCAAAATTGACCCCTGCCCCCTGGTGAACTTGTGGGCGGAATTGGTTGTACTGCGGGAGTCCTTGAAATTGATTGGCCGCCGCATATGGGTTATTACCCATCGGCAGAACATTGACTGCTGGAGCTGGGTTGCCCCCAGCCGGTGCATTTGGTTGAGGCGGATTCGCCCCAAAAATGTTTGGTTGAGCCTCCACTTGAAGCCCTACAACTGGCACTCCATTTGCCGCCTGATTTCCATTTTGGCCATTTTGTTGGCCTAGCAATCGATTAAACCTCTCATTGATCTGAGCATTCTGAGTGGCCATGGTTTGAGCCAAGGTTTGAGCAACGGTTTGAGCAATAGTTTGAGCCGCCTCCTGCATTCTCTGATTGCTCGACATTTCCATCGTACGGAAGAATTGTTGGAGTTCCAATGATGTGGCCAAACTTGGCCTCAAGACTGGTCCTTCGGCGTCTTCCACAACATCTTCGACCACCACGTGGTCGACATCAACGGCTGCATGTCGGCCAAGGCTATTTTGGCCTTGCTGATTGTTCGGAACATCTTGTAGCTGAGAACTTGTAGGAAGTGAACCAGCCATGTTTGACTCTGATTCCGAATGAAGTCTAGACTCTTCAAACTCTTGATCTCTTCTAGGATTCCTCCTAGTGTTTACAACCATACAATTCTTTTCTAGTCCCACTGGGCGTGCCAAATTATGTTTCCCTCTTTTCTGCCGGATAGGCTGATGGAAGGAGTTTTTGGTCCTTCTTCTTTTGAGATGCGTAGGCGTGCCACCACCAAGCCACTTGATGGCTTGGATGGAAAGATCGTGTGAGTGTGGTTGCGCTTCTGACTTTTAATCAAACAATTGATCGACCAAGCAAGGAACCTCCTCTTGGCCTAGGTTCTTTTTCTTCCTTGAGGTCAAGGATGATTGAGCTTTGTATGACTATTTTTAGGATTTTTGTGATAAGTGCAGCGAATGTAAATGCAATAAACGAAATGACAGAAATCTAAGTGCGAGAAATGTAAGTGCGAGAAAAATATATTAAAGCGATAAAGACTTGAATTAAATTCGAATGTAAAGACAATTGAAATTAAATTGCAAGAAAGTAAGCTTACACTAAGAAAACGAAGAACTTTGATAATCTGAAGAACTTGAAAGATAAAATCCTAGACTATGAATTGAAAAGTACAGGATAAAGAGATAGATTTTGTGTGTTCAGTTGGCGGTCCTCTTCTCTTCTTCTGACGATCAATTTATAGAGCTTCCTTCCGTTCATGGATTTGGTTGTTAAATGGCCTCAACCGACTCTGTCTTGAAAATCTTCCTAGAATTAATGCCTTCCGGAGCTCGAGGCGTGAACCATCCGATGTCTTGAAAATCTTCCCACCTTCCGGAGCTCTAGGCATTTAATGAGAATTTTCCAACCATCATCAACCCCTATGGTTGGTCAGTAAAATAAGATCAGGATAGTAGGGTTGAGTCCGTCCGAGGATACTTCCACTCATCCGTCCGGATTTTTCCACCTCAACCGTCCAGATTTTTGGCTCGACGGAGGATTTCTCATGTCGTCGACGGAGGATTTTTTATGAAGTCGACGGAGGATTTCTCATGTCGTCGACGGAGGATTTCTCATGTCGTCGACGGAGGATTTTGCAAAATAATTGGTGGGTGGGTCTAGTAATACCAATCATGACATATACATATACATATAACTTAAACAAAAAGCAATAGGCCAATTGGTGGCCTCTGAGCCATCTTTAGAAAATTCCCACGCCATTTTCATATATATATGTATAAAAAGTGATTGTAATCATGCATTCCCGTCACTTTCTACCACCAACACATAGTTTTATATTGAAAAGTTGGAACCCTTTACTTTGTTTAGCATCTTTTCTCTTCCCTTTTGCAGAGAATTCCTACGCCCCATTCATGCATCTGCTCAACTCCAATTCCAACTTCCCCATAGCTGTGTGAGCTCCTCCATAGCCAGTTAATCCATCAACAGGTAACTTACTATCACATGCCAAATTCTTTATCATACTTAGATTTAAACTGATAACAACAGGCCAATTGATGGCCTTTGAATTATTTTCAGATTTTAATGCATTTTTCCTCTCACAGCCATGGTCTGCATATATATATATATGTATATAAAACTTAAACAAATGGCAATAGGCCAATTGATGGCCTCTCATTCATCTTCAGCAAATTCCCACGCCATTGACATCATGTACTGGGATATTTCTGGATATAAAGGCAACCCATTGAGTGCATTTATATAAATGCATTCTTATGGGTTATAATTAATTGCTGTGAATTTTCAGCCACACTCAAACAGGGTTTTAATCTCTGACCGTTGGAAAACTAGGGTTTCCGGCAGCCGTTGAAACCAAAGATGGAAGCCCGCCGAAAACCGAATCAAACCCAGAGAACGACGAAAAACGAATTCAGAGAACGCAAGAGAATTGAAGCGCTAATCAAGACAAGAACAAAGTCGAAGGCCACTGAGCGTAAATTGTAGAGTTTCAAATTTTTGTTAAGATCAGAGAGCGGATTGGGTTGGATGTGATTTCAAAATCGAGTACTAAGTTTCGCGGTGACGACGATCGTATATATTCCGTCGAATACGCGTCGAATTAGCGTCAAATACGTGTCGAATTAGCGTCAAATACGCGTAGAATTAGCGTCGAAGACGCGTAGAATTAGCGTCGAAGATCGAATAAAAATGTTGAGCGAACGCCCAAACGGCCCATTTTAACTTCCTGCTCATTATGTTTGATTTGTTAAAATAATGATTAATTATGATTTAAGAGGGCCTCTTAATAAATAAATAAATACATTTGTGTGATATTTAGGGAAAAATTAGGCAATTAGTTAGTAAAATGCATAACTGGAAAAGTACGAATAAAATACATAGGTGTTTTATTCGGCAAAATTTTGACAAGATACAACTAAAAAGTCCAACCACTATTATTTATTTTAATATTTTAATATATATTATTTTTTCAATAATATTTAAAAAATACGTGACCTTTTAGAATAAAAAAAATTAGCCCCCACAAAGAGAATCAATTAGTAGCACATGAAGGTTTCAACCAAAATCTTGTTATAGTATATAAATTTTTCTTCGATTTTGTTGTTTAAAATCTTGAATACTTCTTTTTTTTTTTCCGAGTTTTTTTATTTAAACCCTACACTTCTCTTTATTCACCCTATATAAGTTTACCTCAACTTCTTATTCAAATTTTCTCAATTTCTAAGAAAACAACACTATCTTCCCAAACTACCCCTAAATACACACCATAAAATAAAAAATAAAAAAAACTCATCAACCTCACATACCGCACCCCACTATCTTGCCCCTCACCACTCTAAATTCACCTTAACCTCATAATTACAACAAGTATTTAATCACAGCATCCTCAATAATTTTGGGAGGAGTTCTAAACCAAGAAATAATCTCACATTACATAACTCAATTGATGACCCACAAGCCACTATGTGTATATCGTATTTAGAATTTGTGAAGAGAAGATGAGAGTGTAGTAGGTTTCTTGGATTGAAAGAGGAGTAATATGGCAATAGGGTGTAGAAAAGTTTGAGTCTTTCTAAAACTTAATATGAAGAGTGGTGGAGTGTGTGTATAGATGTACTAGGGTTAAGTTTTAAGTTGGATGACTTTTTTCGTCTTTTTATACAATAATAAAATTTAAGAGCTTAATGATTTAAGTATTGGGATGAACAAAGAAAAGTGTGGAGTTTAAATAGAAAAACTCTTTTTTTCTTTATATTTGTTGTTGTTGTTGTTGTTGAGTTTGCCTCATTATTGATTTTTGTGTTTAGCTTAGGTTAAGCAGTTTTAAAAGTGTTTTTCTTTTTCTCATCAATATTGTCTTTTTTTGTTTTTTTTATACATGCGATATTTGGGGAGTGGGGAAATAAACTTGGGACCTAAGATGCAAGGTTAAATGCTCTTAACTACTTGAGCTACAAGCCCCTTACACATAAGTATTTTTTTTTAAAGCTACAAGCCCCTCATGCATAAGTACTGTTTTTTAAATTTGCTTAAACACGGGAAAAATTGTGAGCATGGATGGGGCACTTACCAAGAACATTTTGTTCAAAACTAAGCAATAAATAATGCACAGATTAAAATTGAGGCTCAGAACAAAAAAATTATTTATTTGGAAAATGAAAGATAAGCTTTAATTGGATCTACAAAATTACAATTATACTACTAGTAGGAAAAGCTCACACAAGCTCACTAGCAAATGCTGCTAATTCATGAGCTGCAGCATTCTTAATAGTTGCAGTTGCATAAACTAACAAAAGGATTCATAACAGATAAACAAAATTCACAATATATATCTTGGAAAAAGTGGCATGAGTTACTGTTGCATACCGGTGTCGGCTTAATCGGAATAATCGATGAATCAAGCACCTTACTATGACAAACAGGGCACTTCATTTGAGAGGTGAAAAACTGCAGCCATTTGTCCAAACAATCCCCACAAAACAAATGACCACAAGAAGTCACAACTGGCTCTCTTGCCATCTTCAAGCACAGCTTGCAGTCAAAATAGAAAGCATGTCTTTAGGGTTTAGGGTTTAGGGAGACCATGGCTCTGGACTTGCAGGGCAGAATGAAGCTTCAAGTTCATGGCTATCTTGCTCATCATTATCATCCCGATGTGGAGTATAGCGACCACTCTGTGAATTGTCTCTCTCATGACCATGACCATGTTCACTTTCATGGGGATCACATGAATCACAGATTGAATCAACCCTTAGAGCTCTCATGCTCAAATTGGTCATATTGGGGATTAATTTCAGAACCAGAACATTCATCAGATACAGAGATATCACCATAATCATCTTCACCCATGAGTTCACACTCATCTGGTTCTAGGATTCCATCAAGTTCTTGACTTTCATGCTCATGGTCATCATCTTGATGATGGGTAGAGCTTGAATCATCCAGAGATGGGTTAAAATCACCACTTTTCGGGCTATATGTCTCATAACCATCTTCACTTTCATGGGTAGAATATGGATAAAAAATTGAACCCACATCAGAGCTATCATACTCAAAGTCACAATCAAGACTAGGGCTTTTACATTCCATGGAAGCGCAAGCCTTAGTTTCCGAGCAAGAAAACTCATCAGGTTCAGAGATATCTGTTGATTATTGGCTCAAACCAATAGTCAAAAAAAGGTGGAAATCACTTTCGGCTATTAATTGGTTGATTGGTTGTTTGTCTTGGTATTTGGCAAGACAAATTGCATGGGCACATTATTTATGGGCAGCTTTAGGCTTTGCCTATACCTTGAGCCGTGGGCTTCATTAATTGGCAAGTTGTATGTGGGAGACAAAAGGCTAGCATTTATGGCTAACTTTTGACTTGATGGGAGGCCTTTGGCCGTTGGCTTTTTGAGAAGCCACTTCCTTTGGCTTTAAAAGGAGAAGCAGCAGCAGCCCAGAGCAGTAGAGACAGAAGTTGGCAGAGAGAAAAGTGAGAGAGGAAAAATAAGAGTTGGGCAAAAAAACAATTGTTGCTGTCGTTGGTTATTTTTCCATTTCTCTAAATTATACTCAATTTGTATTCCCTTTATATTCTTGAGTGTGTGAGCTTGGGTATATTTGGGGCTTGGGTTTCTGAGTGTTAAACACTATTGTATTCTCTCATTTGATTATAGTGGAATACTCCGTCATCTCCAAACTGGATGTAGGCATTGCCGAACCAGTATAAATCTTGGTGTTCTTGTTAGTGTTGTTTTTGTTATGTTTTTTATCTCTTGCCAAGTTGTTGTTTATTTTTCACTCACAGTTGGTTGACGCTTCCGCACAACAATATCATCCCCATAGCCATAATCAACATCTTCATCCATGAGTTGATACTCTGGTTCTGGGATACTGAAGTGGAAAATCTCACTAGGTTCGATAGCTTGCATCCTTGGCTTGCGGCTTTGAAACCCACGGTTGATCAGTTGTGCTTTACTTTCGTTGTTGGAAGCCATATATTCGAGTATGACCATAACCAGTCAAACCCAGAATGTAGAAAACGCAAAAGAGTTGAACACGGAGAAAGAAGCGTAAATCGTAAGCAAGAACGAAAGCAAAGATTGAAGAAAGCGGAGGGGTGAATCCTAATTCTATTAGGAAAGTAAGATTTGTCGACCGTTTGTAATTTTCAGCTAAAGTAAGCTCTCTCTCTCTCTCTCTCTCTCTCTCTCTCTCTCTCCCCCATAATTTTCTGATTATTGTTGTTATAATATTTTGCGGTTTGTTATTTGAATAACCTTTTGTGCCTGTTAGCTGTTTGTGAGAAGTTCTCTGATGTAATTTTCTTTATGGGTTTTGGCATGATGTAATTTTCTAATGATCTGGGTTTGCCCCGTCATGGAGAGTTTTAGAATTAAGGAAAAAAGGTTTAGCTTTAGGTTTTTCTTATGTATTTTTAACTTGCTAAATAAGAGTCTTTTAGAAGGAAGGTTCTCCTTTAATCAGATTATGTGAAATATATGAGAAGGAGGAGGTTGTGCAAGGGATGCTGGAAAGAAAGCAGAAATGGTGTCTGAGATGAATGCCTTTAACAGGTTTATAATATAACTGTGGAAGGCTATTAGGTTTTAATTGGCTCACATATTCAGCATCTTCTATAGAGAAAGCCTAGAATGAATTTGGAATCTTTTACTCTAATTCTTAACCCAAATCTATCGGCCATGCTTAAGCGCAGTATGTAATCTATATCTAATGTTAAACATAAATATATAGTTCATTGCTTGCTCTTTTGCATTTTCAATTGTCTTTATGTAGTTCTCACATCTTGGTTACTGAATACATATACCAGAAAGTCATTTCTTTCAGCTTGTTAATTCCTATTAAACTTAGCACATCCCATTCTCAGTTCTGTAATTGCCTATTTTCCTTACAGTTAATTTATTTATGGACCGTTGGCGCGGAGTTCTAAAGGTCCCATTGAACCCTAATGCCAGGACCTACTATCGAGTTGCAGCATCTCTTTGCCTCTCACGTACTTCCAAGACACTAGCCGTAAGTTCTGCATACTCAACCCTTTGACACACCATATCACAGAGCTTACTATTAATAACTCAAAAACATGCAAACTTTTGTTTCCTGTCTTCAACTGAATTCTCCTGAAAGATTCACACTTTAGTCAGGTTTCCTTCTTTCTCCTGAAAATGTTAGAAATACATGACTACTAATTTCCTATGAGGTGTAGTCTATGAATTCTTAATGTATATCTCTTTTCTTCAGGACAGATCTTAAACCCTTACTATATTTGTCTCCTTTCTGACTTTGGAAGAATGAAGACTTGACTGTGTCTTAAAATTTTCCTGGAGACAGGGTCCTTCAGCAAATGCCATCTTTTTCAATGGAGATCGAGTAGCAGGCACTGGTAATCCCGTGATTGAGAGGCTATCTGACTTGCAAAAATATAGCTGAAATACTGGTCTCAAAGATTGGTCTGTCGACCAATGCTTGGGTTATTGATGCTTCTGTTTTCAATGGGCCATTTGCTGTGTATCGCGACTTTGTACCATCTGTTAATCAATGGGGAGAGCCAAAGTCATACTGCCCTGTTGGATCCCCAGCTTTTGAGTCCATTATTTCGTTCTTATCAAGTTGCCTTCAAGAGGTATATATAGACCTGACGTTGTAGTGTTCCTGGCATCATTATTTCTTTTTTGGTTATTTAATCACTCAAGTAGTGTTTGCTCAACTGTACATTTTATGGGGAAGAGAAGAGTGTGCATGCAGATGAAATACGCTCTGCATAATATCTGTGATTGTAAAAAATTAAATTGGATAGACTGAGGGCTATTGCTTAAAAGACTCATCCTTCTGCTGAACTCTGAATTGCTCTTAGCAGTAGATGGTTCCCATCTCTAAAGTTTTGACAGTTGCAGGTTAAGAATGACATTGCGAGAGAGAAAGAACTGCTTGAACCAGGAATATCTGCATCACATTTTAATATACCTAAAACATTAATCTTTGGATTCAGCAAGGGTGGTACTGTACTTAACCAGCTAGTTACTGAGCTTGGCTTCGCAGTTGCTCTGGAGATCCACCGCTCTTGGAGGAAAAGGAAATTGGTGTGGAAGACGAGATTCATATCATACCCAGAACAAAACAAAGCCTGTTAAATAGCATCAGAGAAATTCATTACGTGGATGTTGGATTAAACTTCCCTGGTGCATATGTCACTGACCATAGCGTGATTGAGAATATCTCCGAATGCCTAATACAAGGAGCTAGAGGAATCAGGTTTGTCCTTCATGGAACTCCCAGGCAATGGTGTGACAGCAGAAGACCTTGTATACGCAAAGAAAAGAACAAATTGGTTCATCTGCTGGAGTCTGAATCTCAGAGAAGTGGAGGGAAATTACAGGTGTGTGAGAAATTTTATTTTCCTGATAGGCCCCCGGATTTGCAGATGCATTTTGAAGTAATTGATAAATTGGATTTGAGTTAACAGGTAAATGTAGACCAAGATTGTTGTAATTATGTTGTAAAAAAAAACTGTTTATCATTCTTTTATACAAGTGAAAAAAAATAAAATAATGATCTGTAAGACAGAAGGCATCATATTCATGTGAGAAAAAGGTGGGAAAATGGCAACTTCTAGGCAGTCAATGGAAGAGTCTTTAGAGAAGGGAATGAATTTTTAAGGAATTTCTTCATTTGTAATATTCCTCTCCATGAAATTGTTATATTAACTATTTTCCTAGAGGACTACCATGGAAGACAACTAAACATAAGTTTTTACCCATGTTAACCATCTCATTAGGTTCCAAACAAGACTTGTCTCATGCTCAGGCAGGCATATGTATTTTACAGCCTGTGGGTCCCAAATGTGTAGCTTGGCAACTATTTTTTTAAAATTAGTTTTTTCCATGAAGGTAGCTTGGCAAATTTTAAGTTGCCAATAACAGCAGGGAAGTTTAGATTTGCAATGAAAAAGATAGATTGGTTCTTCTGCTTCAATCTGAACCTCAGAGAAGTAGGGGAAAATTACAGGTGTGAGAAATGTTTATTTTGCTGGTGGGCACCTGATTTGCAGATGCATTTTGAAATAAATGAAAAATTGGATGTGAGTCAAGCCGCTATAAAATTGTAAACTGTCGTTGTTTAATTGTATTATGAAAAAATAAAGTAAATGGTCTTTGTTTTTTTAATGAACTAAATGGACTTTACAATTGCATTATCATTGGCTTTTGCTTACATTATGAAAACACCATGAGTGTTGTAATTATTATAAAGGTAAAATAAGAAGAGTGCATTTTTGCTTACCACTTTAACCCTAGGTGTACTCTTATTATCATTCTCAACACTTGATATGTGTCTATAAACATAATCATGGTTCCACAAATACAGAGCAAATAGTTAATTATGGTTATATTCACAGACACGTGTTAAGTGTCGAGAATGACGATAAGAGTATACATTGGGTTAAAGTGGATTGCAAAAAATATTTCTAAATAAGAAAAGAGAAGAATCTTGGATTAGCGGGGGCAATAGACAAAAGTTTTCACCCCTTGAGAGAATCTTGTCATTAGGTTTCATATAAGACTTGTCACATTCCTACATTGCCATATGCATCATGCAGCCTACAGGGTTTGGGCCCAAAATTTGTAGCTTAGCAAATTTAAAATGCTAATACAATGTCTTTTTAATTAATTTGTTACTTTATTTAACAAATTTGTATCTAGAATAGTACTTTCTAAGTTGAGGAGGTGATCTGACTCAAAAATGATTTGTGTCGCTGTCATTGTAAAGGGAAATTTTTTTAAGGGGAGTGCTAGCAACCTTCTCTCTAACATTCTCTTTTGGACTTTCTCCATTCTTCTCATGACAAGTGTCACTTTCCTTACACTTAAAACAATGTCATTAATGCATCACACAAACTAGTTTTTGTTTTCCAAGTTTACCCTTATTAAATGTATTAATTTTTTTTAATAACAAGCTTATTTTTTACAACTTTCTTACCATCTTGTTAAAAAATTAAATAAGAAAATAAAAACTGAAGTTTAAAAAAAAAAAGAATTCCAAAGAGAACGTGTGTTTTGTTATAAACAAAATAAATATGATAACAATGTCATGAAACGAACTTTTTTTTTAAAAAAAAAATGACGTTTTTTATTTTATTTATTTATTTATTTATTAATAATGTGCTAAAGAAGTTGTAATAAAATTTGAATAAATTGAAGGAAATATAGAAGCCAATACATTTTAAAAGGGTAAACTTGGAAAACAAAAACTAACTTGTGTGATGAATTAATAACATTGTTTTAAGTGTAAGGAAAGTGACACTTGTCATGAGGAGAAGGGAGAAGGTCCAAAAGAGAAGGTTGGAGAGAAGGTTGCTAGCATTTCTCTTTTTTTAATATGGCTTAAAATATAGCAATGGGGTCATGCCGTACAAAGCCGTCCTTGGGATTGAATTGTTTACAATGGATTTTAGAGGACCAAGAAAAGAAGAAAAAGCAAAGGAACAACCTGAATAAAACAAAGTGAGAGAATCCTTTGGTGAAGCAGCTGCATCTTCCGATTGGCTGAACAGTGGTTGCTAAAAAGTCTCCATACTATACTCTAAATACTCTTCAAGCCTTCTATGGTTTCTTCATTGTTTTTTTTTCCAAGTGATTAGGGAAGGGGATTTTACACAAATATTCATTGAGTATTTGAAGATATAACCAACTGAGCTATACCGCACTGACATCGCTATTTCATTGTTTAAAGCTTTGGCTGACCATATTTTCCTTGTGCAACTTAGGTTGCAGTAAGTCGAAAGTTTTTGTTTTATTTTACACATCATTTTGACTTTACTTGGTAGTGATCAAAGTAGAATAACTAGCCCATAATCCGGCCTAGTGGAAATGTACAAAGCTACCAGAATTAAAATATAGTAACCTAGGAGTTAGGGTATCAATATCTTGAAACCGACTCCTATCTCTGGCCACCAAAGAATTACAAGGAATGATTTCTTGTCTGACAAATTGAGCACATTATTATGTCGTTAGATTCTCGATAATACCGTACGTTCAAAGATAAGTTTATTTGTACAATTATTATGATTGACAAACAAACAATATAATATATTTTTTAAAAATGGTATTCCTAACATTACTCTTGTGGTACAAAAAAGATGATTTTCCTAATATTATCCTTATTATTAACATTCTAAAAAATTAATAATGCACTCTAAAAAATGTAATTTCTTGATTATGTTTTTTAAAGTGACTTGAAAATGAGTTGTTAGGGCTCAACGACTTGAATATCACTCCCATTCCTGGTTTCCAAAGAATTAATAGGAATGATCTCTTGTCTCACAAATTTAGCATTGAGCATATTATGTTGCTAGATTCTCGATAAGACCGCACATTCAAACATGAGTCCATTTGTTCAATAATTATGATTGACAAACGAAGCATATAACACGTCACCCAAAAATTACTATTATAAGAGTTGTTATTGGCACTCTAAAAAAAACACAATTATGCACTTCTCAAATTGTAATTTCTTTCTTATGTTTTTAACAAGGAGGAGTGCAAGATTATTTTTTGGAGCGTCAACAATAATAGTTCCTTTAAAATATTTATTATACATATAATTGCTCATTACAATTCTTTAATTATTTTTATTTGATCAAAGTCGGTCCTTGTGTGCAAAAGCCACCCAAGGATTTTTCTTCTGAATTTTTTTATTTATATTTTTTGTATTGTTCTGATCAAACTCTATCAGCAAAGTAATTTAAGTTTTCAGATGCTAGCTTCTTGAGTGGTAAATTAAATATCATTGCTATGGGTTTATAGTTCAAGTGGGTAAAAACATTTATCTCTCTCATATCCGAGGTATTGTGAGTTAAAATCAGATTAAGACTCATCTTATATTAAAATATTCAGCAAAATCAACTTTCTTTCACTTCGTTCATAACCTTTGTCTTTTCTAAAAAGATAATCAAATGGGGAAAAGAGACATTATAATATTGGAGAGAGAGAGAGAGAGAGAGAGAGAGAGAGAGAAACATTAATAAATGAAAATTTGCTGACTCCGTACGGAACCTAAAGAATAGAAACGTTGCGACCAAAGCCCCTACCAGCAAATGGCGGCAAAGTAAACAACCGTTTGAACCAAAAAAAAAAAAAAACCTGTAAATAAGAGAGTATTGGTTTGGTTGGCAGAGCTTTATGCTGGCCTTGGCCGGCTGATTTTCACAAGCGGTGGAGATGTCATTTTGCATCTGGACCGACCCACATACTCTTCTTAATTTTAATTGGTACATCTTATATTGTACTTTGCCCAATTCAGAACACGTTGATTGGTTGTGTTTTGTTGGTCCCTTAGTGGTGTGAGGTGTCTTTATATATTCCAAGGCATTTGTACATTTCCTGGCACTCTCTACTCTCACTCCAAACACTCCCAAATGCTTTCTTTTGGCTCTTGGGCTCAGGGGAGGTTAAAAGGGTAACGAAAGTTTGTGGCTTTCTATGTTGCAGAGCTGGGATTTTGCTTAATTTGCAGACCAAAAGCTTTTCTGGGTTGTGATTTAATCACATTATTGGTTAGTAATTTTCTTTGATTTGAGTATTGTGATTATGTTGATCAGCTGGTTTTTTTTTTCTCTTCATTTTCTTTCTGTTGTTTTGTTAATGGTGCCATAATCTGTGTGTTGGTATCTTTTATGGGGATATATTTTCCGGGAAAAGTTAATCATGTTTATAGATAGTGTGATCCTGCAATAAGTTTTATGTCCCTGCAAAGAAAATGAAAGGAAAAAGAAGGCAAATTTTGATATGAAGGTACTGTCTGTGCAGGCTCCTTACTGACAACTTGCTAGTGGAGGAGTTGAGGAGGCTAAGGGGAATCCAAAATGGTGGCGGACTCGATTGCCCTTGATGCAATCATCAAGGAAGCTGTTGATCTGGTATGACCAAATGAGCATTGATAGGAGTTTCAAGCTCTACGATTTGACAGCAGAAAGCAGAGAGAAAATAAAATGTTTCATTACTGTGTACTTCGATAGTTGGAGCTGAATAGCCCTTGATAAAACTTGGATGTGATTTATGCAGGAGAATGTACCCCTGAAAGAAGTTTTTGACCATCTGAAATGCACAAGAGATGGTTTGAGCTCTGATGAAGTCCAAGAGCGGTTGGATTTATTTGGCTATAATAAACTTGAAGAAAAAAAGGTCAGAAACCAACTGCTATAGCATGATAATCTCTTTATATATGTGTTCATCCATAAGGATTGTTAAAGATTGTTTTATTTTCTGTTCATCCATAGGAAAGTAAATTCTTGAAGTTTTTGGGCTTTATGTGGAATCCTCTGTCCTGGGTTATGGAAGCTGCAGCTATCATAGCCATTGCTTTTACGCAAGGAGGGGTAAGTCTATATAACTTCAGGCCAATGACCATTTGGTCTAATGGTTATTACTTTCCACTATGTTGACGAAGGTCCTGAGTTCAAATCTCATTGACGGCTGTTTCTGAATAAATAAATAAAATATGACACTTAAAGGAAAAAAAATTGGGAGTGATTTTCTTCAGTGCAATGAATCTACAGTTCCAAGATTGTGACATAACCTCTTTTTTTTTTTTTTTTTTTTTTTTTTTTGCAGTCAAAACCAGCTGATTACCATGATTTTTTTGGCATCCTGGTCCTCCTCATTATCAATTCTACCATCAGTTTTATAGAGGAAAACAATGCAGGAAATGCAGCTGCTGCTCTTATGGCTCGGTTGGCCCCAAAAGCAAAGGTCTTTCTCTTGATGACTTTTGGATAAGCTAGCTTTGCAGTTTGACCTTCCCTTTCTTCTTTTGTTTCTTGTTGAAGCTCTTGCCTACATTAGCCTTACTTGGATTGGTCAATGATTAAAATTACTCAAGATAGATTGGAATTCCTTTCATGTAGTAAGAAACTATAAATTAGCATCTTGTTTCTACTTTGTTTTGACCTATGAATGCTTACCAGGTCCTGCGTGATGGAAAATGGGCTGAAGAAGATGCAGCTGTATTGGTTCCTGGAGACATAATTAGCATCAAACTTGGTGATATCGTTCCTGCTGATGCACGTCTTCTTGAAGGAGATCCTTTAAAGATTGATCAGGTAAATCAATAAAATATGATGAGTGTGTATATATGTTAGATGCCACAGAATAGACCATGTTGAAAAAAAGATATCTGTTAATGAGACACAGTCAACAATCTTCTCCACATGCTTTCCTGTTTCTAACTTAAGTTTACAAGCTTTTTATCTGAAATCTAAGAATATTATTGATATAGTGTAGTATCAGCTTTTCCGGAATTTGAAATTCTCCTTTTCACTTGTAGTCTGCTCTTACTGGAGAATCACTTCCAGTGACCAAAAATCCTGGTGACGGGGTTTACTCGGGATCAACATGCAAGCAGGGAGAGATTGAAGCAGTTGTTATTGCAACTGGAGTTCACACTTTCTTTGGAAAGGCAGCTCATCTTGTGGAAAACACAACACATGTTGGCCATTTCCAACAGGTTATTTTATAAGCCATTTTGTGTTGAGTGTTGGGTTCTGAAAAATGAAAGTTTTCTAGCAGTTATGGAAAAACTTCTCCACATTGTAATAATAACTAATGTCGCATGTGCTAAACGATAACAAATGGTAATAATGATTTCATGGTTGCAGGTTTTAACTTCAATTGGAAACTTCTGCATTTGTTCCATTGCTGTTGGAATGGTGATTGAAATTGTAGTAATATATGGAATTCATGGGAGGGAATACCGTGTTGGTATTGATAACCTACTTGTCCTCCTAATTGGTGGGATCCCTATTGCTATGCCAACTGTTCTTTCTGTTACAATGGCCATTGGTTCACATCGTTTGTCTCAACAGGTTTGTGATTACACAAACTCCACTTCAGAGATTGATTTGGAACATAAAACTGAAGACATTTAATAGATTTTCCTACTTAAATTCAAAGGTGCATAATGGAAATCCATGTTTTTTGCAGGGTGCCATAACAAAGAGAATGACTGCCATTGAAGAAATGGCTGGAATGGATGTACTATGCAGTGATAAAACAGGGACACTGACACTTAACAAGCTTACAGTGGACAAAAACATGGTTGAGGTATTACTTGTGTACCCTTCAACTCACTTTAAAAGCAATGGAACAACATAAAACATAGTAAATACTTCACCCTTAGGAACATATTTTTGTAAGTTCAGTCACCGGCACACATCACAGGAAGAGAGATGTACCAAAACCAACATATTTTACACGCTTAAATTAAGTGATGTCCATTAGACAATTACATATCTTAGGTGATCAGTGAAGATCAAGGTAGCAAATTTTTGCTAATGCATATTAAGAGAACTTTTTCTAATTATTCCTAGATATGAATTGAAAGCTCATGCTTTCTTCTTCTTCTTTTTTCCCTGGTAAATGAAAGATTACACTTTTTCTTATAATGAAAGCCTTTTAATGAAAGATCAATATGTTGCAATTTTCATTTATTTTGATGTTATCCATGTCACGGCAGGTTTTCGCGAAAGGTGTTGACAAGGATCAGGTTATACTTATGGCTGCAAGAGCATCGAGATTAGAGAATCAAGATGCTATTGATACTGCAATTGTTTCAATGTTGGCAGACCCTAAGGAGGTATTGCCCAAATTACTCTTTCTAAATCATGGATTTTAGTCTTATCTTTAGTTTTGGGCTGATTTTTTTATGTAATTCTTATGTCAACTTTTTAAGGCACGAGCTGGAATCAGAGAAATTCACTTCCTTCCATTCAATCCTACTGATAAAAGAACTGCACTTACATATATTGATGCTGCTGGTAAAATGCACAGGGTCAGCAAGGGTGCACCAGAGCAGGTGAAATACAGATGTCAAAAAATTTCAGCAGTCCTGTAAACCTTAAGATTGCTAACAAAAATTTTGAGCTCTAATCAAATGTTTGTTGTGCAGATTCTTCATCTGGCACATAACAAATCAGAAATTGAAAAGAAGGTACATACAATGATTGACAAGTTTGCTGAACGTGGACTACGATCCCTTGGTGTTGCCCATCAGGTAGTTAATGTCATTTGAATTCTTTACTGCCTGGTGGACATGTTTTTTGGTTTAGATTTTTGAGACAAAGAGATTTCCTCCAGGAAGTACCTGCTGGAACCAAAGATAGTCCTGGTGGCCCTTGGGAATTTGTTGGCCTTCTCCCTCTCTTTGACCCTCCTCGCCATGATAGTGCTGAAACAATCAGAAGAGCTCTGGATCTTGGTGTCAGTGTTAAAATGATCACTGGTACAAACCACTGAGCTTAGAATTTTTTATTTCTACTGGCTTTTTCTTTTTCCTCCATATACAGTTTCACCATAAGCTATTAGAGATGTAACCTTCATGCATCACCATTTGCAGGAGACCAACTTGCAATTGGTAAGGAAACAGGAAGGAGGCTTGGGATGGGCACAAACATGTATCCCTCTTCAGCTCTGCTTGGTGAAAGTAAGGATGGGGATCTTGCTACCATCCCCATTGATGAACTCATTGAAAAAGCTGACGGTTTTGCTGGCGTTTTTCCTGGTTAGTCTTGTTCTTTTATTATTTAAGCGCTGTGGATTTGATTGTTTTATTCTGTTTCTCATAATATCTTTCTTTCCCTTCAGAGCATAAATATGAGATTGTGAAGAGATTACAAGCTAGAAAACATATCTGTGGAATGACTGGTGATGGAGTGAATGATGCCCCTGCCTTAAAGAAAGCTGACATTGGAATTGCAGTAGCAGATTCCACAGATGCTGCCCGCAGCGCTTCTGATATAGTTTTAACAGAACCTGGATTGAGTGTAATCATTAGTGCTGTGTTAACAAGTCGTGCTATCTTCCAGAGAATGAAAAACTATACGGTAACCTAATGATTTCAAAACATCCATGAGCTACTTAGTAAAATATTTAATTGTCTAGAACACCGGCTTAGTTTCTTTTTCTTGTTTCCCCTTCCCAGATATATGCTGTGTCGATCACCATACGAATTGTGGTAAGCTTCCCGTTTAAGTTACTATTTTTATATGGAATCTTATAGAATGTTTCTTGCAATCAATCTTATCTCATTTCCAACATAAATGTGTATTACAGCTCGGTTTTATGTTGCTGGCTGTCTTCTGGAAATTCGACTTTCCTCCTTTCATGGTTCTTGTCATTGCTGTTCTTAATGATGGTTAGCTTTTCTAGTTTTACCCTTTTCCATCCATTTAATGAATTTTTGCTCCTGCTCATTACCTAACTTGTTAGCTTGCTGATAGGTACTATCATGACCATATCGAAAGATAGGGTCAAACCGTCTCCATTTCCCGACAGTTGGAAGCTCAGTGAAATTTTTGTAACTGGAATTGCTCTTGGTGGTTACCTGGGTCTAACGACTGTTTTGTTCTTCTGGATATCCTATGAAACCAACTTCTTTCCGGTAAATGGCCTCCCTTTTCTTGTCATGTTGTGAAGAATTTCATAAAACTTCGAACTTTTGTGGTTGGCTAACAGAATTCAGGGTGCCCTTTTAAATTTTATACATAGCAGACATGACTGTTTTCTTCCCAAGTGTTTTTGTTCCAAAAGAAGTTTTGTCTTTTGTTGTTTAAATTAGGGTTGTATTCTACAGCTGATATGGTCATTGCAAAGTCTATTGTATGTTCACTTAAAGAATAGATGAAATCGTGGATAGATTTTCATTACTTTCTTGACTTTGGACACTGACCTTTCTTCTTGCAGGAAAAATTTGGTGTGAGAGACTTCAATCAACACCATTTTAATATGACAAATAAGACAGTTGCTGCTAAACTAAACGACCAGATGTCGTCTGCTCTGTATCTTCAAATCAGCACCATCAGCCAGGCCTTGATATTTGTCACTCGCTCCCGGGGCTGGTCTTTCACCGAAAGACCTGGCTTTTTGCTTGTTATTGCTTTCATCGTTGCTCAACTGGTAATGAATTTATAATTTGGTTACATGAAACATACTTTCTGCCAAATATAGGATAGATATGGTTTCTGAAACAGACTATAAAAACTAGTTTAATTAATACAAAAGAGGACCAATTTGGGTCAGCTGAAAACCATTCTAAAATCCACCCCCTCATTTTTCTTTCCTTTTCTTGAAGTGGATATTTTCTGATTTATTGTCTATAGTTTGATAAAATAATTCTAGTTTATATGAGATGTCTGATCTCCAGACACATCCTGAGATTTTAGATAAATTTTGGAGGGAAAAGCTTCATGCATTGTACACCACCTCTGCCCTCTTAATGTCTCAAATTCAGTTTATTAACTGTTCCAACCTTGATATTACCCTTTTAATTCCAATGTTTCGAAATATTTTTAACGGCGAATAATTTTTTGCAGATTGCGACTGTAATATCTGCCACTGCAACCTGGAAATTTACTAACATCAGAAGTATTGGTTGGGGATGGACTGGTATAATTTGGTTGTACAATATTATCATTTACATGCTCCTTGATCCCATCAAATTTGCTGTCCGTTATGCTCTCAGTGGACAGGCATGGGGTTTGGTAGTAGATCAAAGAGTGAGTACCTGACTTCACCTTGATTGCTTAATATTGTGAACAAACTTCTCATAAAATATGCAACGGTGATGAACGAAACTATTGTATACCTTTAATCATCATGAACTCCTTAGTTAAGACTGATTTGGTATGCTTTTTATCCATCTTACCAGACCGCATTTACCAGCAAAAACGACTTTGGAAAGGAAGCTCGTGAGGCTGCATGGGCAACTGAACAGCGAACACTACATGGACTCCAATCTGTTGACAGAAAAATGTTCTCGGAGAGGAACACTTTTAGGGACATTAATCTCATGGCAGAGGAAGCTAAAAGGCGGGCAGAGATTGCAAGGTAAAGCTTACTGGTAGAGATAATAGCTGAGTTAAATGCCGAGATATAATGAGAATTCATTTGCCTATTGCTTATCCTTCTTTTTCTTACTTTGGTTTTTGATATTGCAGGTTGAGGGAGCTTCACACTCTCAAAGGCAAGGTTGAGTCATTTGCCAAGCTGAAGGGTATAGATATCGACGCCATTAACCAACACTACACAGTCTAACTTCTGTGATCTGGATAGTGATCCCATTCACATTCTCCTTTATACATATACGTTCTTTCTGTATTCGTTAACAAATACCAAGTCCAAGCTGGATTTTGAATATTATTGATGTATTTTGAATATTATTGAAGAGGGTGGTGTTGAAGAGAAAGGGCTTTATTTTGATGGAGGAGAGTCTAATATGAGAGAGATGTCAAACTCCAGGTTAACGGGCCGAGGGCCCACTCCAACAACACCGATACTGTCTCCACATTACCACCTGCACAATCCTCAGGTGTGGGGTTTTATCACAAAAGGCATCGGTATTAGTTGGAGTGGGGTAATTCTATTTAAAGTACTCTTTCTCCTTCCCTCTCTCCGATGTGGGACACAATTCACACGTGGAGATCCACACATCGGCAACCACATGGAGCCATGTAAGGACTCACCCATCGCGCAGGGCCAAACGGGGACCCACCCATCACGTGGCAAGTACGGGCCCGCAACCTGGCTCTGATACCATGTCAAACTCCAGGTTAACGGGCCAAGGGCCCACTCCAACAACACCGATACTGTCCCCACTTTACCACTTGCACAATCCTCAGGTGTGGGGTTTTATCACAAAAGGCCTCGGTATTAGTTGGAGTGGGGTAATTCTATTTAAAGTACTCTTTCTCCTTCCCTCTCTCCGATGTGGGACACAATTGGTTTCAACAAGAGAGAGAGAGAGAGAGAGAGAGAGAGAGAGAGAGAGAGAGAGTGAAGAGCAGAGATGCATACACCACGCCTTTTGACTTGCCAAAGAGTAAAGAAGACTTTGTGTTTGGACGGAAGACGGAAGAATCAAGAAGGAATAAATATCTGCCCGTTAAGAAATAATAATAATATTTTTGGAATAAAAAAGTAATAATATATTGCTGAGCTTTTAAAAACATTTGGAGCCCCTAAATTTTGGGGGCCCTGTGCAGTCGCACAGACCGCACATGCTATGGGCTGACTCTCACAACCTGCGGTTCCATCACCCTTTTCACCTCTCATCAATACCCACTAGCTCTTATTCGACATGGTCGCCGCGTCTTCAATTACGGACCCAATAAAGATGACACATTTCTCTGTAACTCTATGATCAGAGCCCACACGGATATGCGCCAATTCGCTGAATCTTTCACTCTCTAAGAAATCTTAGGAAGGACACGGCTTTCAAGCCCGATGGCTACGCGTTCACAGCTTTGGCAAAGTCGTGTGGTTTAGATGTGGCCATCTGGGAAGGGCAAGAACTTCATTGTCATGTTATTAAAGTTGGGTTGTGCTTAGATTTGTATGTGTCGACTTCATTGGTTGATATGTACGCAAAGTTTGGGAGGATGAGTTTTGCAAGTAAGCTGTTCGATGAAATGACGGAGACAAGTCGAGTATCGTGGACAGCTCTCATTTGCGGGTATGCAAGGTTAGGAGATATGGGTAATGCAAGGAGGCTTTTTGATCAAATGCCTGAGAAGGACTTGGCTGCATTTAATGCTATGATTGACGGTTATGTCAAATTGGGAGATATGGGCCCGGCTCGAAGTTTATTTGATGAGATGACGGATAGGAATGTGGTATCTTGGACCAGTATGATGTATGGTTACTGCCATCATGGTGATGTACAATCTGCTAGATTACTCTTTGATGCCATGGCCGAGAAGAATCTAATTTCTTGGAATGTGATGATTGGGGGTTACAGTCAAAACAAACAGCCCCATGAAGCCTTGAAATTATTTCATGAACTGCAGTCAAATACGTCTCTTGAACTGGATGGCGTGACTGTTGTTAGCATTCTTCCAGCTATTGCAGATTTGGGCGCCTTGGATTTAGGTCGTTGGGTTCACAATTTTGTACGAAGGAAGAAGCTTGATACGGTAATCAACATCTGCACTGCGCTTGTTGATATGTAAAACCACAGAGGCCCAAAGACTTTGATGAGATGCCTGAAAAGGAAACAGCTTCTTGGAATGCCTTGATAAATGGGTTTGCAGTAAACGGACATGGCAAGGAGGCACTGGAGGTATTTTTAGAGATGCAGTGCCAAAAGTTTATGCCGAACAATATAACCTTTATTGGTGTTTTGTCTGCTTGTAACCATTGTGGTCTGGTAGAGGAAGGGAAAAGATGGTTTAAAGGAATGGAGGGCTTTTTGCTTATCCCTCAAATTGAGCATTATGGTTGTATGGTTGATCTTTTGGGAAGGGCAGGATGGTTGGAGGAAGTCGAGAAATTGATTGAGAGCATGCCTTATGAATATGATGCTAATGGAATAATTTTGAGTTCTTTTCTTTTTGCATGTGGCCATTCTGAGGATGTCACAAGGGCCAACAAAGTTTTAAAGAAGGCAGTCACAGTGGAGCCATGGAATGATGGAAATTATGTCGTGCTCAGAAATTTGTATGCTAGGAAGAGAAGGTGGAGTGATGCAGAGGAAATTAAGAGGTTGATGAGGAAGAATCGAGCAAATAAAGAGGTTGGTTGCAGTGTGATAGAGGTTGATGGTAGAATCAAGGAGTTTGTGGCTGGTGACAGGGTGCATGCGTATTCCGAAGCTATACATTTAACCTTGCGGCAGACTTGGAAGCACTTGATGGGTGATTTTATAGAAAATGGGTGAATTGCTTCAGTCTAGAGAAGAAAATGGGTTTATTGAGAAAGGCATTTGGAACTTGGACGCTGCATGATATCTTTACAAAATGAGATTACCAGTCACAACTGCAGAAGGCTGTGTCCTAAGCCAACAGTTGGTCCCAAGCTAAGAAGCAGATACCTTGCTTGGACTGACTAAATAGGACATAAACTATGCCCTCAAGCCTCTCTGTCACCCTCTCTCTCTCTCTCTAAAGAATGGGAATGACTATGAGTTTCATGGAATTGGGAGGAGGTTGGTTCATTAATTTCTTTTCCATTTTATATAGATTGCATTTGGAGTTTTAGTTTTGTGTTTGTCCTCTCATTATCTCACAAACTTTGCTTTTCTCTCTCAAATTTGTCTTCGCAGTAGTTTTTTCTTTCCTTTTTAGAAGAGAGTCTTTGAATTATATTATATAACACTTGTAATCATCTTGAGCTGGTTATTTGCATTATAGGGAAGCCATCCGCCGAGATGTTCACTTTTGCAATGGGAACGGTGGCGTACAAGCAGTTCATAGAGAAAGATATCAGAGATTTTGAGATCTTCCACATCGCCATTGTTGATATTATCAAGTGAGCGTGTACAAGTAAAATGTTAATTACAATATGTACGATGTTAAAAATAATAATGCAAAATATCTTAATTTAACTCAAATCATCCAAACACTATATTGTGCTTTGAACTTTAATTGTAAAGAAAAATAATGAATACAAATTATAAGCAAAATTTATTAAAAGCTTCTAATCCTTGCCCCTTAACATTAACAAGCTCTCTCTAACACACTAACAATTAGCAGGCTGTATTCAAACAATGGAAAAAAGCCAAAGAGGAAGACAGGAAGAACCTCCTCATCGAATTTCTGAAGAAAAATGTGAAGCTTAGCAAGGTTGATGACACTACTACCATGATAACAGGAATACTAACACCTCCAATGGTGATGGCTGCTAAAAGAACTGTGGAGATTGTGCTCCAGCTGAAAATGATCGAGGCCATTCCAGACATCCTTTTCATACCATCAGCAGCTGTGCTGGTGCTCATTTATGCCTCCAACAGTATCCGCAACCGTGATGGCGCAACCATTTCAGATGTCCTTTTCGTAATATCCGAAATGTTGGCGCTCATTTATGCTAAGATCTCCAACATGATGACTTACAGCTGGATATTCCAACACCATCCCCGTACATCGTTAAATAATTCATTCACTCAAACATAAAGCAAGGCACATTCTGCAATGCCCTTCTGCTTGTACAACTGATGCCAGCAAAAGCCAATCTCCACCAGTTCTGCTCACGGAAAAAGTCCAGAAAACTCCTTGAAGATCAAATTTACTTTCAATTCCAAGAAATATACAGTTATGTACATGAGAAATAATTTGGAAAAATAAAGCAATTGAGCATCACCTAGCCGACAATCAACCATATTTCCGACACGAAAACATTTCATTATGCATAAGAGAGATGCTTAGAAGAAAGCATACACAGACGTCAAGTATCATATTTGATCAGATGTATAGTTTAGCATAGACTTCCCATTTTTGTATAGTTTAGCATAGAATTGCTCTTTGTGGTTACCTGGGTCTAACCACTGTTTTGTTCTTCTGGATATCCTATGAAACCAACTTCTTTCCGGTAAATGGCCTCCCTTTTCTTGTCATGTTGTGAAGAATTTCATAAATCTTCGAACTTTTGTGGCTGGCTAACAAAATTCAGGGTGCCCTTTTAAATTTTATACATAGCAGACATGACTGTTTTCTTCCCAAGTATTTTTGTTACAAAAGAAGTTGTCTTTTGTTGTTTAAAATAGGGTTGTATTCTACAGCTGATATGCGCATTGCATAGTCTTTTATATGTTCACTTAAAGAATAGATGAAATAGTGGATAGATTTTCATTGCTTTCTTGACTTTGGACACTGACCTTTCTTCTTGCAGGAAAAATTTGGTGTGAGAGACTTCAATCAACACCATTTTAATATGACAAATAAGAAAGTTGCTGCTAAACTAAACGATCAGATGTCGTCTGCTCTGTATCTTCAAATCAGCACCATCAGCCAGGCCTTGATATTTGTCACTCGCTCTCGGGGTTGGTCTTTCACCGGAAGACCTGGCTTTTTGCTTGTTATTGCCTTCATCGTTGCTCAACTGGTAATGAATTTATAATTCGGTTACATGAAACAAACTTTCTGCCAAATATAGGATAGATATGGTTTCTGAAACAGACTATAAAAACTAGTTTAATTAATACAAAAGAGGACCAATTTGGGTCAACTGAAAACCATTCTAAAATCCACCCCCTCATTTTTCTTTCCTTTTCTTGAAGTGGATATTTTCTGATTTATTGCCTATAGTTTGATAAAATAATTCTAGTTTATATGAGATGTCTGATCTCCAGACACATCCTGAGATTTTAGATAAATTTTGGAGGGAAAAGCTTCATGCATTGTACACCAATTACCTCTGCCCTCTTAATGTCTCAAATTCAGTTTATTAACTGTTCGAACCTTGATATTACCCTTTTAATTCCAATGTTTCGAAATATTTTTAACGGCGAATAATTTTTTGCAGATTGCAACTGTAATATCTGCCACTGAAACCTGGAAATTTACTAACATCAGAAATATTGGTTGGGGATGGACTGGTATAATTTGGTTGTACAATGTTATCATTTACATACTCCTTGATCCCATCAAATTTGCTGTCCGTTATGCTCTCCGTGGACAGGCATGGGGTTTGGTAGTAGATCAAAGAGTGAGTACCTGACTTCACCTTGATTGCTTAATATTGTGAACAAACTTCTCATAAAATATGCAACGGTGATGAACAAAACTATTGTATACCTCTAATCATCATGAACTCCGTAGTTAAGACTGATTTGGTATGCTTTTATCCATCTTACCAGACTGCATTTACCAGCAAAAACGACTTTGGAAAGGAAGCTCGTGAGGCTGCATGGGCAACTGAACAGCGAATACTACATGGACTCCAATCAGTTGACAGAAAAATGTTTTCGGAGAGGAACACTTTTAGGGACATTAATCTCATGGCAGAAGAAGCTAAAAGGCGGGCAAAGATTGCAAGGTAAAGCTTACAATGGTAGAGATAATAGCTGAGTTCAATGCCGAGATATAATGAGAATTCATTTGCCTATTTGCTTATCCTTCTGTTTCTTACTTTGGGTTTTTGATATTGCAGGTTGAGGGAGCTTCACACTCTCAAAGGCAAGGTTGAGTCATTTGCCAAGCTGAAGGGTATAGATATCGACGCCATTAACCAACACTACACTGTCTAATTGCTGTGATCTGGATAGTGATCCCATTCACATTCTCCTTTATACATATACGTTCTTCATGTATTCGTTAACAAATACCAAGTCCAAGCTGGATTTTGAATAAGATTGATGTATTTCATGATGATATCTGTTTGTGCCTAATAAATCACGGTTGTAAACTGACCGAAGGGGCTTCCTCTCGGCCCTAGCACCTATTCATGAGCTGGAACGTGGCGTCTCGTCAGGCGTTTCGCCTTCCTAAAGACAAAGGAAAAGCTGCGAAGGGGGAATCCTCTCGGCCTCGACCGCGGCATTATTGGCCGAGGCTGAAGGACGAAAGAGACACGGCCGAAGATATTAGAGTTAAATCGCCACGTGGCAGCAGGGTCCCACGCTTCATTTAATGAAGTAACGCCTTTGACTAGCAAACCTACTAGCCACAAAAATGCATTTAATGCACGAGGAAAGAAGGGAAGTGACTAAAGTCAGGATTTGGTGATAGAAATCAGAGTGGTTAGGCGCAAACATTCTTACAAATATTCTTACAAATATTCTTACAACTTAAGGTCAGATCACCAACCACCAGACCAGGGCATTAAATGCGTTCCCACGGCCAGAGGTGCAGGACCCACGATCAGGGCAGCGGTCGAGATTTACCAGGATTTATGGGGTCACACCACCATGGTTCACGATCCCAAATGTCGATTGGACTACCCACTTGCTCTGATCGGGCTCCACCACGCAGATTTTTAGCCTCGATTACTCCTCTAGAGCTCTTCCTATAAATACCGAGCTCAAGCTACATTCAAAGGGTTCAAACACCAAACCAAAAGCCTCCCACTGAGCAAATTATATTTTCCTGTCATTTATCTTCTTGTAATGCACTTTCAATATCTTTATTTGCTTTCCTAAGAGTAGTGATAGATTGTAAGGAAAATCTATTCATTAATATATCATACGACCCTTGGTTTTCAAGGCGCCGGAACACCATCTCTGTTACTTTCTCATTCATCCCATATATCATACGACCGTTGCCACCAAGCGACGCGCCGGAGCACCACCTAAGATCCACCAGAAACACCACCACTAAACGGCTTTGTAGCTCAGGCCGTGAACCTAACGGCCGAGATCAGTTCCTCTCTCGGCCACAATCGTTTGATTTGAAGTCGAACTCAAAAAGGCGCACCACTTAACCATTTACCCAAAAACTTCACCCCAAAACGCACGGTAGACCGTGCTGGCATGCCCGCGCACAAACCGCACCGCATCCAAAAGAAGGACGTCATGTGTCGACGCATATCCCCTCGGCCCGGAACACCAGGCCGTGAGATTTGCGAGCCCAACAATATCTATATAACAAGTCAAATGGAATTGTAGTTATTTAAAACATGTGTTGATATGGAGACATTCTCGTTGTCGCTTTTTCTTACAAGAACACCAAACACCACCGGAAACAAGTTTGTGAACTTCTTTGTCTCTCATTCATCTTAGAGCTCATGATGTTTGACACAGAGGAATTGCAGATATCAAAGCACACCACAGCTGCAATGTTCTATGTAAAACAGAACTTGGTTGAAATCTAGAGGAAAGCATGAAGTTAAACGAGTGTAACTAAAATCTAAAGGCATATGCAACATCAAATTGTAAAGGCAACAAGGAAAGAAAAAAGAAGTAATAAATCGAATCAATATTAAATCATCCAAAACCTTAACAGTAGAAGTGATTGGTAATAAGAAAAACACATGTATAGTTGAAACAGAAGAACAAATAAACCAAAAGATCAAGCACTCAAACAAATACAAATAACAGTAGAAGCACATACAGATTTTTTTTTATTCCATAGTGGTGCCAGACCAACATCAACAGAAATGCAGACTGAACTACAGACTCTACAGAGGGGAGAAGGAGAAGGAAAAAAGCACACAACACAGAGAAAACAGAGAACAACAGCAGATGCAAAGCCTAATTAGTAAACTCAATTTATTCATTCCCGGCTCTCCCTTTTGGTTATCATCAGTCTGATCATTCCAACAATCTTAACAAACAACTCCTTCCTCCTTGTGATTGCGACGTCCGCAAGAACCACTCCAACGACCAACCCACTTCCCAATCCCGCCAAAACAAATTTCCAATCAAATTCAAATGCTCCAGCTGAGCCTGAATCATTTTGTTCCACGCTTGAAGGCGGCTGTTGAGGGGTCTTAGCAACTCCACATTTGGTTTGCAGTGGACCTCCACACAATCCAGGGTTTCCCTCATATGAAGTGCTATCGAATGTAGTAAATTGCCTTCCTTGTGGTATAGGACCTGTAAGATTGTTGTGAGAGACATCAAATTTTCCAAGGAAGGTAAGCTGCCCCAGTTGTTGAGGGATCTCTCCTGAGAGATGGTTGTGTGAGAGGTCTAATGATTCAAGCTGTGTTAAGCTCCCCAATGATAATGGGATGGAACCAGCGAGAATGTTGTTGGACATATTGAGTGAGTGAAGCCCCCTTAGGTTCCCAATAAATTCAGGAATCCTTCCTTCAAATTTGTTGCTTGAGAGATTAATGACCATAAAGTCTTCTTGAATCTTTTGAAAGTATCTCTCCACACCTTTATCTGTTATTGTACTTGAGTACGGAACATCTATACCAATTACAGGCAAATCATAGACAAATATGACTGCCCTCATATATGTGGGCTGGTTTAGAGTGATGCCTCTCATGCCATTCCCAGAGAAAATGTATTCAAGTGGAAACTCACCTGTGAAATTATTGTAAGACAGATCAAGAAAGCGCAAATCGAGGAAATGAAGATTCTTTTGGGGCTTGCCTATCACATCATAGAACTCGTTATGGTCCATGGCTAAAAATTTTAACTTTGGGAGAGACCCAAACCACAAGGGGAAGACGTCATTAAATTCATTGCTTGACAGCACCATAAACTCAAGCATCACACAATTTGCCAATGACCTTGGTAGTTGCCCTTGCAATTGGTTATGACTAACATCAATCATTCTCAGGTTGCTTCTGCTAGCAGTGGTGTATGTTTGAGGAAGAATGCCATGAAAAAAGTTGTTTCCGAGATTTAAACCTTGCAGATCATCACTAAAGTTTCCAAGACACTGCGGAAGCGTGCCACTCAATCTGTTATCCGACAAATCAAGCAACTGAAGCTGACTCAAACTGCAAATCAATGGTGAAACTTGTCCAGTTAAGTAGTTTTTTGAAATTTGATAGTATTGGACGTTTGGCGGAGGTATAGGTAGTTCTCCGAATAGCATGTTGGATGTCATGCCGATGTACTTCAAAGTTTCTGTGCTTGCGTTCCAGATCCATTTCGGTACTTCGCCACTTATTTTGTTTTCAGAAAGCATCAACCACTTCAAGTTTTCTTGATATCTCAGGAAATCTGGGAACCCTCTTAAGTTGCATGAATCCAGTCCTAGACTCCTGAACTGTGGAATAGTTACGTTCATAGTTCTCGATTCAATGAGCAAGTACAAATTATTATGACCTAGAAGGAGGTCCTTGAGATTGTGTAGCTTGAGAAACATGTGAAACTCAACTGTACCGCTGAGTCTATTTTGATATAGATAAAGTCCCTGGAGATTGATGAGATTGGATAATGACTTGGGAATGGAACTATTTAATTTATTTCTATCAAGATTTAATTGGGTTAGTCTAGTAAGGTTACCTAGCCAAGGTGGGATTGGACCAGTGAATTGATTTTTCCGAAGCGAAAGATGAGCGAGCTGGGTAAGGTTTGCCAACGAATCAGGAATTGGACCTCCAAATTTGTTGTCAGAAATGTCTAGATAAGTGAGCTGCCTAAGATTACCAAGTGAAGCTGGAACCAACCCTTCTGAAAAATTGCATGCAGGCGCATCCAATTCTTGCAACAAATCAAGCTTTGCGATTGAACGCAAGTTTACGAAAATCCTAGTATACCCAAGTCTCAGTGACACGAGAAGACTACTTGGATTAAGTTCAGGCATATAACCAGTAAGACCTAGGTTGTATCCCACATTCAGACGACGTAGGTTTGGTAATTTGAAAATTCTTACTGGGAATTCACCAAACAGCTCACAGTTCTCGAGTGCCAGGGATGTCAAAAATGATAAATTTGCCATGGAATTGGGCACTGTCGAAGATATATTAATGTAACTGAGATCAAGCTTTTCTAGACTGGTTAAGTTTTGAACTAGGCTTCCAAGATTGGATGCGTTAAGCAACAAAACTATACCAGAATTATGAGATAGATCAAGGGATGACAACTTGGACAAGTGTGAAACTTCCGATGGAACTGGACCCGAAAAGGAAGAGCCAGAGAGGTTGAGATAAGTGAGCCTTGGAAAATTCCTAATGCTAATAGGAATTTGAGAGTAATTGAAGTCATTATGAGCAAGGTTCAGTCTCTGAAGATGAACAAGACGGAAGAGGCTGCTGTTGGAGTTGATGGATCCGTAAAGACCACTGCTACTAAGATCAAGTCCGATCACATGGCCTGTCTCCTCATCACAATCCACACCGTCCCATGAACAGCAGTTGCCATTGTAAAATGAAGCAGATGCATACATAAAGCTTTGCATGAATTGCAGCAAAGCAGAGCTTTCCTCATCATGGCATGATGGCTGCTGCTGCTGCTGCAAAGAGTGCAAAGAGTTGGCAATAACCACAAGATGAAACAACACCACCACAACAACTAGTTTTGAAAGCATATTGCCAATGGACACATTAAAAAAACCCATGGTGTTTTGAAAACTTTATTTTGCACTCTTGAGATAAACCTGTAGGCGGAGCTAGAAGCTAATCTGTAGGGGGGCCAATACTATAAATGCAAGATTATACAGAGTTATATTTTAACTAATATTGTAATTGGTGCTTAAAAAATAATGGGGTTTTCATGGAGTTTGGGGGGCCATGGCCATGGCAGGCCTACATGTGGCTCCGCCCTGTAGGGAAATGCAAAGTGAGAGACCTGTTTATTGAATGACTGCATGAGGAGCAATAATTTCACCACAAGATTAAGTTCCAAACATTTGCATGACTTCTTCAAGTCAACTGATAAGTTAAGTTTAGAATGGGGTGAGATAGATCACATGTTTAACATGATAGCAGTTCCATACTAAAACAATATGTCTTCACTGTAACACTGAGGAGGCCGCTGTTAGGGTTGATAGAGCCATAGAGACAAGTGCTACTAATATCAAGGCCAATCACACTCGACGGCGACGCGGTTTGATGATGAGCAGGAGGTACGATTTGATTGAATTCAATTGTGTTAGAGCAGAAGTTAAAAGCAGATGGATGAGCACCATCTTCTCTGTTTCACATTGTGTCGCTGTCGCTGTATCTCTTTTCTTACCAAGATTTCCATATCATATTATTGTTGTTACTTTTTTTGACTAAGCGGTATAAAACGACAAACACAGGGGCGGTATGATAGGAGTACCATTAATTAACAAGGGGGTATACAGTTGGCAGACACAGGGGCGGAGCTACCTTTAGGCCATAGGTGGCCCTGCCCCTCTAATGTTTTATAAGTTTTCACCGATCAAGACAATGTATTGTAAAATATTAAAAGGATTTTGCATGTTTGAAGTAATGGCCACCCTAATAAATTCATTTTGAGTAATAATGTGAAGTTATATTTTCTTTGCTGATTTTTATATCTTTTCTTTTGGGTTTTAGTAGATACTGATTTCTCTTTTGAAAGTACACTACGTGAAGTCCGCCGCCAGCTTATGAAATGGGGTGAGGTGAGAGGTTAATATGATCTCATCTTTCATTGCTTATCCTTGTCATGTGCTCTAAGTCAAGTAGCATTGACTACTCTGTTGGTGAGTGCTTATTTAGTTAGGATTTTGGTTACTTCTATTTATTTAGTCCTATTATAAATGAGATTTATTTCCTATTGTAATTTAGATATATTTCCTATTTTATTTAGGGTTAACACATCTTTGTACTTGTATAAATACCTCCATATTGGAGAAGAATAATAATATGAGCATATATGAGCATAGTTGAATATTTGCCATACTTTGTTTGACTTGGTATTAGAGCCAGGTTCTCTTGTGACCTGTGTTTGCATTCTCCTTGCAATTGAAGTTCTGTTGTTGTTGCTATTACCGTTGACGCTACTACTGCCGTTAACGTTGCCTTTGCTTGCTTTGCTTTCAGTTGATGTGGTCATTGTCGTTGCTGTTGATGTGGTCGTGCCCTTTGCCTTTGCTTTGCATTTATTTGCCCTTAATTTGCTTTTGCCTTGCCTTACCCTATTTTTAGGAAACCTTGCCTTTGTCGTGCTCATAGGGTTTCTATATTTTGCCTTATCTATTGCCGTGCTCACATGGTTTTTGTGTTCTGCCTTACCTACTGCCATGCTCACAGGGTTTGTGTTTTGCATTACCTACTGCCGTGCTTATAGGGTTTCTATGTTCTGCTTTTATGTGTTCTTCTATGTGCCCTATTTGTTAGGGTTTTTATGACAAGGCCTTCTCTATAGTTGTTCGATTGGTCAATGTCAAGTATAGTGTTCCATGACTCACTTGTCAAGTTGGACATGTGAAATATCTTTGCCCCAACTTGAGGAGGAGTGTTGGCGAGTCCTTATTTAGTTAGGACTAGCCCATGTGCCAATTGGTTTTATTTTTTTTATTTTTTATTTTATTTTTAGAATTAATAAAAGATAACATGGGTAGTTATGTTCCATAAAAGTAGGACCTATTATCTGATTTTATTTTTATTTTTATTTTTTTTAATATAAAAAAAAGTGAATTTACCATATTATCCTCATTTAATTAATAATTTCAATTCTTAATGTTTGAATTAACCAAGGGCCTTTTTCGGTATTTTGAATGTTTCACCATTCTCTCCCTTTTGCTTTATATATATAGATTTTGGTTACTTACCATTTATTTAGTCCTATTATAAATTAGATTTATTTCCTATTGAAATTTAGGGTTAACATATCTTTGTACTTGTATAAATACCTCCATATTCAAGAATAATAATAATATGAGCAAATATGAGCATAATTGAATATTTGCCATACTTTGTTTGACTTGGTATCAGAGCCAAGTTCTCTTGTGACCTGTGCTTGCATTCTCCTTAAATTGAAGTGTTCTCCTCTTCGGGTGGGGGGGGGAGTGAAAAAGATATGTTTCTCTTTCTCATGGATATATTGCCTCTTTAGGGGGAAATGAGGATTGAAGAGAAGTTATGTCTATGTGAATGCGCTAAAGTTAATATGAAAGAATTTGTCGTTGTCGTTTTCTGCTGTTGTTGCTATTACTGTTGCCGCTACTACCGCCGTTAGCGTTGCCTTTGCTTGCTTCGCTTTCAATTGATGTGGTCATTGTCGTTGCTGTTGATGTGGTCATGCCCTTGGCATTTGCTTTGCATTTATTTGCCCTTGCTTTGCTTTTTCCTTACCTTACCCTATTTTTAAGAAACCTTGTCTTTGCCGTGCTCATAGGGTTTCTGTGTTTGGCCTTATCTACTAACGTGCTTACAGAGTTTTTGTGTTCTGTTTTATCTACTGTCGTATTCACAGGGTTTCTGTGTTCTCCCTTACCTACTACCGGTTTCTGTGTTCTACTTTTATGTGTTCTTCTATGTGCCTTATTTGTTAGGGTTTTTATGACAATGCCTTCTCTACAATTGTTCGATTGGTCAATGTCAAGTATATATGGTGTTCTATGACTCACTTGTCAAGTTGGGCATGCAGAATATCTTTGCCCCAACTTGAGGGGGAGTGTTGTCGAGTCCTTATTTAGTTAGGATTTTGGGTACTTACCATTTATTTAGTCCTATTATAAATGAGATTTATTTCCTATTGTAATTTAGATATATTTCCTATTTTATTTAGAGTTAACACATCTTTCTATTTGTATAAATACCTTCATATTGGAGAAGAATAATAATATGAGCATATCTAAATATTTGACATCTCTGTTTATTAAAAGTCATCAAGAAAATGACATGCAATAAACTTCCAAATTATTTATGGTTCTTATCAATGTCTTAAAAATCGACAATATCGCCGAAATTTCGTCGATAATGTCGTTATTTTGGGTAGGCGACAATCTGGGAACAAACCAAACTGTTTTCGTGAAAATATCGATATTGTCGCCGATAATATCGCCGATATATCGATTACGGATATTATCGAGCAACGTCAACACAAAACGGTGATAATATCGATAATATCGAGATAATATCGATAATATCGAGATAATATCGAGATATTATCGATATTCTCGCGATATGTTGACCCAAAAATACTTGAAAAATAATGAAAATTATCCTTGTTTGCGCATGAAGGGATTCGAACCTTGCCTCTGTGAGAAACAGCCCAGCACCTTATCCAACTCAACTGCGTACATATTTGTGATTATATTTTCGGCGTGTAATATTTATAACGTCTTTAAAATGTCTGTAAGCTAATATTTATTATATATGATAAATTTTTAAATTAAAAAAGACACCAAGGGGATTCGAACCCCTCCCATCTTACTCATTCAACACTTTAACCACCATATCACTTATGTTTTTGTGAAAACATGCTAAAATATTTATATATATACATGGTTTTGTTGTGAATTTCTTTTGCAAGAAACAAATGACCATTCCTTTTGTTGTGAATTTCTTTTGAATTCTTTTGACCATTCCTTTTGCAATGTATAAAGTGTAAAATATTGTAGTAATTCATTATATATAAATGATTATGGTGTGTTTAATTTTTTTTCATTAATTACTATATATTTTCTACACTCACAGTGTTTGCCAGCTCGCTATATAATCAACTTAAATCAGTTAAATCCATCATGTAATGCATTTCCTTCCAATTTTTTATGATAAACTAATAGATAATTGCCTAAATAAACATCCTACAAAGTTTCAATAAAAATTTCCAAGTTTTTCTTACAATTTCCGTGGTTTTTATTCAATTTTTATCGATATCGATAATATCCTGATATTTCCATCGAAATTTCCGTATTTTTGGCCTACCGATATTTCCGATACAACCGATATTTAAGACCTTGGTTCTTATTCATTTGGTGGAAATTCGGACATGATGGATTTGGACGATGAATCTGCTGTTCTCAGGAGATGGTATGGACAAAACGTAATTATGGTGATGATGATGAATTCGCACCATCTAATAAGATGGCTGTAAGACTGTTGGCAAAACGTCAAGTCAAGGAGTCAAGGGAACAACTCAACTATACTATGATAGGAATACCATTAACAAGGGAGTATATAGTTGGCAGACAAATACATCGACAATGTATTGAGTATATAGGGTTTCTTACAACTTTAGGGTTTTTTGTTTCTTATTTAAGCTAACTAATGTAGTTGTGTTGGAACGTTTTATAATATTATCAATAAAATTCACAAAATTTTCTCTATTTTTGGGTGGATTCCAATTCTTCTTTTAGGATTTGACATTTGTCGATCTCTTTTATCATATTTTCATGCTTTCTTTGTTCATTTACTTCCAATTCTCATCAAACCGAAGTTGTCCTTTTGTAACACTCATTGTAGAGGAAGTTCGCCTATTCATAGTGGGTGGGTTGTCCCTACTAACTCGGGCCATAAGGCGTGATTAATGCAATCTCACACACCGAAGGGCAGTGAACAAATATTTTTGTTTTTCTTTGGTCTGAGGGCAGTGAACAGATTAGACCATCTTGGATCTTGCCCACTTAGTTTAGTCTCCATCATGCGCATTCATAATGCAATCACTGTACCCTGAACCATACGGGTGATTAAACTTGCCAATGTGGTGGCACATTTGGGCTCCATCCAACATATGTGTGCCAAGAGGGCATAGAAATTAAAATTATCAATAACGTTGACATTTTTTTTCCCCCAAGAGGTGTATCCAATCTATATTTATAATTTTATTTTTTTTTTTTTTCACGTGAGTGACTTTCATAGAATTTGAATTGGATACACCAAAGTCTAAACCTAAATGAAACCTTACCCGACGAAATTTATGTGATTTGGGTTGGGTCTCAACTCTCACCTGTACAAAACCGACATCCTTGCAGAAAAAATTTATTTAAAATAAATAAAGAGAAACCCCGCCATTCAAATGACAGAGAAGCAAAACTGAGAGAGAGATGTGTGATGAGAGAGCAAGTATTGAGATGGAGCTCTTTAGAAAGAAAAAGGTTAGACCTTCTCCAACAAACGATAACAACACCCTCGCTTCTCCAAATACACGCCTTCATGCTCCGAAACCCCCTCGAAACAAATGTCAATCTCCTCACCAAATTCATCACAACCGGTCCATTGATTTTGGAGGCCCTGTGCAAATATGGATGTCGAGGCCCTACATACACAAGTAGAAAAAAAAAATATGGATGTAGAGCCCACACGGATATGCGCCAAGTCGCTGAATCTTTCACTCTCTATAGAAATGTTAGGAAGGACACGGCTTTCAAGCCCGATGGCTACACGTTCACAGCTTTGGCAAAGTCGTGTGGTTTAGATGTGGCCATCTGGTAAGGGCAAGAACTTCATTGTCATGTTCTTAAAGTTGGGTTGTGCCTAGATTTGTATGTGTCGACTTCATTGGTTGATGTGTATGCAAAGTTTGGGAGGATGAGTTTTGCAAGTATGCTGTTCGATGAAATGACGGAGACAAGTCGAGTATCGTGGACAGCTCTCATTTGCGGGTATGAAAGGTTAGGAGATATGGATAATGCAAGGAGGCTTTTTGATCAAATGCCTGCGAAGGACTTGGCTGCATTTATTGCTATGATTGATGGTTATGTCAAATTGGGAGATATGGGCTTGGCTCGAAGTTTATTTGATGAGATGACGGATAGGAATGAGGTATCTTGGACCATTATGGTGTATGGTTACTGCCATCATGGTGATGTACAATCTGCTAGATCAATCTTTGATGCCATGGCCGAGAAGAATCTAATTTCTTGGAATGTGATGATTGGGGGTTACAGTCAAAACAAACAGCCCTATGAAGCCTTGAAATTATTTCATGAACTGCAGTCAAATATGTCTCTTGAACTGGATGGCGTGACTGTTGTTAGCATTCTTCCAGCTATTGCAGATTTGGGCACCTTGGATTTAGGTCGTTGGGTTCACAAGTTTGTACAAAGGAAGAAGCTTGATAGGGTAATCAACATCTGCACTGCGCTTATTGATATGTACGCAAAATGTGGTGAAACTACAGAGGCCAAAAGACTTTTTGATGAGATGCCTGAAAAGGAAACAGCTTCTTGGAATGCCTTGATAAATGGGTTTGCAGTAAATGGCCATGGCAAGGAGGCACTGGAGGTATTTTTAGAGATGCAGTGCAAAAAGTTTATGCCGAACAATATAACCTTTATTGGTGTTTTGTCTGCTTGTAACCATTGTGGTCTGGTAGAGGAAGGGAAAAGATGGTTTAAAGGAATGGAGGGCTTTGGGCTTATCCCTCAAATTGAGCATTATGGTTGTATGGTTGATCTTTTGGGAAGGGCAGGATGCTTGGAGGAAGTCGAGAAATTGATTGAGAGCATGCCTTATGATGCTAATGGAATAATTTTGAGTTCTTTTCTTTTTGCATGTGGCCATTCTGAGGATGTCACAAGGGCCAACAAAGTTTTAAAGAAGGCAGTCACAGTGGAGCCATGGAATGATGGAAATTATGTCATGCTCAGAAATTTGTATGCCAAGAAGAGAAGGTGGAGTGATGCAGAGGAAATTAAGAGGTTGATGAGGAAGAATCAAGCAAATAAAGGGTTGGTTGCAGTGTGATAGAGGTTGATGGTAGAATCCAGGAGAAAGATATCAGAGATTTTGAGATCTTCCACATCGCCATTGTTGATATTATCAAGTAAGCGTGTATAAGTAAAATGTTAATTACAATATGTACGATGTTAAAAATAATAATGCAAAATATCTTAATTTAACTCAAATCATCCAAACACTATATTGTGCTTTGAACTTTAATTGTAAAGAAAAATAATGAATACAAATTATAAGCAAAATTTATTAAAAGCTTCTAATCCTTGCCCCTTAACACTAACAAGCTCTCTCTAACACACTAACAATTAGCAGGCTGTATTCAAACAATAGAAAAAAGCCAAAGAGGAAGACAGGAAGAACCTCCTCATCGAATTTCTGAAGAAAAATGTGAAGCTTAGCAAGGTTGATGACACTACTACCATGATAACAGGAATACTAACACCTCCACTGGCTATGGCTGCTAAAAGAACCGTGGAGATTGTGCTCCAGCTGAAAATGATCGAGGCCATTCCAGACGTTCTTTTCGTACCATCAGTAGCCATGCTGGTGCTCATTTATGCCTCCAACAGTATCCGCAACCATTTCTGTTTGTGTTATTGTGTGAGCGGAGCCGAATGGGACTGACAAAAAGGTCCAAATATTAAGGGAAAATAATGAAAATCACTTTTTTTGTTACACACCAATTTCTATCACAAATACCTTTAATAGGCACAGTGGGAGAATTAGTTTCTAAAAAAATTTCACAAAACACTTTTATGAATTTATATCTAGATAATCAATGGGTAATAGCCATATTTCTGGTAGTGTTACATATTTCCATCTAGGAAGAACAACAACTTCACATGCATGTTATTAAGCTTGGGTTGTGCTTAGTTTTGTAATGTATGCCCAAATTTGAGAATATGGTTCGTGCAACCAAGCTTGGGTTGTACTTACAGCTGGATATTCCTGTACATCGTTCAATAATTCTTTTTTTTTTTTTTGGTCGAAAGGCAATTCATTGAAAAACCCACAAAGGGCAAGGAACACACCAAGGGCAACAGAACAAAAGCAGGACCAGATCTAACTAAAACCCAACACAGGCATAGCATGAAGATCATAACCTGCCGGAAGAAAATTAAACAGACATAAGGCCAGCAATAAAACTAAATCCACACCTAACATGTGGTAGCAACAACAAGTTGAAACAAGAAAAATTACATAAAGTACATCGTTCAATAATTCATTTACTCAAACATAAAGCAAGGTACATTCTGCAATGCCCTTCTGCTTGTACAACTGACGCCAGCAAAAGCCAATCTCCATCAGTTCTGCTCACAGAAAAAGTCCCGAAAATTCCTTCAAGATCAAATTTACTTTCAATTCCAAGAAATATACAGTAATGTACATGAGAAATAATTTGGAAAAATAAAGCAATTGAGCATCACCTAGCCGACAATCAACCATATTTCCGCCACAAAAACAGTTCATTATACATAAGAGAGATGCTTAGAAGAAAGCAGGCACAGACGTCTTAAAATCTAATCTAATTTGAATCCAAGATAATTCAACTTATTATATGAAGACTGCAAACCCCATCTAAAGTATCAAACTCACTCAATCACAAAAACTTACTCCAATTTTAAAACTAAATTGGAACTAGATCGATCTTAAAGGGAGAGTTCAATATGACAGACTGATTCCTCCAACCAAGAACTTACCTTTGAGAGAATTGCATCGATGAAAGAGTTATTATTCAATTAATCAAAGAAACATGGAAAGAAAACAAAATCGGAACATACGCAAAACGATTTCAAGTCAAAAATCACAAATTAAATAAATAAAATCTTTTGGGTATTGGTTGACAGATATGTAAGACTTAATGTTGTCTTAAACTTAATCATGAAGAGGTCAGAGCATACCTTCTCTGTTTGTGTTATTGTGTGAGTGGAGCCGAATGGGCTAGCTGCAGCTTACTTTGACAAGTTGGGACTGACAAAAAGGCCCAAATATTAAGGGAAAATAATGAAAATCATTTTTTTGTATTACATGATAGGACTCTATCTTTCAACCTTAGAATATTAACCAAGAACAGAGAGAACCCAAAGACTATTTTCTGTATATTTCTCAACATGATCGTACAATGGCTCCTCCAATTGGTAATAAAGCCACCGTAGAGGATACAACAGTAATTGTAACAAATTCTCAACTAAAACTTGACACGTGCCTCCAACTCCTAATTCCTATCATTACCCCTCCCTTTGAAACTAAGTTTACAAGTATTGAAAACTTAGAATAACGAAAACAGAGGTGCTACAAAAAACGCAACTTGAGTCATCTGGAATTGAAAGCAGCTTCAACCTGAGCAATGAAATCTGGAAATCTGGCCTTGAGGTCATTGTAGTCCTCCCAAGTGGCATCCTCTAGTGTGTGACTCTTCCCATGCACTAAGACATCCACCCCTGCAACATTGCCACGTTTGACGAGCTTCCTTTCCAGAATAGCCAGTGGCTCATCTTGCACAATACCATCTTCAGTAATTCGAGGTAACATCCTGAATGCAACAACTTGACCCTCTGATGACAAGAAATAGGCTGTGGAGGCTGAGGCTTGGAACTGGACAAACAAAACTGCTGCTTCTCATACCAAAATTTCATAGTTAATTTCTCAAAGTCCCACCAGATTGGACCAAGAGTTCGCAACCATTGAACCCCTAACACAATGTCACAGCCTCCCAATGGCAAAGCAAACATATTGGAAGTATACACATAATTCCTTATGGCTAAAGGAATAGCAGCACAACAGCCCTTACATTGAACTTGTCCACCATCAGCTATCATGACATCACAACTATGAGACTGATCTAACTTCCAACCCAACTTCTTAACCATGCCAATATGGATGAAATTATGAGAGCTTCCAGAGTCTAACAATACCACAACAGGACAATTCTTTATTACCGCAGTGAGTTTCATAGTCTTAATAGCAGTAGGGGCAGAAGTACCATACAAAGCACAAGCTGTGATACAATAAGCATTCACCTCAGCTACTTGTTCAAGTTGGTGTAATTCATGAACTATTTCCTCCTCCTCAAAACTATTATAACCCATATCCAACAACAAGATTTGCTTCCTTGCACACTTATGACCCCTCACAAATTTTTCATCACAATAAAAACAAAGATTATTCTGCCTTTTATATTGGATTTCCTCAGGGGTTAATTTCTTGATAGGCATATCCCTCCTAGGAACGATTTCAGTTTCAGCAGGAACTAAATCATTTTGTATTGGTAAAAGAGGCAATCTTGACTTAGAAATTCCAGAAGAATGTGCAAACCTCAACTTTTGGAGCTTAGCATCCACTTCATGAGCAAAATTCATGGCCTCATGAACTGTAGCAGGACGAAGTAACTTGACATCATGCTTGAGTTCTTCTCGTAATCCTCCAATGAAACAACTCAATCGAAAAGTTGGACTAAGATCATGGATTCGAGTTGCCAAACGTCTGAATTCAGCGATATAATCCTTCAAAGGACCAGTTTGATGAAGCTTAAAGAGCGACTCTGCAAAATCCTCAAACCCATGAGAGCCAAATTCTTTGCAAAATGCCCTGGTAAAATCTTCCCATTTGGAGAAAGAAGAAGCACGTTCCTCCCATTGATACCATTGCAAGGCCTCACTATCCAGATGGAAAGAAACCATTTTGACCTTTTTCTCAGATGGCACAGAAAAATAATCAAAATACTGCTCCGCCTTGTAAATCCATTCAATTGGATCATCCCCATCGTTGAATCTGGGAAAATCCATCTTAACAAAGGGCATACGATTTTCAGAAGGAAAACCCCTTTCCCTCTCTCGATGATCCCTCTCTCTTCGCCGCCGACAGCCGTCACCATCGTCGTCATCAGATGGAGGCGGGAATGGGTGATCAGAACCCTCACGATGAGAGTCAATTGAATCGAGGCGTTTGTCGATGGACGCGAACTTATCCTCAAGAAGACGCTGAATTGATTCCAAAATGAGTTGGGTCTTGGAATTAGAGGCTTCAAGCGCAGCAACACGAGCGTCCATTGTTGTCGAACGAGTACGAACACGAGCACGGGTCATACACTAAAGGAACAGCTTAGAGGATCAATGGCCTGATACCAATGATAGGACTCTATCTTTCAACCTTAGAATATTAACCAAGAACAGAGAGAACCCAAAGACTATTTTCTGTATATTTCTCAACAAGATCGTACAATGGCTCCTCCAATTGGTAATAAAGCCACCGTAGAGGATACAACTGTAATTGTATCAAATTCTCAACTAAAACTTGACACGTGGCTAACTAACTAACCAAAACTGTTTTACAGTTTTGCCTCCAACTCCTAATACCTATCATTACACACCAATTTCTGTTCCAAATACCTTTAATAGACATGGTGGGAGAATTAGTTTCTAAAAAAATTTCACAAAACACTTTTATGAATTTATATCTAGATAATAAGTGGGTAACATAGTGATATTTCTAGTAGTGGGAAGAACAACAACTTCACATGGTTTGTGCAACCAAATTTGAGAATATGGTTATTGCAACCAAGGTGTTCGATGAAATCACAGAGGCAATTCGAGTGCCTTGGGCAGCACTTAGTTGGAGGCTATTCAGGGTCAGGAGATATGGGATGGCTATTTTCTTTATTATAAAATGAAATTGATATTTGAAACATTTCACCATATATAACTAATGTAGACATTCTAGAAGGATTATACATCCATACGGTATAGAGATAAATGGTAGAACTAGATGGAAAGAAATAGCACAAGGAAAAAACAGAAAGCAACACCAAATGCAAATCCTAATTTACTGAGTTTCTGGGTCCCCTACTCTTCCTCCTTTTCTTGACTATCAGTCTGATCCTTCCAACAATCTCAAGGAACCACTCACGCCTCCTTGAGATCGCTACATCCGCAAGCACCACTCCCACTACCAACCCACTTCCAAATCCTGCCAAAGCAAATTTCCAATCAAGTTCAAATCCAGAGCCTGAATCGTTTTCTTCTTTGGTTGAAGGTGGCAGTTGAGAAGCATTAGGATCTCCACATTTCTTTGGCAACACATCTCCACACAATCCCGGGTTTTCCTCATATGAAGTCACATCGAATGTAGCAAGTTGGCCTCTATATGGTATAGGACCTGTGAGATTATTGTGAGAGACATTGAAACTTGCAAGGAAAGTAAGCTGCGTAAGTTGTTGTGGGATCTCTCCTGAGAGCTTGTTCTGTGAAAGGTCTAACGATTCAAGCAGTGTTAAGTTGGCCAAGAATGATGGGATGCTACCAGTGAGAATGTTATTAGAAACATTGAGCAAGCGAAGGCCCTTTAGGTTCCCAATGAATTCAGGAATCTTCCCTTCAAATTTGTTGCTTGAGATATCAACGACCCCAAAGTCTTCTTGAATCTTCGAGTAGTGTCTATCCACACCTTTATTTGTTACCGTGATTGAGAACGCATATAAGAGAGAATCTCCGGCGACAGTAAAACTTGCGTTTGTGTCCATATATGTGGGTTGGCCATGAGTGATACCTCTCATGGGATTTCCAGTAAACATGTATTCAGATGGAAACTCGCCTTTGAAATTATTGTGAGACAGATCAAGAATGCGCAACTCAGGGAAATGAGAATCCCTTTTTTGTTTCCCTATCACACCATAGAACCCATTTTGGTGCATTGACAAAAGTCTCAATTCTGGGAGAGTCCCCAACCAAAAGGGGAAAACATCATGGAATTCATTGTTTGACAGAATAAGAGATTCAAGCATCACACAATTCGCCAGTGCCCTTGGCAACTGCCCTTGCAATTGGTTATAGCTAACATCAAAAATCCTCAGATTGCTTGTGTTGGTGTATGCTTGAGGAAGAACGCCATGCAAAGAATTATTCCGAACATTTAAAACTCGTAGATCATCGCTGAAGTCTCCAAGACACTGAGGAAGCATACCACTCAACTTGTTATTTGACAAATCGAGAAACTGAAGAGCATTCAGATCACAAATCCATGGTGAAATCTCTCCAGTTAATTTGTTGTCTAAAATCATGTAGCCGAAGATGCTTGGTTGAGGTATCGGTAGTGGTCCTTGTAGCAAGTTATAGCCAAGTCTTAAAATTTGTAGGTTGACCCAGGGAAGGACAACAGGCGAAGGTTGACCGAAGCCGGTAAGGGAGTTTACAGAAAGGTCCAAAAACAATAAAGTTTCTATGCTTATGTTCAACATCCATTTCGGCACTTGGCCAGTCAATTTGTTGCTAGAAAGGTCCAACAAGAACAAGTTTTGTGCATGTCTTAGGAATTGTGGGAACTCTTTTATGTTGCAGGACCTCAACCCGAGAACCCTAAACTTCGGAAGAGTTGCATTCATAGTTCCAGATTCAGTGAGCACTTCCAGTTTGTTATCATTTAGTAGGAGATGGGTGACATTTTCTAGCTTAAGAATCTCCACTGTACCACGCAGACTGTTAGAGTCTAGAAAAAGGATTTGGAGATCCATAAGATTGAAAATTGACCCGGGAATTGAACTGCGCAATCTATTATTGTAAAGATTTATGTAAGCTAGCCTGCTAAGATTACCCAGCCAAGATGGGATTGGACCAGTTAGTTGATTAGAAGGAAGACGAAGATAAAAGAGCTGTGTGAGGTTTCTAAGCGAAGACGGGATGTTGCCACTTAGATTGATGTTTGCAAGGTTTAGATAAGTAAGTTTGGTTTGCTTACGGATCCAAGACAAGGGACCGCCACTGAAATTGTTATTAGAAAGTGACAAATATGTCAGTTGGGTAAGGTTAGCAAACCAATCAGGGATTGGACCACTGAAGTTGCATGCGCTAACATCCAGCTCCTGTAATGAATCAAGGTTCCTGATTGAAGACAAGTTTCCTAAAATGCTACTGCCTCCAAGCTTCAGCGACACGAGACGACTGCTTCGATTAAATTCAGGCAAATAACCAGTGAGATCCTTGTTAGATCTCACATCAAGAGTTTCAAGGTCTTGCAACTCAAAAATTCTTGCCGGAAATTTTCCAAACAAGCCACAATCTTCGAGGAGGAGAGATGTCAAAAATGATAAATTTGCTATAGAATCGGGTATTGTTGAAGATATGTTAATGAAATGGAGGTGAAGCTTTTCTAGAGCGGTTAAGTTTCTAACGAGGCTTCTCAGATTGGATTCTCTAATACTCAACAGTCTTTCACCAGGAAATAATGAATATTTATCTTTTCTGGGGTCATAAACGGTAAATGGATCTGGCATGAGAGATAGATCAAGGGATGACAACTTGGACAACTGTGAAAGCTGGGATGGGACTTGACCAAAAAAGACAGAGGTAGAGAGGTTGAGGTACGTGAGCTGCGCAAAGTTCCCAATGGTAGTAGGAATTTGAGAGTGATTGAAGTTATTGTCAGCGAGGTTGAGCCTCTGGAGATGAACAAGACGGAAGAGGCTACTACTGGAGTTGATAGATCCATAGAGACAACTGCTACTAAGATCAAGGCTGATCACATGACCCGTCCTCTTATCACACTGGACGCCGCTCCATGCGCAGCAGTTGCTAGTTCCTCCTTCAGCCGGGTTCCACGATGAAACCTTTGGATAAGCACCATCAATCGAAGCAGATTCGTCAATAACAAAGCCCTGCTTGAATTGCAGCAAGGCGGCCCTCTCCTCATCATGGCAAGAATACGGTTTTAAAGAGGAAAATGCACTAGCCGCCGCCACAAGATGGAACAAAAGTAGTTTCAAAAGCACACACATGGACGACCCCATAACGTATGTTTTGGAACTCTTGATTTTGGACTTGAGTGTTAAGAAAGAATTGAAGTGAAACTGAGGGATATAGACTCAAACTCTTGAGCAGTATATATCGCAATATTCTTCAAACAAGTTGAGGATAGAAAACAGTGTGCCTTGCAATTTGCATAGACTTGTAAGAACAAGTTGTTGACTTTGGAAGTACACTAAGTCAAGTCCGCCGCCAGCTTATGAAATGGGGTGAGGTGTGAGGTTAATATGATATGATCTTTTATTTCTTGTCCTTTTCATGTACACTAAGTCAAGAGTATTGACTACTCTGTTTCTTAAAAGTCATCAAGAAAACGACATGCAATAAATTTCATCTTTGCAACTTGCAAGGCAAGACTACTCTGTTTCTTAAAAGTCATGAAGAAAATGACATGCAATAAATTTCGTCTTTGCAACTTGCAAGGCAAGATTTCTAACTCTACTTCTATTAGTCTAGGGTTGTTTTGTACTATGGCAGAATTTTCTATTTTATTTTATTTTAAATAACATATCTTTACTTCCAAAATTATTTGATGGATTTGGACGATGAATCTGCACCCTCTAATATGATGGCTGTAAGACTGTTGGCAAAATGGCAAGTCCAAGGAGACAAGGGAACAACTCAACTATAGTATGATAGGAATACCATTAACAAGGGGGTATATAGTTGGCACAAAAATGTATCCACAATGTATATTGAGTATATAGGGTTTCTTACAACTTTAAGGTTCTTTTGTTTCTTATTTAAGCCAACTTATGTAGTTGTATTGGGACATTTTATAAAATTATCAATAAAATTCGCAAATTTTTCTCTATTTTCTGGTGGATTCCAATTCTTCTTTTAGGATTTGACATTTGTCGATCTCTTTTATCGTATGTTCATGCTTTGTTTGTTCATTTACTTCCAATTCTCATCAAACCAAAGTTGTCCTTTTGTAACACTCATTGTAGAGGAAGTTTGCCTATTCATAGTGGGTGGGTTGTCCTTACTAACTCGGGGCATATGGCGTGATTAATGCAACCTAACACATTAAGTGGCAGTGAACAAATATATATTTTTTTTGTTCTGAAGGCAGTGAACAGATTAGACCATCTTGGATCCTGCGCCCACAATGCAATCACTCTACCCGTATAATATTTTGGCTCTTGGGCATCCGATAAATTTTCCATTAATCTTGCCAATGTGGTGGTGGCACATGTGGGCTCCATCTATGCTGATAGTGACAACCAGGGGAGTAGGTGAGCAGCCCTTGACCAGCAGCTTGTTGACCCCTTAGGTGCACTGAATGTGCTTGACGAAAGTCCCCAAAGAGAGAGAGAGAGAGAGAGGTGGGTTGGTGGGTAAAGGAAAGGTAATGGGTTTATTTTTGGACAGAGATAGAGAAAAGGAAAGGTAATGGGTGGGTTACAACGATGTTAATGGGTGGGTGAGTTTTAATTTTGGATAGAAATAGAGAAAAGGAAAGGTAATGGGTGAGAGAAGGAATGGCAAGATTGAGCAGATCAAAGGGAATTTGTGTTGCAAACTATTGAGATTGGTAAAATTCCCATGTGGGACCTATGTAGTAAATGGGGAAGCAAGTTCTGGTTTTGGTTTGGCTTTTGGAGGAAGTTATGTTGCATTAAATGAGTGGTTGAAATTGAAGACATTTAGGTCTTCACTTGGGGCTGTCGACATTGGTGTAGAGTATGAGAAAAGTCTTGCTTTTCACATTGAGCAAATAGCCTATTAATATACAGCAGCTGATTCATTTAGAGCAGTCCACCCCAAAAGGCTAAGGCAAGGCAAGGGCTGCCACTATTCACGTGAATAGTGGCAGCCTTGCCTTTTTTGGTTCCACCCCAAAGGCTAGGGCAAGGGTAAGAAAAAAAAAAGAATATGCAACAAAATTGATCGGTGCATATTTACATATCATTTTGTACCATTCTAACTTATGATTTGGTTATGTTTTTGAGTTAAACTTGTGCTCTTAATAAGTTTTGTGTTTGTTTCAGTGTTATAAGCTTGAGACTCACTAATTGCATTTTGGAGACAAGTTAGCTCAAAATGGTGTCTGCAGATCAGTCAACTTCACGGATTAGACTGTACTTACTCAAGAAGAACCAGATAATAAGCCATACATCATTGGAAAGTTACGGAAGTCTAGTTTCTGTAGAATTTTACGGTTCATGATTCCGAGTCTTCTAGAGAAAGTTATACATATTTTGGCAACTTAAGGTCAAATTCGGCAGCATCTGCGTTACTGGGCCAAAAATCACATTTGATGGCCTTCCCGATTTTTCCTTGAGTTGGGCTGCATATGCTTGGAAACATAAGACAAAGAGCTTCAAGATCCATATTTTTCCAGATTTTTCAAATTGAAGCCACAAGCCCAAAACGAGCCCACAAGCTGGCTGCAATGCATTGTCATGCATGACATTTACATGATGAAGTGTTGTTGATTGTGGGAAAGTTTGGTGAAGCATATTCAATACCTATTTTTGAGTGGAATTTTGCAGCAGCCAAAAGATGATGAAGTGGGAGTTGCAACACTAAGCCTAAAGACAAGAGGAATTGTTTTCAAATGTAATAGTGTGTTAGGTGAATTAAGTGTTGTAAGTTGGTGAAGTGAGTGTGGTTAGTGAACTCAATTGTATAATTCAGATTTTCACTTCCCCCAGGCCTATAAATAGGGAAGTTCTCTAAGCTTGTAAACACACCCCAAGGGGGGGAGCTCTCAAGCACTTCTCTAGAGCTCCCTTCCCTTCTCTCCCTCAAATTCTCTTAGTTTCCTTTTGTAGTTCTCAATTGTTGTAACAAGATCCTTGTAGTACTATAAATCTCAAACACTTTTCTTTTCTCTTCTTCTAAATTCTCCAAACACTTCTCTATTTTCTTTCAAAGTTCTCCATGCTCTAAAACATTTCCCATGTTCTCAAACACTTTCTTCCAAATTCTCAAAGTCTCCAAACACTTTCTCTTCCAAAATCCTCAAGGCTCTCAAACACATTTTCTTCCAAAAGTCTCAAAATCTCTCAAACACTTTCTTCTCCCTCCTCAAAGTTCTCAAACACTTCCTTTCTTCCTCAAAGTTCTCTTAGTTTCCTTAATGTTTTCTTAGTTGTAATTTATTTTTATTGTAATGTACATTCTTTCTTCTTGTTTTGTTTCTTTTGTTTTCATTTTTGTTTTGTGTAGGAAAATTGAATTGGATCATTCAATCACCAATCCCTGTGGAATCGACCTCGCACTTACATATGCTATACTACCGAACGGCTCGTGCACTTGCGAGTATCACAAGTTGAGGATGCAACTGAATCCATTTTGGTGCAGCTGTATCTACGCAACAAAAATATAAACAATTTAGAAATGCATGAAATAAAATGATTGTGCAAGAAAAAAAATAAATATGGAAGAAAATATAAACAATTTACAAATGCAAGAAAAAAAATTATTACAATTTACAAATATTGGAAGGAGAAGAGTTTGTATGAGGATTTGGTTTGGAAAGTGAATAAAATTGTTATGTATTTATAGGGAAAACATCCATAATTTTTTAGTATTTTTTTAAAAAAAATTTGAATTTTTTTTCGATTTTTTTTGCTCGTTGATGTCAGTGCCTTCGGGCTGAAGCCCAAGCAAGATCTGCCCTTGGGCTTGCCCGGGCTGGTGGGACCTAGGGCTTGCCCTGGCTGATTTTCCTGCGCTGGAGGTCCATTTCGAACTGGGGGGGGGGGGGGGGGGGCCTGTTGCCCTAGCAAATTGGGCTGCGGTGGACATGCTCTTGGTGTGTGGGGCTTTGAAAACAACATAAAAATATAATATTAGAAGTATTAAAAGTAACAAAAGTTGGTGTGAGTGGTTCGGCACTCTCATTCCTTAAGAGAGGTCAGAGGTTCGATTCCTGCTCTCGTATAGAGTCACCACTTTAGCCAGCACTTTACCCCTTACTAGCCGACCTGGTGTGAGCGGGGATTAGTCTGGGTTGTGGTTAAGGCTTAAAGGTGCCACCCATATTTGGGGCTCATCCAGGACCACCTCGTGGTTCAGACCAAAAAAAAAAAGTAACAAAAGTTTAAGTGGCAGGGAATGGGAAGAGGAATGTAGGCACGCCAACAACAGCAAACATGTTATATTATATGTAGTATTTTTTTATTTTATAAAAGTTGAGAAGGTACGGAAGAGAGGATTGGGGTGGATGTTGCAGAGAGTGAAACTGTGAAAAAGAAAATGGGAGGTATTGTTTTTTGTTTTTTGTTTTTTGAATTTTCTTTTTCAAAGTGGGGGGTTGGGCTTGTTTCATTTTAAATTTTTTTAAAAGATAAGTGTAGTCTCTATACATTATAATTTTATTCCTTATAAAAAATGATATTCTCTTTAGATGAGACATTAACAAAAGTGCCTAAAATTATTTAAATAAATAAATGATTTAGGAAGCTACACTGCAATGTTTTTAAAAGAAAATTTGTCGTGTACAATTGAAGTTTGGATGGAAAGTACTATTTTTCTGTTTTTCTAGTGTTATTTTCTTCTAAAAAAATTTCGAAACTTTTACACTGTGACCCCTTGGCCCGAGAATCCTAGATCCGCCACTGGTGACAACATATGTGTGCCAAGAGGGCATAGAAATTAAAATTATCAATAACATTGACATTTCTTTTGTTGAAAAACTAGCCTCATGTCACACATGTGCCATTTGGTTATTTTATTTTATTTTATTTTTAAAATTAAGAAAAAGTAATATGGGTAGTTATGTTTCATAAAAGTAGGACTTATTATCTGATTTTCTTTTTAATTTAATTTTTTTTAATATAAAACAGGTGAATTTACCATATTATCCTCATTTATCTATATATATAAAGCAAAAGGCAAAGAATGGTGAAACATTCAAAATACCAAAAAATACCTTTGGTTAATGCAAACATTAAGAATTGAAAATATTAATTAAATGAGGATAATATGGTAAATTCACATTTTTCATATTTTAAAAAATTAAAATTAAAAGAAAATTCAGATAATTGATCCTATTTTTATGAAACACAACTACCCATTATCTTTTTTTATTCTAAAATAAAATTATTTATTCTTTAAAAAAGCCTCTCGCAGGCGCGGAAGCACATGCGGAGAGGCTAGTATTAATAATTTCAATTCTTAATATTTAAATTTACCAAAGGTATTTTATGATATTTTGAATGTTTCACCATTCTCTACCTTTTACTTTATACATATAGATTATAAAGACTTTTGTTTTCGGCTAGGAGATGTATCCAATCTATATTTATAAAGACTATTTTTAAGTGAGTGACTTTTTTCGGATGCACCAAAGTCTAAACCTAAATTGAAACCTTACCCGACCAAATTTATGCGATTTGGATCGGGTCTCACCCCGCCATTCAAATGAGAGGGAAGCAAAACTGAGAGAGAGATGTATGATGAGAGAGCAAGTATGGAGATGGAGATCATTAGAAAGAAAATGCTTAGACCTTCTCCAACAAACGAAAACAACACCCTCGCTTCTCCAAATACACGCCTTCATGCTCCGAAACTCCCTCGAAACAAATGTCAATCTCCTCACCAAATTCATCACAACATGCGGTTCCATCGCCCTTTTCGCCTCTCATCAAAACCCACTAGCTCTGATTCGACATGGTCGCCGCGTCTTCAATCACAGACCCAATAAAGATGACACATTTCTCTGTAACTCTATGATCAGAGCCCACACGGATATGCGCCAATTCGCTGAATCTTTCACTCTCTGTAGAAATCTTAAGAAGGACACGGGTTTCAAGCCCGATGGCTACACATTCACAGCTTTGGCAAAGTCGTGTGGTTTAGATGTGGCCATCTGGGAAGGGCAAGAACTTCATTGTCATGTTATTAAAGTTGGGTTGTGCTTAGATTTGTATGTGTCGACTTCATTGGTTGATATGTACGCAAAGTTTGGGAGGATGAGTTTTGCAAGTAAGCTGTTCGATGAAATGATGGAGACAAGTCGAGTATCGTGGACAGCTCTCATTTGCGGGTATGCAAGGTTAGGAGATATGGGTAATGCAAAGAGGCTTTTTGATCAAATGTCTGAGAAGGACTTGGCTGCATTTAATGCTATGATTGATGGTTATGTCAAATTGGGAGATATGGGCTCGGCTCGAAGTTTATTTGATGAGATGACGGATAGGAATGTGGTATCTTGGACCAGTATGATGTATGGTTACTGCCATCATGGTGATGTACAATCTGCTAGATCACTCTTTGATGCCATGGCCGAGAAGAATCTAATTTCTTGGAATGTGATGATTGGGGGTTACAGTCAAAACAAACAGCCCCATGAAGCCTTGAGATTGTTTCATGAACTGCAGTCAAATACGTCTCTTGAACTGGATGGCGTGACTGTTGTTAGCATTCTTCCAGCTATTGCAGATTTGGGTGCCTTGGATTTAGGTCGTTGGGTTCACAAGTTTGTACGAAGGAAGAAGCTTGATAGGGTAATCAACATCTGCACTGCGCTTGTTGATATGTACGCAAAATGTGGTGAAACTACAGAGGCCCAAAGACTTTTTGATGAGATGCCTGAAAAGGAAACAGCTTCTTGGAATGCCTTGATAAATGGGTTTGCAGTAAACGGCCATGGCAAGGAGGCACTGGAGGTATTTTTAGAGATGCAGTGCAAAAATTTTATGCCGAACAATATAACCTTTATTGGTGTTTTGTCTGCTTGTAACCATTGTGGTCTGGTAGAGGAAGGGAGAAGATGGTTTAAAGGAATGGAGGGCTTCGGGCTTATCCCTCAAATTGAGCATTATGGTTGTATGGTTGATCTTTTGGGAAGGGCAGGATGCTTGGAGGAAGTCGAGAAATTGATTGAGAGCATGCCTTATGATGCTAATGGAATAATTTTGAGTTCTTTTCTTTTTGCATGTGGCCATTCTGAGGATGTCACAAGGGCCAACAAAGTTTTAAAGAAGGCAGTCACAGTGGAGCCATGGAATGATGGAAATTATGTCATGCTCAGAAATTTGTATGCTAGGAAGAGAAGGTGGAGTGATGCAGAGGAAATTAAGAGGTTGATGAGGAAGAATCAAGCAAATAAAGGGTTGGTTGCAGTGTGATAGAGGTTGATGGTAGAATCCAGGAGAAAGATATCAGAGATTTTGAGATCTTCCACATCGCCATTGTTGATATTATCAAGTAAGCGTGTATAAGTAAAATGTTAATTACAATATGTACACGATGTTAAAAATAATAATGCAAAATATCTTAATTTAACTCAAATCATCCAAACACTATATTGTGCTTTGAACTTTAATTGTAAAGAAAAATAATGAATACAAATTATAAGCAAAATTTATTAAAAGCTTCTAATCCTTGCCCCTTAACACTAACAAGCTTCTCTAACACACTAACAATTAGCAGGCTGTATTCAAACAATGGAAAAAAGCCAAAGAGGAAGACAGGAAGAACCTCCTCATCGAATTTCTGAAGAAAAATGTAAAGCCAAAGGTTGATGACACTACTACCATGATAACAGGAATACTAACACCTCCAATGGTGATGGCTGCTAAAAGAACTGTGGAGATTGTGCTCCAGCTGAAAATGATCGAGGCCATTCCAGACATCCTTTTCATACCATCAGCAGCTGTGCTGGTGCTCATTTATGCCTCCAACAGTATCCGCAACCGTGATGGCGCAACCATTTCAGATGTCCTTTTCGTAATATCCGAAATGTTGGCGCTCATTTATGCTAAGATCTCCAACATGATGACTTACAGCTGGATATTCCAACACCATCCCCGTACATCGTTCAATAATTCATTCACTCAAACATAAAGCAAGGTACATTCTGCAATGCTCTTCTGCTTGTACAACTGACGCCAGCAAAAGCCAATCTCCATCAGTTCTGCTCACAGAAAAAGTCCAGAAAACTCCTTGATGATCAAATTTACTTTCAATTCCAAGAAATATACAGTTATTGTTGTAAAGTCTTGAGTGGAGCCCACATGATTAGAAGGGAATCTCACACACCTTCACGGGTTTTCTATTTACCGAATAGTTAGCCAAAGTTTTGTTTATAAAAACTATGGCTTCATTCTCAATTTAGATAGTGAGATAGATAGAGAATATAGAAAGAAAGAAAGAAATGAAAATATCAGAAGGGCATTCCTATCGCTATTTGAACTCTCTAAATTCTCTCCACAATTTCTTTAGTTTTATAACACGTTATCAGCACGAATTCGCTCTCAAAATACCAGCTGAATTCTCTGATGAAACCCAGATCTTTTATTCTCTTTCTTCTTCCTCACCACCATCATCATGGAGTGATCTCTGCTTCCATACCTTCAAACTCGCATACGCACCCTATCAGTACCTCACTGTCTTTTCTCTCCCTCTCTATCTTTCACTTTCTGTTGATTTCTAGGGAAACTTCAGAAAAGAAAAATGGGTGTGCAAGTACTGATGAAAAAGGGGATATGAATCAGAGCATGGTGGCTTTGCTTGGACTCTACCTGCGATTTGAAAAAAAAAAAATTTGTCGCAAGACTCCAACAGATAAAGGCTGGTGATGATCCAAAACTCCTGTGCATCTCATGTTCCTCATATCCGAGAAGCAAAACCAACCAGAAGAGAAAAGAGAGAAAATCTCCCAACAGACCCAGAGCAATATATCAGAACAAATGATTCAACCTCTGCCCCTTGGTGTTGAGAACCCACCGAAAAAGGATAAGCTCTTTGCCTCCTTATCCCTTATATTATTTTATTATTATTACATACTATTTAACATCATCATTAGTGCAGATGTGTTGTGGCAGTGGAAAAGCTGGTGGCATGGATTCAAACTTGTGGAAAAATCACCTTAATATGATAATATATGTTGGAAAGCTGCTTTGGTTTAATATATTATAATGATAAGAAAGCATTTGACTAGGACAGGACAAAAGCAATTGAATTGGAAACTTGGAGCATGCGTGATATTCTTTGCCACTAACCACTTTCTCTACTTTTCTGATTATATAATAGTATGAGAACATATAATATAATAATATATATAATACTATAGACGGTTACACCTTGCGGTGGTTTTTAACCCCGCATTTATTTATTTACTGTATGGTGTAGGTTCATTACCCATACAATTTATTTACTGTATGGTGTAGGTTTATTACCCATACAACAGTATTTATTTAAATGTGTGGCGCGGGTTTATCGTCCACACAACTGCCTTTACTTTTATTTAAAAGTATGGAGCAGTATTAGTGCCCATGCAAGCAATTTACTTTACCGCACATTTACTTTATTATTTAAGGTATGGTGCGGGATTAACGTCCATACATGAGGCAATTTAATTTATGAATTTATTTTACCGCACATTTACATTTGTTTAAAGTATGGTGCGGGTTTATCGTCCATATCAGCAATTTATTTACCAGCAATTTATTTACAAGCAATTTATTTTATGAATTAATTGTGCAGTATGATGAGTTTTTACAGAATACAGAGATCAGGACCAGAAGTTCCTTGATTCTCATCATACAACTACATCAGGACTTGAAAGATCCTTGATTATGATAATGATATGAGAGCTGGCAGTCTCTCCGGTACTGTATTTGTAAGCAAGAGATCGGACTTGAAAGATCCTTGATCCTTGACATGTAAATAAGGACCTAGGAGTTCCTTGATAATGTAACAGTACCGTATTGGTTAATAGTGCCGTACACATGAATAGTAACTGTACTGGCAAATGTACTGTACGCATTACGTATTCATGACCTGATGAACAGTACCGCATACATAAATAGTGACGTATGGATAAATATTAACCATTTTGGGTAAATCGTCACTAAATGCAAAAGGAAACCTGCAATTCCTTAAACTCATGGATGAGCAATTAAATGAGAATATGTGATTTTGGCCCGAAGTTCAAAATCTAAGAGTATTGAATGTCCACACCATGAGAATATGTGATTTTGGCCTGAAGTCCAAATCTGGCAACATTGAGAACCTGAAGTTCCAACAATTAAATGGACAACCCTTGAGGTATTATTGCAAATTGTGGAACACCACATATTTCTTTGGCATAAGAAAATGATGAATTTGATAAAGTTCGATTCTGTTACAATCGACACCTCAAGAAAGAAATATATTTTGTGAATTCCGGTTGTTAAGAATACACCGTGAAATGGATAATATCATGATAAACCTCAAAGGATGAATTGAGGCTCCTCGCATATTTTGGTATATTATATGATCTGGGCCGGAAACCCATGGATCAAAATATATGAGAGATCCCGAACTTGAAGTTTCGGGTATATAGTAGTTAATGCTCTTCACTACTATATTGTAACATTATCATGGCTTTTACTCAATTCATATTTCATGCCCATTTAAAAAGGGCAAATAAATTTTGAAGTCGTGTTTAGCCCGGGCCAGAAGTTCCGGACTCACATGCATTGAAATATGTAATTTGAGAGATTTGTTGTGGTTATTTGAACCTATAAAGCACAAGGTTCCTAACCGTCATTTTGAAAAAACGTAAAAACCACATGTGCAAGTTTAAGAATTTGCCCAATTATTATAACAGAGAAGGAGCATACAACAGATAGATTTTCTTCACCTGCAAGAAAGGAGCAGGCTCTGTAAAATCTATAAAATTCCATTATGTTCTGGAAGCCTCTGCAGGAAGAGGACGACGCCTCTTAAGCTTAGCCATGAGCCACTCGTGTTCTTCCAGAATCTTTTCATTAGAAATCTGCAGCATGTTAAGCCTTGTCTGCGTATCAGCGGAGTATGAACTCACTAGTTTCAACAAGGCATTATTCTCCTCTTTAAGTTTCTCAACCTCCTGTTGAGACTCATGAAGTTTTCTCTGAAGAGACGAATTTTTAGTGTTCAGCTCCTGAATCTCGTTTGCTCTAACACGCAAACGACCAGCCATGTTAGAAACAGAAGCAGCACACTGAACGCTGAAAGCCATTGAGTCATCAATAGCCTCTTCATCAGACCTCGATGATAACAGCATTTCATCCATAGGAATAAGCAAATTCCTAGCTACTGTGACAGCAATCGAATCATCCATCATCACAGAATCATTAACCGTGAGATGACGGTTTTGGGATGCAAAGGATGGCTGCCAGATTTTGATGTCATGAGTTGTTTTGGGGTCAACATTTAAATCAAGATGATTTGGGCGGGAAGAAGAGGAAGCCATTTTTAGAGGGTTTTAAGGAAAGCCTTAGAAAAACTGAACTTTCAGAGAATAAAAGGGAATTGAGTTGAAATGCAGTTACTCCAATCAGATCTTGCAGATGCAATATCTATAGGTGGAAATGTGGCACCGTATCCTGGATCCCAATATTTCCCCGGATCCCCATATTCTTTTTCTTTTCCCAGGTTCCAAAACTTCACGTGGTCTCCAGTAATGTTTGTCGGCACTTTCGGCGTTTTCCAGGATTATTTTCATCATAAGCCGATCTTGCTTTGCAGATTTCACGGAGTCACTTTTTCAATAGCTCCCCGAGAATCTCGCAAATCTCTACGGTTAATTTAAAATTCACCGGATTTACTTATTCCCCTTATTTGTGTATAAATATGTTACTGACGAAATTTTCTTTGCAGAACACACTCAGTTTCCTCCAATTTTTCTTCATATCCAATGATGCAATATCCACTTGTTTTTCATATTAGTGAGCCCTCGATGTGCTTTAGAAGCGAGACTATCTCTGATCATCCATTCTGGAAGCGAGATTATCCCTGATCACGTTTCCGCTACATCAGGGAACTGCAAGAGTGACAACATGCTCTGATCTCCTGAAGTTCTCCTTGACTAGGAGAGATGAGAGTTTGTTGTCTGCTCCCACCAGCTTCCTTCCTTGATTGCTTACCTTACCTTGCAATCAATATCACAATTTTTTGCATTTTTTCTTTCTTTTGATAACTTTATGTTCATCCGAGATTTTATTTCCTTAGAATGAACATCCGAAGAAAGAATCCATGTAGTGATCCTAGCACTAAGGGTTATACTTTTGACAGAGATATTTGTGATTTTTGCTCTTGCAGGATATAACTAGATCATCAAGCGTTACATTATATTTGATGAGTTGATACGAGCTTGAATGATACTTGAGAAAAGTTTCTCCTGCCTAAGGATGTAAGCAATACTTGTGCTATTTCATGTTTGTACTATTATTTTGATATTTTGTACTACATCCTTAAAAGTAACTTAATGGGGAGATAAGGCCGTTCCGGAAGAACACCGTGCAAAGGACCATTCCAGAAGAATGCCTTGCATTATAGATCGTTCCAGAAGAACGACTTGTATTATGACCATTCCAGAAGAATGGCTTGTATCATTCTAATATGTATCCATGAATTATTAATGCAAATTTCACAGATTGCAAGTTGGATACATTGACAATACACTGCACTGATTAAAGTCCCATAAGAATAGAATATGGGTATAGCAGTGATCAATATGATGCACGCCTGTTGCGTAGCAAATGATATGGATTGAAGTCCCTGAAGAACAATCCTTTAACATGTCAATAGTAATGCAGTGCACGCTTGATGCGTAGCAAATTATATGGTTTCAAGTTCCAGAAGGACAATTAATTGACATGTATGTATTAATCTGTGGCATGCCTGTAGCATGACAGATATATGGGTTCTAAATGTTCCAACTCCTTAAATGGAGATTATCCACGCCCTACTGTAAAATAACGCTCCACTGGAGGTTATGATCCACATTCTCACATAATTCATTCTATAAGAGATGTCTATCTGAAAAGAGACAATAAAAGCCCCCTGAAGTGGCTTGGGTACCCAAAAGCAAAGAAATGCTTATAATTGATGCATGCGCATGCACATGAGAATGGTGGGATCATGAATTGATGAATAAAAATTTTGGTTTTGAAGTAGCTACTCAAATCATCAATGGGCTGTGTTGATTGGAACCACGTTCTATTATTAAATGTCGACAATATCATTGGCCAAAATGGAAAGAGGCAATTCCATTACAGATGAGAATGAACGTGAAAGAACAAACCCATAGTACGAACCCCAAAAGATGTTAATACTGAAAGTTATACTTGGGTGTTCGGAATAAAAGGGAACATACCTATTTTGTACGACACAATGTTTCTAGCAGAAACAAGAAATGTTGGGTTTCTCCATATTTACAGATGCAATCGTGCATTCTTATTGCACATTTACGGAGACCAACATATTATCTTTAAGGGTTATTAAATGAACAAAGTATATCACCAGAAGTGATTCCCTAATTAACTTTAATTGTAAGAAAAATAGCTGGGTTAAAGCAATTCTCTCAAATGCAAAATATCTTAATTTAACTCAAATCATCCAAACACTATATTGTGCTTTGAACTTTAATTGTAAGAAAAATAATGAATACAAATTATAAGCAAAATTTATTAAAAGCTTCTAATCCTTGCCCCTTAACACTAACAAGCTCTCTCTAACACACTAACAATTAGCAGGCTGTATTCAAACAATGGAAAAAAGCCAAGGAGGAAGACAGGAAGAACCTCCTCATCGAATTTCTGAAGAAAAATGTGAAGCTTAGCAAGGTTGATAACAGGAATACTAACACCTCCAATGGCTATGGCTGCTAAAAGAACCGTGGAGATTGTTCTCCAGCTGAAAATGATCGAGGCCATTCCAGACATCCTTTTCGTACCATCAGCAGCCATGCTGGTGCTCATTTATGCCTCCAACATTATCCACAACCGTGATAGCGCAACCATTTCAGACATCCTTTTCATAATATCCGAAATGTTGGCACTCATTTATACTAAGATCTCCAACATGATGACTTACAGCTGGATATTCCAACACCATCCCCGTACATCGTTCAATAATTCATTCACTCAAACATAAAGAAGGGTACATTCTGCAATGCCCTTCTGCTTGTATAACTGACGCCAGCAAAAGCCAATCTCCATCAGTTCTGCTCACGGAAAAAGTCCAGAAAACTCCTTGAAGATCAAATTTACTTTCAATTCCAAGAAATATACAGTTATGTACATGAGAAATAATTTGGAAAAATAAAGCAATTGAGCATCACCTAGCCGACAATCAACCATATTTCCGCCACAAAAACAGTTCATTATACATAACAGAGATGCTTAGAAGAAAGCATACACAGACGTCAAGTATCATATTTGATTAGACGTATAGTGTAGCATAGACTTCCCATTTTTGTCAGCTAAGTTCTTAAAATCTAATCTAATTTGAATCCAAGATAATTCAACTTATTATATGAAGACTGCAAACCCCATCTAAAATATCAAACTCACTCAATCACAAAAACTTACTCCAACTTTAAAACTAAATTGGAACAGACTGATTCCTCCAACCAAGAACTTACCTTTGAGAGAATTGCATAGATGAAAGAGGTATTATTCAATTAAAGAAAGAACACATGGAATGGAAACAAAATCGAAACATACTCAAAACGATTTCAAGTCAAAAATCACAAATTAAATAAATAAAATCTTTTGGGTATTGGTTGACAGAGATGTAAGACTTAATGTTGTCTTAAACTTAATCATGAAGTTATTCTGGAAGTATTATACATCCATACAGAGATAAATGGTAGAACTAGATGGAAAGAAACAGCGCAAGGAAAAAACAGAAAGCAACACCAAATGCATATCCTAATAAACTGAGTTTCTAGGTCCCCTACTCTTCCTCCTTTTCATGATTATCAGTCTGATCCTTCCAACAATCTCGAGGAACCACTCACGCCTCCTTGAGATCACTGCATCCGCAAGCACCACTCCCACTACCAACCCACTTCCAAATCCTGCCAAAGCAAATTTCCAATCAAGTTCAAATCCAGAGCCAGAATCGTTTTCTTCTTTGGTTGAAGGTGGCAGTTGAGAAGCATTAGGATCTCCACATTTCTTTGGCAACACATCTCCACACAATCCCGGGTTTCCCTCATATGAAGTGACATCGAATGTAGTAAGTTGGCCTCTATATGGTATAGGACCTGTCAGATTATTGCGAGAGACATTGAAATTTCCAAGGAATGTAAGCTGCGTAAGTTGTTGTGGGATCTCTCCTGAGAGCTTGTTCTGTGAAAGGTCTAACGATTCAAGCAGTGTTAAGTTGGCCAAGAATGATGGGATGCTACCAGTGAGAATGTTATTGGAAACATTGAGTAAGCGAAGGCCCTTTAGGTTCCCAAGGAATTCAGGAATCTTCCCTTCAAATTTGTTGCTTGAGATATCAACGACCCCAAAGTCTTCTTGAATCTTTGAGTAGTATCTATCAACACCTTTATTTGTTACTGTGATTGAGAACTCATAGGTGTAAGACCCTGATTCACCAATGACAGTAGAAGTTGAGTTTGTGTCCATATATGTGGGTTGGCCTAGAGTGATACCTCTCATGGGATTTCCAGAAAAGATGTATTCAGATGGAAACTCGCCTATGAAATTATTGTGAGACAGATCAAGAATGTGTAACTCAGGGAAATGAAGATTCCTATTTTGTTTCCCAATCACACCATAGAACCCATTATGGTGCATTGACAAAAGTTTCAATTCCGGGAGAGTCCCCAACCAAAAGGGGAAAACATCATGGAATTCATTGTTTGATAGAATAAGAGATTCAAGCATCACACAATTCGCCAATGGCCTCGGCAACTCGCCCTGCAATTGGTTATAGCTAACATCAAAAATCTTCAGATTGCTTGTGTTGGTGTATGCTTGAGGAAGAACGCCATGAAAAGAATTATTCCGAACATTTAAAACTTGTAGATCATCGTTAAAGTCTCCAAGACATGGAGGAAGCATACCACTCAACTTGTTATTTGAAAAATCGAGAAACTGAAGAGCACTCAGATCACAAATCGATGGTGAAATCTCTCCAGTTAACTTGTTGTCTGAAATTATGTAGTATAAGATGCTTGGTTGAGGTATCGGTAGTGGTCCTTGTAGCATGTTATACCTGAGTCGTAAAACTTTTAGGTTGACCCAGGGAAGGACAACAGGCAAAGGTTGACCAAAGCCGGTAAGGGAGTTTCCAATAAGGTCCAAAAACTCCAAAGTTTCTTTGCTTATGTTCAACATCCATTTCGGCACTTGGCCAGCCAAGTTGTTTTCAGAAAGGTCCAACCAGAACAAGTTTTGTTCATGTCTTAGGAATTGTGGGAACTCTTTTATGTTGCAGGAACTCAACCCGAGAAACCAAAACTTGGGAAGAGTTGCATTCATAGTTCTAGATTCAGTGAGCACTTCCAGTTTGTTAGCACCAAGTTGGAGATGGGTGACATTTTCTAGCTTAAGAATCTCCACTGTGCCATGCAGACTATTACAGAGTAGAGAAAGCTCTCGGAGATCCCTAAGATTGAATATTGACTCGGGAATTGAACCACTCAATCTATTATAGGAAAGTTTTATGTAAGCTAGCCTGCTAAGATTACCCAGCCAAGATGGGATTGGACCAGTTAGTTCATTAGAACGAAGACAAAGAAAAGAGAGCTGTGTGAGGTTTCTAAGAGAAGACGGGATGTAGCCACTTAGATTGATGTTTTCAAGGTCTAGATAATTTAGCTTGGTTTGCTTACCGATCCAAGACAAGGGACCGCCACTGAAATTGTTATCAGAAAGTGACAAATACGTCAGTTGGATAAGGTTAGCAAACCAATCAAGGATTGGACCACTGAAGTTGCATGCCCTGACATCCAGCTCTTGTAATGAATCAAGGTTCCTGATTGAAGACAAGTTTCCTGAAATGCTACTACCGCCAAGCTTCAGCGACACGAGACGACTGCTTCGATTAAATTCAGGCAAATAACCAGTGAGATATTGGTTAGATCTCACATCAAGAGTTTCAAGGTCTTGCAACTCAAAAATTCTTGTCGGAAATTTTCCAAACAAGCCACAATCTTTGAGGAGGAGAGATGTCATAAATGATAAATTTGCTATAGAATCGGGTATTGTTGAAGAGATGTTAATGAAACTGAGGTGAAGCTTTTCTAGAGTGGTTAAGTTTCTAATGAGGCTTCTCAAATTGGATTCTCTAATACTCAACAATCCTTCATCAAATGGATATTCTATATTGAAAGATAGATCAAGGGATGACAACTTGGATAGCTGTGAAAGCTGGGATGGGACTTGACCAAAAAAGACAGAGGCAGAGAGGTTGAGGTACGTCAGCTGTGGAAAGTTCCCAACTGTAGTAGGAATTTGAGAGTAATTGAAGTTATTGTCACCAAGGTTGAGCCTCTGGAGATGAACAAGACGGAAGAGGCTACTGCTGGAGTTGATAGATCCATAGAGACAACTGCTACTAAGATCAAGGCTGATCACATGACCCGTCCTCTTATCACACTGGACACCGCTCCATGCACAGCAGTTGCTAGTTCCTCCTTCAGCTGGCTTCCACGATGAAACCTTTGGATAAGCACCATCAACCGAAGCAGATTCGTCAATGACAAAGCCCTGCTTGAATTGCAGCAAGGCAGCCCTCTCCTCATCATGGCAAGAGTACGGTTTTAAAGAGGAAGAAGCGCTAGCCGCTGTTACAAGATGGAACAAAAGAAGTTTCAAAAGCACACACATGGACGTCCCCATAACATATGTTTTGGAACTCTTGATTTTGGACTTGAGTGTTAAGAAAGAATTGAAGTGAAACTGAGGGATATAGACTCAAACACTTGAGCAGTATATATCGCAATATTCTTCAAACAAGTTGAGGATAGAACAAGTTGTTGACTTTGGAAGTACACTAAGTCAAGTCCGCCGCCATCTTATGAAATGGGGTGAGGTGGAGGTTAATATGACCTCATCTTTTATTTCTTATCCTTTTCATGTACTCTAAGTCCGCCGCCAGCTTATGAAATGGGGTGAGGTGTGAGGATAATATGATCTCATGTTTTATTTCTTGTCCTTTTCATGTACACTAAGTCAAGGAGTATTGAATATTCTATTTCTTAAAAGTCATGAAGAAAATGACATGCAATAAATTCCATCTTTGCAACTTGCAAGGCAAGACTACTCTGTTTCTTATTAAAAGTCATGAAGAAAACGACATGCAATAAATTTCATCTTTGCAACTTGCAAGGCAAGACTACTCTGTTTTGAAGAAAACGACATGCAATAAATTCCATCTTTGCAACTTGCAAGGCAAGACTACTCTGTTTTGAATTGCAAGGCAAGATTTCTAACTCTACTTCTATTAGTCTGGGGTTGTTTTGTACTATGGCAGAATTTTCTATTTTATTTTATTTTAAATAACATATCTTTACTTCCAAAATTATTCGATGGATTTGGACGATGAATCTGCACTCTCTAATATGATGGCTGTAAGACTGTTGGTAAAATGGCAAGTCAAAGAGACGAGGGAACAACTCAACTTTATTATGATGGGAACAACTCAACTATAGTATGATAGGAATACCATTATCAAGTTATTGACTTTGGAAGTACACTAAGTCAAGTTCGCGCCCGGCTTATGAAATGGGGTGAGGTGAGAGGTTAATATTATCTCATCTTTCACTTCTTATCCTTTTCATGTACATACACTAAGTCAAGTCAAGGAGTATTTCATCTTTGCAACTTGCAAGATTTCTAACTCTACTTCTATTAGTCTGGGGTTGTTTTGTCCTATGGCAGAATTTTTTTTAAATTTTTTTTAAATAACATGTCTTTACTTCCAAAATTATTTATAGTTCTTATTCATTTGGTGGAACATTGGACATAATGGATTTGGACGATGAATCTGCACCCTCTAGTAAGATGGCTGTAAGACTGTTGGCAGGCTGTATTCAAACAATGGAAAAAAGCCAAGGAGGAAGACAGGAAGAACCTCCTCATCGAATTTCTGAAGAAAAATGTGAAGCTTAGCAAGGTTGATAACAGGAATACTAACACCTCCAATGGCTATGGCTGCTAAAAGAACCGTGGAGATTGTTCTCCAGCTGAAAATGATCGAGGCCATTCCAGACATCCTTTTCGTACCATCAGCAGCCATGCTGGTGCTCATTTATGCCTCCAACATTATCCACAACCGTGATAGCGCAACCATTTCAGACATCCTTTTCATAATATCCGAAATGTTGGCACTCATTTATACTAAGATCTCCAACATGATGACTTACAGCTGGATATTCCAACACCATCCCCGTACATCGTTCAATAATTCATTCACTCAAACATAAAGAAGGGTACATTCTGCAATGCCCTTCTGCTTGTATAACTGACGCCAGCAAAAGCCAATCTCCATCAGTTCTGCTCACGGAAAAAGTCCAGAAAACTCCTTGAAGATCAAATTTACTTTCAATTCCAAGAAATATACAGTTATGTACATGAGAAATAATTTGGAAAAATAAAGCAATTGAGCATCACCTAGCCGACAATCAACCATATTTCCGCCACAAAAACAGTTCATTATACATAACAGAGATGCTTAGAAGAAAGCATACACAGACGTCAAGTATCATATTTGATTAGATGTATAGTGTAGCATAGACTTCCCATTTTTGTCAGCTAAGTTCTTAAAATCTAATCTAATTTGAATCCAAGATAATTCAACTTATTATATGAAGACTGCAAACCCCATCTAAAATATCAAACTCACTCAATCACAAAAACTTACTCCAACTTTAAAACTAAATTGGAACAGACTGATTCCTCCAACCAAGAACTTACCTTTGAGAGAATTGCATAGATGAAAGAGGTATTATTCAATTAATCAAAGAACACATGGAATGTTATTAAGCTTGGATTGTGCTTAGTTTTGTTGTTGTGTTTTTAGTAAACAAAAGAGTGATTTTATTTATTCCACAATAGATGGGTACAAGGCCATATAGAGGACTAGGCTTATTAGCCTTCAACAACTAGAAATTGTTTACTAGGCTATTTGGCCTTTTCTCTCTCTTAGCTTTGTATAAGAGACTGCATCTATTTATACACTAAAGCTGCCGCCATTGTCCAAGTTGGTGGACTTGGCTTCTTCTCCTAGCCACTACTTTATAATATTATTACTTTATTACAAGATTTTTATCAGGACTTTTCTAGGAGCTTACAATAATCATCTCTTAAAGCTTGACTTTGTCAAAGTTAGTGAACTTTCTTGAGTTTTCTAATTTTTTCTAGATTTTTCTATATTCTTCAAGTGTGTATTAAATTTAATATTTGTAATGTATGCCCAAATTTGAGAATACGGTTTGTGCAACCAAAGGTGTTCGGTGAAATCACACAGGCAATTCAAGTGTTGTGGTCAGGAGATATGGGATGACTATTTTCTTATTATAAAATGAAAATGACATTTGAAACATTTCACCATATATAACTGATGTAGTTATTCTGGAAGTATTATACCAAATGCATATCCTAATTCACTGAGTTTCTGCACAAGGAAAAAAACTTAATGGAAAGAAACTGCACAAGGAAAAAACAGAAAGCAACACCAAATGCATATCCTAATTAACTGAGTTTCTGGGTCCCCTACTCTTCCTCCTTTTCATAATTATCAGTCTGATCCTTCCAACAATCTCAAGGAACCACTCACGCCTCCTTGATATCGCTACATCCGCAAGCACCACTCCCACTACCAACCCACTTCCAAATCCTGCCAAAGCAAATTTCCAATCAAGTTCAAATTCAGAGCCTGAATTGTTTTCTTCTTTGGTTGAAGGTGGCAGTTGAGAAGCATTAGGATCTCCACATTTCTTTGGCAACACATCTCCACACAATCCCGGGTTTCCCTCATATGAAGTGACATCGAATGTAGTAAGTTGGCCTCTATATGGTATAGGACCTGTGAGATTATTGTGAGAGACATTGAAACTTCCAAGGAATGTAAGCTGCGTAAGTTGTTGTGGGATCTCTCCTGAGAGCTTGTTCTGTGAAAGGTCTAACGATTCAAGCAATGTTAAGTTGGCCAAGAATGATGGGATGCTACCAGTGAGAATGTTATTGGAAACATTGAGCAAGCGAAGGCCCTTTAGGTTCCCAATGAATTCAGGAATCTTCCCTTCAAATTTGTTGCTTGAGATATCAACAACCCCAAAGTCTTCTTGAATCTTCGAGTAGTATCTATCCACACCTTTATTTGTTATCGTGAATGAGAACCTATAGACATAAAACTGTGTTGCACCACCAACAGTAAGACTTGAGTTTGTGTCCATATATGTGGGTTTGCCTAGAGTGATACCTCTCATGGGATTTCCAGAAAATATGTATTCGGATGGAAACTCACCTCTGAAATTATTGTGAGACAGATCAAGAATGCGCAACTCAGGGAAATGAAGATTCCTTTTTTGTTTCCCAATCACACCATAGAACCCATTATGGTGCATTGACAAAACTTTCAATTCTGGGAGAGTCCCCAACCAAAAGGGGAAAACATCATGGAATTCATTGTTTGACAGAATAAGAGATTCAAGCATCACACAATTTGCCAATGGCCTTGGCAACTGCCCCTGCAATTGGTTAAGGCTAACATCAAAAATCCTCAGATTGCTTGTGTTGGTGTATGCTTGAGGAAGAATGCCATGAAAAGAATTATTCCGAACGTTTAAAACTTGTAGATCATCGCTGAAGTCTCCAAGACACTGAGGAAGCATGCCACTCAACTTGTTATTTGACAAATCAAGAAACTGAAGAGCATTCAGATCACAAATCAAGGGCGAAATCTCTCCAGTTAACTTGTTGCCTGAAATTGTGTAGTATAAGATGCTTGGTTGAGGTATCAGTAGTGGTCCTTGTAGCATGTTAAGAGAGAATCGTAAAACTTGTAGGTTGACCCAGGGAAGGACAACAGGCGAAGGTTGACCAAAGCCGGTAAGGGAGTTTTCAGAAAGCTCCAGAAACTCCAAAGTTTTTGTGCTTACGTTCAACATCCATTTCGGCACTTGGCCAGCCAAGTTGTTATCAGAAAGGTCCAACCAGACCAAGTTTTGTTCATGTCTTAGGAATTCTGGGAACTCTTTTATGTTGCAGGACCTCAACCCGAGAACCATAATCTTGGGAAGAGTTGCATTCATAGTTCTAGATTCAGTGAGCACTTCCAGTTCGTTAGCAGATAGTTGGAGATCGGTGACATTTTCTAGCTTAAGAATCTCCACTGTGCCATGCAGACGATTAGAGACTAGAGAAAGCGTTTGGAGATCCATAAGATTGAATATTGACTCGGGAATTGAACCGCTCAATCTATTACGGGAAAGCTGTATGTAAGCTAGCCTGCTAAGATTACCCAGCCAAGATGGGATTGGACCAATTAGTTGATTATAAGGAAGACGAAGATAAAAGAGCTGTGTGAGGTTTCTAAGAGAAGACGGGATATAGCCACTTAGATTGATGCTTTCAAGGTTTAGATAAATAAGTTTGGTTTGCTTACCGATCCAAGACAAGGGACCGCCACTGAAATTGTTTTTAGAAAGTGACAAATATGTCAGTTGGGTAAGGTTAGCAAACCAATCAGGGATTGGACCACTGAAGTCGCATGCACTAACATCCAGCTCTTGTAATGAATCAAGGTTCCTGAATGAAGACAAGTTTCCTGAAATGCTACTGTCGCCAAGCTTCAGCGACACGAGACGACTGCTTCGATTAAACTCAGGCAAATAACCCGTGAGATCTTGGTTAGATCTCACATCAAGAGTTTCAAGGTCTTGCAACTCAAAAATTCTTGCAGGAAATTTTCCAAACAAGCGACAATCTTTGAGGAGGAGAGATGTCAAAATTGATAAATTTGCTATAGAATCGGGTATTGTTGAAGATATGTTAATGAAACTGAGGTGAAGCTTTTCTAGAGTGGTTAAGTTTCTAAGGAGGCTTCTCAGATTGGATTCTTTAATATTCAACAGTCCATCACCAAGAAATGAATCTTTTTTTTTGGGTGGTTCTAAAAGAGGAATTGAATCTGGCTTGAGAGAAAGATCAAGGGATGACTGTTAGTCAAAACATAAACAAGACATAGACAGCTTTCCTAAAACAAGGAAAAGCTTGTCTATCACATTTCCACTTTTCCATGTTTATAGAAACACCTTTCCATGTTTACATTTCCATGTTTTAGGGAAACACAAATCCTGGAAATAATCCTTGCTTTGTGATCTTGTTTGTAACTAATAGTTAGCTAGCTACATTTGTATAAATCTCCTCAAGATAGTAATACAAGATGCTGATTGGAATTCTCTGCAAAACCCACCTTCTTACACATTCTCTACTCTCTAAACACTATCTTATTACACTATCTTTGGCATGGTATCAGAGCAATCGATTTTGGTTGCCTCTGCATAACCTTGTTCTTGCCTAATCTCTACCTATCCTTGCCCATAATTTGCTGTTATATCATTCCTATCTCATACTTTGCCTTACCTTAAAATTGGTTGTGATCACAATCCTAATTTGTGTTCTTATTTGCTGAAGTTCTAAGCTTGTTTGCTTAAACCTTGTCTCTACTTAACCTTGTCCCTGCATAATTCAAACTTGTGTTCCCCTAAACTTGTGTTCCTTTGATTACTTGGTTCTGTTGTACCCCTGTTGTGTTCTTGAAATCTTCCGCTGCATTTACGTATCCATACTTTCACACAAGACCCACAACATGGCATCCAAGACTGCTTATGTCATGACTACCGGTGAGTCTCCATCTCCTGCCTTACTCTCCGACTCCAACCCCGACTCAGGTACACGCTCTACTACATGGATAATTGATACTGGTGCCACTGATCATATGACTTTTGACTCCACTGTTTTTTCCACCTTATCTCCTAAATCTCATTATCCTTACATCACTAGTGCCAATGGGGCTCCCTCTAATGTTGCTGGAGAAGGGACTATATCACTTTTCCCTAAATTGTCCTTACCTCATACACTACTTGTCCCCTCTATTAAATGCAATTTGTTGTCTGTTGGGAAATTCCTTGACTCACATAATTGTTATGCCACATTCTATCCTTCTCATTGTAAGTTTCAGGACCTTACGACTCACGAGACGATTGGGCATGGTAAACGGAGAGGGGGGTTGTATACCTTGACGGTCTCATCACCACCACGAGCTGTCCATGTTCAAAACTCACGTGCTCAACAACAGATTTGGCTATGGCATCGTCGCTTAGGACATCCATCGTTTGGCTACCTTCGACGGTTGTTTCCATCTTTATTCCAAGGCTTAGTTGATTCTCAGTTTAAGTGTGAAACATGTGTGTTGGCCAAGAGCCATCGCACTGTATTTCCCTCAAGTGATAGTAAAACAGAATTTCCTTTTGAGTTGATTCACTCCGATGTTTGGGGCCCTGCTAAAGTCTCTTCTACTGGCAAGAGGTGGTTTGTTACATTTATAGATGACTGTACCCGCATGACATGGGTATATTTGCTCGCCCATAAAAGTGATGTTACCACCACAATCCGCGAATTTCATGCTATGATCACCACTCAGTTCCAAGCATCCATCAAAGTGTTTCGGTCTGACAATGGTGGGGAGTATGTGAATGGTGCCTTGGCTCAATTCTTCAAGGACCAAGGTATCATACATCAAACCTCCACACCTTTCACTCCACAACAAAATGGTGTCGCCGAACGAAAGAATCGCCAATTACTTGAAGTTGCTCGTGCCTATATGCTTGATAAATCTGTTCCTCATCACTTATGGGGTCATGCTCTTCTCTCTGCAGTCTATGTGATTAATCGGGTGCCTAGTAGCGTTCTGAATTTCCAAACTCCACTAGATACCTTGGCTCATCACATCTCTCTTCCTACCATTCTCAAGTTGCCTCCTCGTGTGTTCGGTAGCGTTGTTTATGCTCATGTTCCTTCTCATCAACGGAGTAAGCTGGATCCGTGTGCCCTCCGATGTGTGTTTATTGGATATGGCTTGAATCAAAAAGGATACAAGTGTTACCATCCTCCTACTCAAAAAATTTTTGTCACTATGGATACCACTTTTCATGAAGATTTGGCCTACTTTATTGTTTCCAAGACCCCTTCTCTTCAGGGGGAGAGGGGGAGTGAAGAGAAGGACTTGTCATTTGAAGAGAATATCGAAAAAAATGCTGAAGAAAATGGAGAAGTACCCCAGGCGACCGGTCGCCACCCTACTTGCGACCGGTCGTTTTTACACAGAGTTGAAGAATCTCATGAAGTGCCCCAGGCGACCGGTCGCGATCCATTGATGACCAGTCGCGAAATGCCCCATGCGACCGGTCGTGAAGAACCCAGCGACCGGTCGCTGTTTCACAGAGTTGAAAATTCTGAAGAAAATCATGATCTGTCCAGCCCTGACCTCAGTGAAGACCTTGAGACTATGGAACCAGAAGGTGATCTAGATGCCCCTGATGATCAACTACAAAATACAACCCCTCCTGCCCTGCCATCGCATCATTCGTCTAGTGATGAAGAAGTACTTGAGGTAACCACTGAACCACCTAATGTTGCACCATATACACTTCCACCTAGATCCACTAGGGGAAAACCTAAACCTCAATATTGCCCTGACCTTAATGCTAAATCTAAATACCCCATCAATAACCATGTGTCCACTCATAGATTGTCAAAGTCATATGCATCATTTGTCAATCAATTATCTACTGTATGTGTTCCAAGTAAATGGCAGGATGCTGTGACAGATGCTAGATGGACTGAAGCAATGGCAATTGAAATGGAAGCTTTGAAAAAGAATTCTACATGGGAAATGGTTCCTTTACCACATGGGAAGAAACCAGTTGGATGTCGATGGATATACACTGTTAAATACAAAGCTGATGGATCCATAGACCGATACAAAGCTCGATTAGTGGCCAAGGGATATACACAAACATATGGAATTGACTACCAGGAGACGTTTGCACCAGTTGCCAAAATCAACACTGTACGTGTTCTCATATCCTTGGCTGCAAATCTTGACTGGCCACTACTGCAATATGATGTAAAAAATGCTTTTCTTCATGGGGACTTACAAGAAGAAATATATATGGATCCACCACCAGGGATTCCTATGACATCCGGTCCTAATACCGTATGCAAGCTGAGAAAATCTCTGTATGGGCTAAAGCAATCACCCCGAGCCTGGTTTGGGAGATTTACTGATTCCATGAAACGATTTGGGTACACTCCGAGTAGCTCAGATCACACATTGTTCTTAAAGCGTCGTGGTGGAAAGCTTACTGCCCTGATCATCTATGTAGATGATATGGTGGTTACCGGTAATGACAATGAAGAAATGCAGAATCTACAGAAGCTCCTTGGAAGTGAATTTGAGATGAAGGAACTGGGTGAGTTACAATATTTTCTTGGCATTGAGGTTGCTAGATCTAAACATGGCATATTTTTATCCCAAAGAAAGTATGTGTTAGATTTGTTGACAGAAACAGGAATGCTGGATTGCAAGCCAGCTGACACACCTATTGAACAGAATCACAAATTGGGAATGTATCCAGATCAAGCTCCTACTGATAAAGAAAGGTATCAAAGGTTAGTTGGGCGATTGATTTATCTATCCCACACACGTCCTGACATAGCTTATGCTGTGAGTGTGGTAAGCCAATTCATGCATCAACCGAGTGAAGCACACATGAATGGAGTAATACGGATAATGCGATACTTGAAGACTGCCCCTGGAAAAGGATTGATGTTCTCTAAACATACACCTATGGATCTTGAAGGATACACTGATGCTGATTGGGCAGGGTGTATCACGGATAGACGCTCAACTTCTGGATATTTTACATTTGTGGGTGGCAATTTAGTTACTTGGAGGAGTAAGAAACAAAGAGTTGTAGCAAGATCCAGTGCTGAAGCTGAGTTTAGAGGAATGGCTCAAGGAGTATGTGAATTGCTTTGGTTGCGAAGATTGCTAAAGAATCTTGGCATTAAACAAGTGAATGCCACAAACCTATATTGTGACAATAAAGCTGCCATCGAGATAGCACATAACCCAGTACAACACGACCGTACCAAACATGTGGAAGTCGACCGACACTTCATCAAAGAGAAACTAGAAAGTGGTATAATTAAGTTTCCGTTTGTAAACTCGGAAAACCAACTTGCCGACATTCTGACGAAGGCCGTATCAAGTAAAGTCTTTCATGACTCAGTTGACAAGTTGGACATGCGTGATATCTTTGCACCAACTTGAGGGGGAGTGTTAGTCAAAACATAAACAAGACATAGACAGCTTTCCTAAAACAAGGAAAAGCTTGTCTATCACATTTCCACTTTTCCATGTTTATAGAAACACCTTTCCATGTTTACATTTCCATGTTTTAGGGAAACACAAATCCTGGAAATAATCCTTGCTTTGTGATCTTGTTTGTAACTAATAGTTAGCTAGCTACATTTGTATAAATCTCCTCAAGATAGTAATACAAGATGCTGATTGGAATTCTCTGCAAAACCCACCTTCTTACACATTCTCTACTCTCTAAACACTATCTTATTACACTATCTTTGGCAATGACAACTTGGACAACTGTGAAAGCTGGGATGGGACTTGACCAAAAAAGACAGAGGCAGAGAGGTTGAGGTACGTGAGCTGTGCAAAGTTCCCAATGGTAGTAGGAATTTGAGAGTAATTGAAGTTATTGTCACCAAGGTTGAGCCTCTGGAGATGGACAAGACGGAAGAGGCTACTGCTGGAGTTGATAGATCCATAGAGACAACTGCTACTAAGATCAAGGCTGATCACATGACCCGTCCTCTTATCACACTGGACGCCGCTCCATGCGCAGCAGTTGCTAGTTCCTCCTTCAGCCGGGTTCCACGATGAAACCTTTGGATAAGCACCATTACCCGAAGCAGATTTGTCAATAACAAAGGCCTGCTTGAATTGCAGCAAGGCGGCCCTCTCCTCATCATGGCAAGAATACGGTTTTAAAGAGGAAAAAGCGCTAGCCGCCACCACAAGATGGAACAAAAGAAGTTTCAAAAGCACACACATGGACAACCCCATAATATATGTTTTGGAACTCTTGATTTTGGACATAGAGTGTTAAGAAAGAATTGAAGTGAAACTGAGGGATATAGACTCAAACTCTTGAGCAGTATATATAGCAATATTCTTCAAACAAGCTGAGGATAGAGAGTGGAAAACAGTGTGCCTTGCAATTTGCATAGACTTGTAAGAACAAGTTATTGACTTTGGAAGTATACCAAGTCAAGTCCACGCCCAGCTTATGAAATGGGGTGAGGTGGAGGTTAATATGATCTCATCTTTTATTTCTTATCCTTTTCATGTACACTAAGGCAAGATTTCTAACTCTACTTCTATTAGTCTGGGGTTGTTTTGTACTATGGCAGAATTTTCTATTTTAATTTATTTTAAATAACATGTCTTTACTTTCAAAATTATTTGGTGGAACTTTGGACATGATGGATTTGGACGATGAATCTGCACCCTCTAATAAGATGGCTGTAAGACTTTTTGCAAAATGGCAAGTCAAGGAGACAAGGGAACAACTCGACTATAGTATGATAGGAATACCATTAACAAGGGAGTATATAGTTGAGTATATAGGGTTTCTTACAACTTTAGGGTTCTTTTGTTTCTTATTTAAGCCAACTTATGTAATTTGTATTGGGACATTTTATAATATTATCAATAAAATTCACAAATTTTTCTCTATTTTCAAAATCATTTTCTTCGATTCTACAAGTTATTAGAGTTAAATGGTGTGCAAGGAGACGTGCAAGAAATTAAACTTGTTTATAAACTCACCTAATTATTTCTACCAAACAAAACCACTTACGTTAACTTCATTCGTTGAATCACCGCTTGAAAAAGGTAGATGGATCATGTGTAGACTCACCACGTGGTTTTGTTGTTTATGTTTTTTCCTTATAGTTTTTGTTTTATATATGTTATCTTGGGATGGGATGGGATGGGAGGTACACTTGGTCAGTCATAATTTTCAAAAGCGAAACTTTAATAAAAAAGAAGAAGATAGTTTTGTCAATCATATTCTACCTAATACTATAATGATAAATGATAACTTAGTTGAATTTAATATGATAAATGATGACTTGGTTGTTTCATTCGAAAATTCTGTGGTGCGCCGGCTGTACCGGTACACCCGGTGATCCAAGGGCTGATTTTGCATGTTAAAAATGGATGACTGAGATTCAATGACTTAGTAACCTGTTGAGCCCTTTATTATTCAACATGTGCATTGCATGTGATTGTCAAAAAAGCAGGTTTAGAGGATGAAGACCACGCGCACTCTCCTATCTTGTTGCCCAAATTGAAAATCCTAACAGCCTCCACGAACTCCTCTCTAATTGCCCAAATCCAATCGTTTGCACCTCCAGGAAATCTTCTCTCTGCTTGCCCAATCTCTGTGCTTGCCGACGACGTCTTCTCTCTACTTCTCCAGGAACTGTTATATCTCACTTGCCCAAATCCATCCTAAGCGTGTCCAACGCTTGTCTGTGCTTGGTTTAGGGTTTAGGCAAGAAGCTAATGGTGATGGAATTGAGATCGTCCACGAGAAAACCCAAGCCGACCTTGGTGACTCTGCCTAAGTGACTTCCTCAACTCTCCTCTCAGCTTTCCCAAAACTGATGTGCATATACCAATTTGACGATGGGTCCAACCTCCATTATGTAATGGTCACGAAATTGGAGGTATTTAATTTAGTTTGTTCTGTTGAAAATTTGGAAACATCAAGTAAGAGTTCAAACAACCCTCTTTTTCTGGTTTAGGAGTTGAATGTATTTTGGGTAATGATTTAATGTAATTGCATGTATTTTGGTTACTTGTTTTTCTTCGTCTTTGTGCTATACATTCATTAGCTTCGTGTTTACACTCTGAAGAGTTTGCCAATAGTCGAGCAGCGTTTGCATTGCAAACATGCAATTGCATGATGGTGATGCAATGCAAGAGTGACTGTGCGCAAACGAAAATAAGAAAAATGGATCATATTTTATTGTACAGGCATAATTAGACATATTTTTTACTATAAATCGAAGGGAGCAATTATCCGAAATACAAAGCATGATAAACGGTAAAGGGCAATAATCCGAATATATTATATTACAAAAGGACCAATTATTCGAAAATACCTAGTAATAAAAATTGTCATGTAGTACAAATCACATTCAAAAATATCCCTAATTTCGTAAACCATAATGTGGTTAACCCTAATATTTAATAATAGTCATAAGGTCATAATGAAGTAGTTACTTGCTTTTCTTTGTCTTTGCACCATACATTCATTAACTTTGCGTTTTTAAGCTATGTGGAGTTTGCTCACAGGCGGGTAGCGTTTGCATAACACACATGCAATTGCATTTTGATGATGCAATGCAAGAGTGACTGTGCGCAAAACGAAATAAAAATAATGGATCATATTTTATTGTACTGGCATAAGTAGACATATTTTGTACTTTCAATCGTAGGGCGCAATTATTCGAAATACATAGTATCACAAACGGGAAGGGGCAATAATGCGCACATATTACAAACAGTAGCATTTGCATAACACACATCCAGATTTTATTCAATGGGATGGCCCAAAAGACAATTAGGTTACAAAATTGAATTGGGTTTAGGCTTTAGGGTTAAAATTGAATTGGGTTCAGGGTTTAGGGTTTAGGGTTAAAAGTATGAATCCGTCTATAGTGAGTGGGAAGTTATAAGGGGTGTGTTTGCGGGGTATCTAAGAGCCGTCGGATAAAATCCAACAGTGTAATTTAGTCCTCATTCAATGAAATTGAGTTCAATTTACTTGAGAAATTTCAGTCTTGAATCTGTTTATATTCGCAAGTGTGTGCAATAGAAACATAGGTTTTTTTTTCAAAGAACAATGGAAAATTACTTTTACTTATATTATACATTGAAGAGAGAACATTGTATATGTTGTGTATTTTGTCCCTGTATTCCCCCCTCCTCTTCTCTCTCTCTCTCTCTCTCTCTCTCTCTCTCTCTCTCTCTAAGATGGACTGTTGGAGTTTTTGTATTGTCACTGTATAGCCTCCTATTGCCCTAGTATTGTCATTATATAGCCTCCAATTGCCTTCGTATTGACATTGTATTGCGTTTGTATTGCCCTTAATTGCCTTTGTATTGCCCCCAATTGCCTTTGTCATTGAAGATAATGCCATAAGGAGTTTGTAACAATTTTCAATGTATTTTTCTGATTTTTAATTATTTATTTACAAATTAAAAAAAAAACAACAAAAGAAGGATCAAAATGGACAGTGGTGCAATCACTGGAGGACAGTCGTCATACACACTGACTGCACCCATTCAGCTTCCGCAATGTGTCACTCCAAACCATTTAATAATAATTTTCTAGGATTTAACTTACAAAAATCATAATAAATTAAATAAAAATCCAAAAACTTCACCGAAATTTGGTAGGAATTCCTTGTGACATTCTTTACGCCCCAAAACTTCAAAAATATAATTTTGACTTATAAAATTTGAAAATTATAACAAAAACTCAACTTTGTTTCAAAACAAACAAAAACACTAAATTATGTTCCATAACATAACACACGTGTTCTTTGATTTTAACGCTTACCATGAACTCAAATAGGTGGAATCATGATTTTAGACCTTTTTAATCGACGATGATGTTACCAGGAGTTTGTAGCAATTTTCGGTGTATTTTTCTGATATTTAATTAATTTTTTTATGAATTTTTAAAAATAAATTTGATAAAAGTATGAAAATTGACACGTGGAGCGTTGACAGGAAGACAACCATCAAACACACTGACTGCGCCCCATTCAGCTTCCACCATGTGTCACCCCACACGATTTAATACTATTTTTCTAGGATTTAACTTATAAAATTGATAATAAATTAAATACAAATCCAAAAAATTGACCGAAATTTGGTACGAACTTCTTGTGACATTCTCTACGCCCTCAAACTCCAAAAATATAATTTTAACTTAAAAAATTTGAAAATGATAACAAAAACTCAACTTTGTTTCAAAACAAACCAAAACACTAAATTATGTTCTATAACATAACACTCGTGTTCTTTGATTTTAATGCTTACCATGAACTCAAGTATGTGGAATCATGAGTTTAGACCTTTATAATCGAATATAATGTTATCAGAAGTTTGTAGCAATTTTCGGTGCATTTTTATGATATTTAATCAAATTTTTATGAATTTTTAAACATAAATTTGATAAAAGTATCAAAACTGACACATGGCAAAATGATAGGAGGACAGCCATCAGACACACTGACTGCGCCCTATTCAGCTTCCGCCATGTGTCGTCCACACGATTTAATACTACTTTTCTAGGATTTAACTTATAAAATTGATAATAAATTAAATACAAATCCAAAAAATGAACCCTAACCAACTTACTTTTTCACACAAACAGGCTATTGGTTCAAGTGAACGCAATGGGTGCGTTCGTTCAGTAAAATTGCGCATTCTCCAGAAAAGGAGACCCAACCAACTTACATTTTCAAACAAATGGTGCGTTCGTTTAGTAAAGTTGCCCATTCCCCCGATAAAGGACCCAACCAACTAACTTTTTCGAACAAATGGGCTATTTGTTCAAGCGAACACAGGGGTTGCGTTCATTGTGTATAGTTGCCCGTTCCCCGGATAAATTGACCTAATAAATTTACTTTTTCAAACAAACGGGCTATTTATTCAAGCGAATGCAAGGGGTGCGTTCATTGAGTAAACTTTCTCATTCCTGGAAAAATAGACCCAACCAACTTACTTTTTCAAACAAACGGGTTATTTGTTCAAGCAAACGTAAGAGGTGCGTTCGTTCAGTAAAGTTGCATGTTTACCCCAAAAATAGACCAAACTAACTTACTTTCTCAAACAAACGGGCTACTTTTTCACACTAACCCAGAGGTTGCGTTTGTTGTGTAAAGTTGTCCATTCCATGGAAAAATGGACCGAACAAACTTACTTTTTCAATCAAACGGCATATTTGTTTAAGCGAACACAAGAGGGGCATTTGTTGAGTAAAGTTACTCATTCCTGGAAAAATGGACCCAACCAACATACTTTTTCAAACAAACGGGTTATTTGTTCGCGCGAACGCAGGAGTTACGTTAATTGAGTAAAGTTACATGTTCCCCAAAAAAATCACCCCAACTAATTTGCTTTTTCAAACAAATGGATTGTTTGTTCAAGCGAACGTAAGGGGTGCGTTCATTTAGTAAAGTTGCCCATTCCCCCGATAAAGGACCCAACCAACTAACTTTTTTAAATAAATGGGCTATTTGTTCAAGCGAACACAGGGGTTGCGTTCATTGTGTATAGTTGCCCGTTCCCCGGATAAATTGACCTAATAAACTTACTTTTTCAAACAAACGGGCTATTTATTCAAGCGAATGCAAGGGGTGCGTTCATTGAGTAAACTTTCTCATTCCTGGAAAAATAGACCCAACCAACTTACTTTTTCAAACAAACGGGTTATTTGTTCAAGCGAACGTAAGAGGTGCGTTCGTTCAGTAAAGTTGCATGTTTACCCCAAAAATAGACCAAACTAACTTACTTTTTCAAATAAACGGGTTATTTTTTCACACTAACCCAGAGGTTGCGTTTGTTGTGTAAAGTTGTTCGTTCCATGGAAAAATGGACCGAACAAACTTACTTTTTCAATCAAACGGCATATTTGTTTAAGCGAACACAAGAGGGGCATTCGTTGAGTAAAGTTACTCGTTCCTGGAAAAATGGACCCAACCAACATACTTTTTCAAACAAACGGGTTATTTGTTCACGCGAACGCAGGAGTTATGTTCATTGAGTAAAGTTAAATGTTCCCCAAAAAAATCAACCCAACCAATTTACTTTTTCAAACAAACGGACTGCTTGTTCAAGCGAACGCAAGGGGTGCGTTCATTTAGTAAAGTTGCCCATTCCCCCGATAAAGGGACCCAACCAACTAACTTTTTCAAACAAATGGGCTATTTGTTCAAGCGAACACAGGGTTGCGTTCATTGTGTATAGTTGCCCGTTCCCTGGAAAAATGGACCCAACAAACTTATTTTTTCAAACAAACGGGATATTTATTCAAGCGAACTTAAGGGGTACCTTCATTCAATAAAGTTTCTCGTTCACGGGAAAAATGGACCAAACTAACTTACGTTTTCAAACAAACGGGCTATTTTTTCACGCTAACGCAAGTGTTGTGTTCGTTGTGTAAAGTTGCCTGTTCCCCGGATAAATGGACCCAATCAACTTACTTTTTCAAACAAATGAGCTATTTGTTCAAGCAAACGCATGGGTTGCGTTCATTGTGTAAAGTTGGCCGTTCCATGAAAAAATGGACCCAACAAACCTACTTTTTCAAACAAATGAGCTATTTGTTCAAGAAAACGTAGGTGTTGCCTTCGTTGTGTAAAGTTGCCCATTCCCTTGAAAAATGGACCCAACAAACTTACTTTTTCGAACAGACTAGCTATTTGTTCCAGCGAATGCTAGGGGTGCATTCATTGAGTAAAGTTGCATGTTCCCGGAACCAACTTACTTTTGCAAGAGGTTGCGTTCGTTGAGATCAGCTTTGAGATGTTTATAAAATACGCTTAGCTCGTTGATGCTGGTTCAACTAAGCAGGGGTTGCATTACTTGGTTCATAACACGGATATCTATTTAGTATAATATGGTATAACATGTGGCTTCCTTCAGGCATAAGCTCTGATGTATGTATAAACATGATATTACGGATAAATGAATTATAACTATTTTCAAATAGATCGGGATCAGGGAGAATTTCTGAAATGTAAAGTCAATATTATCTATATGTATTCGGAAATCATGTGAAAGGGATGTTACTATTTTAGTTTGGATCTAAGAAATTCGATGAATTACCCCTAAACGTTCACATCATAATAGTGCTGGTTGATGAGAGTTGCTTCGAAAACAAAAAAAATAAAGGAAAATAAAATATATTTTTGTTATTCTCCCAATTCCAATAAAATGCAACCAGGTCTAGTAATAGTATGAGTTGGCAATCAGAACTTATAGTGGGGTCTCAAAAAACAAGTAATTTCTACTGGGCCTTTATTCTATTTTTAGGTTCATTAGGGTTTTTTATTGGTTGGGACGTCCAGTTATTTTGGTAGGAATTTTGTATCTTTATTTCCTTCTCAGCAAATATTTTTTTTTCCACAAGGGATCAATGTCTTTCTATGGGATCGCAGGTCTTTTTATTAGCTCTTATTTGTGGTGTACAATTTCGTGGAATATAGGTAGTGATTAGAATCGATTCGATATAAAAGATGGCGTAGTGTGTATTTTTCGTTGGGGATTTCTTGAAAAAAAACCGTCGCATATTCCTCCGATTCCTTATGATAGACATTCAGTCCATCATAGAGGAAAAAATGGCAAAAAAGAAAGTATTAATTTCTCTTCTATATCTTGCATTTATATTTCTATTATTTCGTAGGAACTTCCAATTCAAGAGATAGCTGTCCATATATTAATAAGGGATGTATGGGTTCTTGAAGAATTTCATTATATCCCTTATAAGATCATTAACTCTTATACATAGAAAATGAGACTCAATTTTTTTATTGCGAATTTATATATAAGCTATTTTCTTTCACTCATATAACTATTTGATTTAGTTCATCAACCCTATATAAGTCTAAAGTTGATCTGGAAATTTGACTTTTAGTGATGAAAAATCTGAAGAACACCGTCGCAGAAAATGTTTAGCCACGAAAACTCTGATGAACATCCGTCACTAAAACCTTTTGGTGACGAAAAATCTTCAAATTTCTGGGCAAATCAGCAGCCGGGTTTTTTGGGTTTTAGGTCCTTTTTTAGCTTCAAGTCGTCCTAAAATATAATGTACGCCACTTGAGATCCCCAAACCTGGTCCAAATAATAATAATAATCATTCTAAACATGTTGGTGGCTTCAGATTGACCTGAAAAACAACAAAAAAGACATTAGGCAGAAAGTTTGATTTTGACCAAAATAAGAACCTACTTAGCTATGTTGCTATTTTCTGGCATTTAACTTCAACCAATGACCAAAAAAACTTCTGTAACATATCTGAAACGTGCTTTTATAACAACCCCTTGTATTTTTCTCGTGCTTCTTTTTTAAAACATTGTAACATGATATTTAAATCACAATAAAATTTACATTTAAAACTAAAAATACTCAAAATGAACTAAGTTATCTAGCACTTAAAAGATCACAAGCAACACAATGTAAAAAAACCTTTCTTTTGTTCTCCACGATCTTGACCTTAAATACAAACAAAATAGAAAGAAAATAACTTTGTTAAAAGGCCTTGGGTTTTCATTTATGCAATGAAAAAAAGAGGCTTAATCAAATACACCAAAATTCTGACCAACAGAAGCTCTATATTTTGACTACCTAGTAAATTTTTGTTCACACAACAGATCCCCATCTTCCCTTTCAAGTTCTTAAAGTTGAGTTTAAACATATCAGCACCCTTCAAGTATTTGGAATTCAAGCAAATACATACCAACATAAAGGGTACATATATGATCTCCGGGTTTCTACATGGCATATCTTAGGAGACTAAAATGAGTGCTTCATACCAGGCACTAATGCTTGCAATACATGCTTCAGATAACCAACAAATTATTGAAACATCAACTTGCAAGTCCTGTGTGAAGTGCCCACCACAATTAAATCATACACAATCAGAGGCCTCATGGGTATTTATATATATTTACAATCAGATCAAGAGGCACTATAACAACCCAGCAGAAACGCACAGTGGGAAAAGAAATACAAAATTTGAATAATTAATTTCTGGAATTGTTAAGTGAAAAAACTGAAACAACAATTCAAAATCACTAGTGATTAGCAATTTACAGCACCAAAAATCACCTCACTCACATCATATAAACATGATAACAAATCCAAGTTATTGAAAAGCAAACACTATCATGCAATTGTGTCTAGCGACGAGAATCTGACTACTAATCCAAAGCCTAATACACCCTAAACCCCCTAAACACCACAACATCACATTGGTGACCTGGATTTGCACACAGTAGCTTAGTAATTGCATATACTGATATGCAATTGCAAGACACTACTTGCAAGTGCATCAGCCCTCCATTATAATATTGCACAAATAATGCACACAACCCACTCATGCATTTCAAATCCAAATCCAAATCTTAACTAATCCTAACATTACACTTTCGGAACACTTTACGCTTCATAACAAAATATTCAAAAACACTGTCAAATCTACCTACCTACCACGAAAACCCCTCACTTGCATAATTTAAAAACAAAACTATATACTGTAATTGCATTCAGTGACTTGGAGTTGCATACAAGCGATTAGTAATTGCATATAGACATATGCAATTGCATGACAGTATTTAAATTTGCATGAACATTACAACCAACAATGTAGGATACCCACTTCACGTCACCACACTTTCACAATCAGAAACCCACTTCATCTCTTGAATGTCAACAACCTACTTCCCCTCTTGCCCCAAGTTATCACCACAAAATTTCAATTAACAATAACATAAAACAAAGTGTTAACTTACTTTCAAAATGAGCTAATACCAAATGCTTTCACAAGGGATCGATTGCAGATGAGAGGAGTGCCAACAACCCACCAATGACTGGAAAAACTCAATTCCAATTCCTATTATCAACCTGAAATGCTAACCCCTAAAATTATCACCAAAATCCAAGCCCTAAAATAAGGGGGTTTTGACAATGATGACAAAGAAGAGAGAGATGTTGCAGAGAGGAGGAAGACCACGAAGAGGATGACTTTGAAGACCACGAATAGGAGTTCAAGAAGAGGAGTTGAAGAAGATATTGAAGACCACAAAGAAATCAATTTGAAGTTCAACCAGATGTTGCAGAGAGGAGGAAGATCACGAAGAGGATGGCTTTGAAGTCCACGAAGAGAAGTTGAAGAAGATGACTTTGAAGACCAAGAAAAAATTAGTTTGAACTTCAGCCAGATGAGCTTAGGGAAGAAGATGAAGTTGATGCGCGTGAAATCTTTCACTTGTTGACCTGCTGCTCAGGTTTCCCTTGTTTTTAAAAACAAGCACAGTGACTGGCTGTACCGATACGACGGTCTCCAAAATCCCCACTCCTCATCAACACTCCCATCCGACAGTCAACAAAAATCTTCCTTAAATCAACACAAACCCCACACAAAAAACGAACCATGGAACCCACCCCATGTGGCCATCGTCCACACTCAAAAACTCAACGAACCTCACACAAATTAAACCAACCATGGAATTAGACACCCGGCAAAAACTCAACCCACCCCATGTGGCCATCGTCCCCACTCCAGGACTGGGCCATCTCATTCCCCTCGTCAAGCTGGCCAAACGACTCGTCGTCCAGCACAACTTCACCGTCACCTTCATCATCCCGAACGACGGGTCGTCCATGACCCCGCAAAAGAAAGTCCTTCAAGCCCTTAACCCTCAGTCCATATCCTCCACCTTTCTCCCTCCCGTAGACTTTGCTCTGCTGACCTCCCGGAGGATGCTCAGATCGAAGCACGAATCGCCCTCACCATGACTCGGTCCCTCTCTCTACGCGACTCTCTCAAGGTCCTAGCTGAGTCAACTCGCCTAGTGGCACTTGTAGTTGACGTTTTTGGAGCGGACGCATTTGATGTGGCTAATGAATGCCATGTGGCGCCCTACGTGTTTTGGTCAACGATCGCTATGGCTTTGTCTTTTGGCCTTTTATTTGCCGCGGCTTGATGAGACCACTTCTTGTGCATATAGGGACATGCCTAAACCGGTTCAGTTTCCGGGTTGCGTACCACTCCACGGTAGGGACTTTCTGGACCCAGTTCATGATAGGAGCAATGAAGGCTACAAATCCACACTTCAGATATGCAAGAAGTTGAAGTTGGCTTCAGGGATTATGGTAAACAGCTTTACAGATTTGGAACCGGAAATTTTTAAGGCTTTGAAGGAAGCCCAAGGGTCACAAGGGTTTCCACAAGGGTCACAACTTATGTAGTGGATTCCAATTCTTCTTTTAGGATTTGACATTTGTCGATCTCTTTTATCACCCCATGCATGTGCCTTTTGGTTTTTTTTATTATTTTAAAATAATTAAGAAAAAGTGATATGGGTAGTTATGTTTCATAAAAGTAGGATTTATTATCTGATTTTATTTTTATTTTTAATTTTTTTAATATGAAAAAAATATGAATTTATCATATTATCGTTATTTATATTAATAATTTCAATTCTTAATATTTGAATTAACCAAAGGTTTTTTTTATGATATTTTGAATGTTTCACCATTCTCTGTCTTTGGCTTTATATATATAGATTATAAAGACTTTTGTTTTTGGCTAGGAGATGTATCCAATCCATATTTATAAAGATTTTTTTTTAAGTGAATGACTTTCTTTGGATACAACAAAGTCTAAACCTTAATTGAAACCTTACCCGGCCAAATTTATGTGATTTGGGCCGGGTCTCAACTCTCACATGTACAAAACCGACATCCTTGCAGAAAAAAATTATTTAAAATAAAAAAAGAGAAACCCCGCCATTCAAATGGGAGGGAAGCAAAACTGAGAGAGAGATGTATGATGAGAGAGCAAGTATGGAGATGGAGCTCATTAGAAATAAAATGCTTAGACCTTCTCCAACAAACGATAACAACACCCTCGCTTCTCCAAATACACGCCTTCATGCTCCGAAACTCCCTCGAAACAAATGTCAATCTCCTCACCAAATTCATCACAACCTGCGGTTCCGTCGCCCTTTTCGCCTCTCATCAAAACCCACTAGCTCTGATTCGACATGGTCGCCGCGTCTTCAATCACAGACCCAATAAAGATGACACATTTCTCTGTAACTCTATGATCAGAGCCCAAATGGATATGCGCCAATTCGCTGAATCTTTCACTCTCTATAGAAATCTTAGGAAGGACACGGCTTTCAAGCCCGATGGCTACACATTCACAGCTTTGGCAAAGTCGTGTGGTTTAGATGTGGCCATCTGGGAAGGGCAAGAACTTCATTGTCATGTTATTAAAGTTGGGTTGTGCTTAGATTTGTATGTGTCGACTTCATTGGTTGATATGTATGCAAAGTTTGGGAGGATGAGTTGTGCAAGTAAGCTGTTCGATGAAATGACGGAGACAAGTCGAGTATCATGGACAGCTCTCATTTGCGGGTATGCAAGGTTAGGAGATATGGGTAATGCAAGGAGGCTTTTTGATCAAATGCCTGAGAAGGACTTGGCTGCATTTAATGCTATGATTGATGGTTATGTCAAATTGGGAGATATGGGCTTGGCTCGAAGTTTATTTGATGAGATGACGGATAGGAATGTGGTATCTTGGACCAGTATGATGTATGGTTACTGCCATCATGGTGATGTACAATCTGCTAGATCACTCTTTGATGCCATGGCCGAGAAGAATCTAATTTTTTGGAATGTGATGATTGGGGCTTAGAGTCAAAACAAACAGCCCCATGAAGCCTTGAAATTATTTCATGAACTGCAGTCAAATACGTCTCTTGAACTGGATGGCGTGACTGTTGTTAGCATTCTTCCAGCTATTGCAGATTTGGGCGCCTTGGATTTAGGTTGTTGGGTTCACAAGTTTTTACGAAGGAAGAAGCTTGATAGGGTAATCAACATCTGCACTGCGCTTGTTGATATGTACGCAAAATGTGGTGAAACTACAGAGGCCAAAAGACTTTTTGATGAGATGCCTGAAAAGGAAACAGCTTCTTGGAATGCCTTGATAAATGGGTTTGCAGTAAATGGCCATGGCAAGGAGGCACTGGAGGTATTTTTAGAGATGCAGTGCAAAAAGTTTATGCCGAACAATATAACCTTTATTGGTGTTTTGTCTGCTTGTAACCATTGTGGTCTGGTAGAGGAAGGGAAAAGATGGTTTAAAGGAATGGAGGGCTTTGGGCTTATCCCTCAAATTGAGCATTATGGTTGTATGGTTGATCTTTTGGGAAGGGCAGGATGCTTGGAGGAAGTCGAGAAATTGATTGAGAGCATGCCTTATGATGCTAATGGAATAATTTTGAGTTCTTTTCTTTTTGCATGTGGCCATTCTGAGGATGTCACAAGGGCCAACAAAGTTTTAAAGAAGGCAGTCAAACTGGAGCCACGGAATGATGGAAATTATGTCATGCTCAGAAATTTGTATGCCAAGAAGAGAAGGTGGAGTGATGCCGAGGAAATTAAAAGGTTGATGAGGAAGAATCAAGCAAATAAAGATGTTGGTTGCGGTGTGATAGAGGTTGATGGTAGAATCAAGGAGTTTGTGGCTGGTGACAGGGTGCATGCGTATTCCGAAGCTATACATTTAACCTTAAGGCTGACTTGGAAGCACTTGATGGGTGATTTGATAGAAAAGGGGTGAATTGCTTCAGTCTAGAGAAAAAAAAAATGCATAACCTCTACCAACCGCTTCCCTTTCATCAGTCGTTGTTTATGCCAAGTCTACAGGGTAACCTGAAAATTATGTAAGGGCCCTTTTGAGGAACTTTTCAAATGGCATCCAGGCTTGGGGTTTATTGAGAAAGGCATTTGGAACTTAGAAGCTGCACGATACCTTTACAAAATAAGAATACCAGTTACAACTGCAGAAGGCTGCCCTAAGCCAACAGTTGGTCCCAAGCTAAGAAGCAGATACCTTGCTTGGACTGACTAAACAGGACATAAACTATACCCTCAAACCTCTCTGTCACTCTCTCTCTCTCTCTCTCTAAAGAACGGGAATGACTATGAGTTTCATGGAATTGGGAGGAGGTTGGTTCATTAATTTCTTTACCATTTTATATAGATTGCATTTGGAGTTTTAGTTTTGTGTTTGTCCTCTCATTATCTCACAAACTTTGCTTTTCTCTCTCAAATATTTTGTCTTCGCAGTAGTATTTTTCTTTCCTTTTTAGAAGAGGGTCTTTGAATAATTTTATATAACACTTGTAATCATCTTGAGCTGGTTATTTGCATTATAGGGAAGCCATCCGCCGAGATGTTCACTGTTGCAATGGGAACGGTGGTGTACAAGCAGTTCATGGAGAAATATATCAGAGATTTTGAGATCTTCCACATCGCCATTGTTGATATTATCAAGTAAGCGTGTATAAGTAAAATGTTAATTACAATATGTACACGATGTTAAAAATAATAATGCAAAATATCTTAATTTAACTCAAATCATCCAAACACTATATTGTGCTTTGAACTTTAATTGTAAGAAAAATAATGAATACAAATTATAAGCAAAATTTATTAAAAGCTTCTAATCCTTGCCCCTTAACACTAACAAGCTCTCTCTAACACACTAACAATTAGCAGGCTGTATTCAAACAATGGAAAAAAGCCAAGGAGGAAGACAGGAAGAACCTCCTCATCGAATTTCTGAAGAAAAATGTGAAGCTTAGCAAGGTTGATAACAGGAATACTAACACCTCCAATGGCTATGGCTGCTAAAAGAACCGTGGAGATTGTTCTCCAGCTGAAAATGATCGAGGCCATTCCAGACATCCTTTTCGTACCATCAGCAGCCATGCTGGTGCTCATTTATGCCTCCAACATTATCCACAACCGTGATAGCGCAACCATTTCAGACATCCTTTTCATAATATCCGAAATGTTGGCACTCATTTATACTAAGATCTCCAACATGATGACTTACAGCTGGATATTCCAACACCATCCCCGTACATCGTTCAATAATTCATTCACTCAAACATAAAGAAGGGTACATTCTGCAATGCCCTTCTGCTTGTATAACTGACGCCAGCAAAAGCCAATCTCCATCAGTTCTGCTCACGGAAAAAGTCCAGAAAACTCCTTGAAGATCAAATTTACTTTCAATTCCAAGAAATATACAGTTATGTACATGAGAAATAATTTGGAAAAATAAAGCAATTGAGCATCACCTAGCCGACAATCAACCATATTTCCGCCACAAAAACAGTTCATTATACATAACAGAGATGCTTAGAAGAAAGCATACACAGACGTCAAGTATCATATTTGATTAGACGTATAGTGTAGCATAGACTTCCCATTTTTGTCAGCTAAGTTCTTAAAATCTAATCTAATTTGAATCCAAGATAATTCAACTTATTATATGAAGACTGCAAACCCCATCTAAAATATCAAACTCACTCAATCACAAAAACTTACTCCAACTTTAAAACTAAATTGGAACAGACTGATTCCTCCAACCAAGAACTTACCTTTGAGAGAATTGCATAGATGAAAGAGGTATTATTCAATTAAAGAAAGAACACATGGAATGGAAACAAAATCGAAACATACTCAAAACGATTTCAAGTCAAAAATCACAAATTAAATAAATAAAATCTTTTGGGTATTGGTTGACAGAGATGTAAGACTTAATGTTGTCTTAAACTTAATCATGAAGTTATTCTGGAAGTATTATACATCCATACAGAGATAAATGGTAGAACTAGATGGAAAGAAACAGCGCAAGGAAAAAACAGAAAGCAACACCAAATGCATATCCTAATAAACTGAGTTTCTAGGTCCCCTACTCTTCCTCCTTTTCATGATTATCAGTCTGATCCTTCCAACAATCTCGAGGAACCACTCACGCCTCCTTGAGATCACTGCATCCGCAAGCACCACTCCCACTACCAACCCACTTCCAAATCCTGCCAAAGCAAATTTCCAATCAAGTTCAAATCCAGAGCCAGAATCGTTTTCTTCTTTGGTTGAAGGTGGCAGTTGAGAAGCATTAGGATCTCCACATTTCTTTGGCAACACATCTCCACACAATCCCGGGTTTCCCTCATATGAAGTGACATCGAATGTAGTAAGTTGGCCTCTATATGGTATAGGACCTGTCAGATTATTGCGAGAGACATTGAAATTTCCAAGGAATGTAAGCTGCGTAAGTTGTTGTGGGATCTCTCCTGAGAGCTTGTTCTGTGAAAGGTCTAACGATTCAAGCAGTGTTAAGTTGGCCAAGAATGATGGGATGCTACCAGTGAGAATGTTATTGGAAACATTGAGTAAGCGAAGGCCCTTTAGGTTCCCAAGGAATTCAGGAATCTTCCCTTCAAATTTGTTGCTTGAGATATCAACGACCCCAAAGTCTTCTTGAATCTTTGAGTAGTATCTATCAACACCTTTATTTGTTACTGTGATTGAGAACTCATAGGTGTAAGACCCTGATTCACCAATGACAGTAGAAGTTGAGTTTGTGTCCATATATGTGGGTTGGCCTAGAGTGATACCTCTCATGGGATTTCCAGAAAAGATGTATTCAGATGGAAACTCGCCTATGAAATTATTGTGAGACAGATCAAGAATGTGTAACTCAGGGAAATGAAGATTCCTATTTTGTTTCCCAATCACACCATAGAACCCATTATGGTGCATTGACAAAAGTTTCAATTCCGGGAGAGTCCCCAACCAAAAGGGGAAAACATCATGGAATTCATTGTTTGATAGAATAAGAGATTCAAGCATCACACAATTCGCCAATGGCCTCGGCAACTCGCCCTGCAATTGGTTATAGCTAACATCAAAAATCTTCAGATTGCTTGTGTTGGTGTATGCTTGAGGAAGAACGCCATGAAAAGAATTATTCCGAACATTTAAAACTTGTAGATCATCGTTAAAGTCTCCAAGACATGGAGGAAGCATACCACTCAACTTGTTATTTGAAAAATCGAGAAACTGAAGAGCACTCAGATCACAAATCGATGGTGAAATCTCTCCAGTTAACTTGTTGTCTGAAATTATGTAGTATAAGATGCTTGGTTGAGGTATCGGTAGTGGTCCTTGTAGCATGTTATACCTGAGTCGTAAAACTTTTAGGTTGACCCAGGGAAGGACAACAGGCAAAGGTTGACCAAAGCCGGTAAGGGAGTTTCCAATAAGGTCCAAAAACTCCAAAGTTTCTTTGCTTATGTTCAACATCCATTTCGGCACTTGGCCAGCCAAGTTGTTTTCAGAAAGGTCCAACCAGAACAAGTTTTGTTCATGTCTTAGGAATTGTGGGAACTCTTTTATGTTGCAGGAACTCAACCCGAGAAACCAAAACTTGGGAAGAGTTGCATTCATAGTTCTAGATTCAGTGAGCACTTCCAGTTTGTTAGCACCAAGTTGGAGATGGGTGACATTTTCTAGCTTAAGAATCTCCACTGTGCCATGCAGACTATTACAGAGTAGAGAAAGCTCTCGGAGATCCCTAAGATTGAATATTGACTCGGGAATTGAACCACTCAATCTATTATAGGAAAGTTTTATGTAAGCTAGCCTGCTAAGATTACCCAGCCAAGATGGGATTGGACCAGTTAGTTCATTAGAACGAAGACAAAGAAAAGAGAGCTGTGTGAGGTTTCTAAGAGAAGACGGGATGTAGCCACTTAGATTGATGTTTTCAAGGTCTAGATAATTTAGCTTGGTTTGCTTACCGATCCAAGACAAGGGACCGCCACTGAAATTGTTATCAGAAAGTGACAAATACGTCAGTTGGATAAGGTTAGCAAACCAATCAAGGATTGGACCACTGAAGTTGCATGCCCTGACATCCAGCTCTTGTAATGAATCAAGGTTCCTGATTGAAGACAAGTTTCCTGAAATGCTACTACCGCCAAGCTTCAGCGACACGAGACGACTGCTTCGATTAAATTCAGGCAAATAACCAGTGAGATATTGGTTAGATCTCACATCAAGAGTTTCAAGGTCTTGCAACTCAAAAATTCTTGTCGGAAATTTTCCAAACAAGCCACAATCTTTGAGGAGGAGAGATGTCATAAATGATAAATTTGCTATAGAATCGGGTATTGTTGAAGAGATGTTAATGAAACTGAGGTGAAGCTTTTCTAGAGTGGTTAAGTTTCTAATGAGGCTTCTCAAATTGGATTCTCTAATACTCAACAATCCTTCATCAAATGGATATTCTATATTGAAAGATAGATCAAGGGATGACAACTTGGATAGCTGTGAAAGCTGGGATGGGACTTGACCAAAAAAGACAGAGGCAGAGAGGTTGAGGTACGTCAGCTGTGGAAAGTTCCCAACTGTAGTAGGAATTTGAGAGTAATTGAAGTTATTGTCACCAAGGTTGAGCCTCTGGAGATGAACAAGACGGAAGAGGCTACTGCTGGAGTTGATAGATCCATAGAGACAACTGCTACTAAGATCAAGGCTGATCACATGACCCGTCCTCTTATCACACTGGACACCGCTCCATGCACAGCAGTTGCTAGTTCCTCCTTCAGCTGGCTTCCACGAAGAAACCTTTGGATAAGCACCATCAACCGAAGCAGATTCGTCAATGACAAAGCCCTGCTTGAATTGCAGCAAGGCAGCCCTCTCCTCATCATGGCAAGAGTACGGTTTTAAAGAGGAAGAAGCGCTAGCCGCTGTTACAAGATGGAACAAAAGAAGTTTCAAAAGCACACACATGGACGTCCCCATAACATATGTTTTGGAACTCTTGATTTTGGACTTGAGTGTTAAGAAAGAATTGAAGTGAAACTGAGGGATATAGACTCAAACACTTGAGCAGTATATATCGCAATATTCTTCAAACAAGTTGAGGATAGAACAAGTTGTTGACTTTGGAAGTACACTAAGTCAAGTCCGCCGCCATCTTATGAAATGGGGTGAGGTGGAGGTTAATATGACCTCATCTTTTATTTCTTATCCTTTTCATGTACTCTAAGTCCGCCGCCAGCTTATGAAATGGGGTGAGGTGTGAGGATAATATGATCTCATGTTTTATTTCTTGTCCTTTTCATGTACACTAAGTCAAGGAGTATTGAATATTCTATTTCTTAAAAGTCATGAAGAAAATGACATGCAATAAATTCCATCTTTGCAACTTGCAAGGCAAGACTACTCTGTTTCTTATTAAAAGTCATGAAGAAAACGACATGCAATAAATTTCATCTTTGCAACTTGCAAGGCAAGACTACTCTGTTTTGAAGAAAACGACATGCAATAAATTCCATCTTTGCAACTTGCAAGGCAAGACTACTCTGTTTTGAATTGCAAGGCAAGATTTCTAACTCTACTTCTATTAGTCTGGGGTTGTTTTGTACTATGGCAGAATTTTCTATTTTATTTTATTTTAAATAACATATCTTTACTTCCAAAATTATTCGATGGATTTGGACGATGAATCTGCACTCTCTAATATGATGGCTGTAAGACTGTTGGTAAAATGGCAAGTCAAAGAGACGAGGGAACAACTCAACTTTATTATGATGGGAACAACTCAACTATAGTATGATAGGAATACCATTATCAAGTTATTGACTTTGGAAGTACACTAAGTCAAGTTCGCGCCCGGCTTATGAAATGGGGTGAGGTGAGAGGTTAATATTATCTCATCTTTCACTTCTTATCCTTTTCATGTACATACACTAAGTCAAGTCAAGGAGTATTTCATCTTTGCAACTTGCAAGATTTCTAACTCTACTTCTATTAGTCTGGGGTTGTTTTGTCCTATGGCAGAATTTTTTTTAAATTTTTTTTAAATAACATGTCTTTACTTCCAAAATTATTTATAGTTCTTATTCATTTGGTGGAACATTGGACATAATGGATTTGGACGATGAATCTGCACCCTCTAGTAAGATGGCTGTAAGACTGTTGGCAAAATGGCAAGTATGATAGGAACAACTCAACTATAGTATGATAGGAATACCATTATCAAGGGGGTATATAGTTGGCAGAAAAATGTATCGACAATGTATATTGAGTATATATTTGACCAAAAAAAAAAATGTATATTGAGTATATAGGGTTTCTTACAACTTTAGGGTTCTTTTGTTTCTTATTTAAGCCAACTTATGTAGTTGTATGGGGACGTTTTATAATATTATCAATAAAATTCACAAAATTTTATCTATTTTCTGGTGGATTCCAATTCTTCTTTTAGGATTTGACATTTGTTGATCTCTTTTATCGTATTTTCATGCTTTGTTTGTTTGTTCATTGACTTCCAATTCTCATCAAACCAAAGTTGTCCTTTTGTAACACTCATTGTAGAGGAAGTTCCCTATTCATAATGGGTCGGTTGTCCTTAGTGCCCGTTTGGCATTGCTTATTTGGGTTGATAAGTGATTTTTAAAAAATTTTGGGAAGCCCAACCCGTTTGGTAAACTACGAGAAAATCACTTATTGATAAAAATTGCTGTGAGAGAAAGCTATTTGGGAAAGCAGCTAATAAGATACTTTCATTTTCTGATTATACAGGAATTAGTTTCAAAGAGGCGTTGGGTTTAATGATTATGCAGCAATTATTTTTTGATTATACGGGAATCCATACCAACAACACTTCTAACAAAAAGTTTACCAAACGCCAAACTGTGTTCTCTCACAGCTGATTTCTCTCACAGCAAATTTGACAGCGATTATTTTCACAGCACAGCAATGCCAAACTGGCCCTTAGTAATTCGGGGCATAGGGCGTGATTAATGCAACCTAACACATCAAATGGAACATTTTTTATTTTTTATTTTTTTATTTTTGTTCTGAAGGCAGTGAATAGATTATACCATCTTGGATCTTGCCCACAACGCAATCACTCTACACGTATAATATTTTGGCTCTTTGGCATCCGATAAATTTTCCATTAATCTTGCCAATGTGGTGGCATATGTGGGCTCCATCTATGCTAATAGTGACAACATATGTGTGCCAGGAGGGCATAGAAATTAAAATTATCAATAACATTGACATTTCTTTTGTTGAAAAACTAGCCTCATGTCACGCATGTGCCATTTGGTTTTCTTTTTATTTATTTATTTTATTTTTAAAATTAAGAAAAGGTAACAAGGGTAGTTATCTATATATATAAAGCAAAAGGCAGAGAATGGTAAAACATTCAAAATACCAGAAAATGCCCTTAGTTAATGAAAACATTAAGAATTAAAATTATTAATTAAATGAGGATAATATGGTAAATTCATATTTTTTTCATAGTAAAAAAATTAAAATTAAAAGAAAAATAAGATAATGGTTCTTATTTTTATGGAACACAACTAACAATTATCTTTTTTAATTCTAAAATAAATTTAAAATGTTTTAAGAAAAACTTCTCGCAGGCGCGGAAGCGCGTGCGAAGAGGCTAGTGTTTCATGAAAGTAGAATTTATTATATGATTTTGTTTTTAATTTTAATTTTTAGTATAAAAAATGTGAATTTACCATATTATCCTCATGTAATTAATAATTTCAATTCTTAATATTTGAATTAACCAAAGGTATTTTATGATATTTTGAATGTTGCACCATTCTCTGCTTTTTGGTTTATATATACTAGCCTCTCTACACGCGATTTGGCGCCTGCGAGAGGCTTTTTTTTAAAAAAACTTAAATTTTATTTTAGAATTAAAAAAGATAATGGGTAGTTGTTTTCCATAAAAATAGGATCCATTATCTGATTTTTCTTTTAATTTTAATTTGTTTAAATAAGAAAAAGTGTGAATTTACCATATTATCCTCATTTAATTAATAATTTCAATTCTTAATGTTTGCATTAATAAGGGCATTTTTTGGTATTTTGAATGTTTCACCATATTATAAAGACTTTTTTTTTCTTTTTGGTTAGGAGATGTGTACAATCCATATTTGTAAAAACTTTTTTTAAGTAAGTGACTTTCATAGAATTTGAATTGGATACACCAAAGTCTAAGAGTGCTGCTATTTCCACCCACCTGTCCTATTTCCCCACCCACCTTATTTTCAAAATTTTAAAGACTAATTTACCCATTCATAAAATGACTTCTAAGGACTCTCTATTTTTTTTTTTTTTTGACAATGTTCACTTTTAATAACTAAAAAAAACTAAAATTAATTCTTAAAAACCAAACCAAAAACCCAAGAGCCACCAAAGCTCGTCCACCCTCACCTGACTTGTTAGCCATCCCACCCGCTAGCGACGACCCCCTCCCGCCGTGCCGCCGACAAATCCTCTTTTCCTCTCATCTCTCTCTATCTCTCTGTCTCTGTCTCTTTAGGCTGGGTTCATTGATTTTCATTTTTGTAGTAATTACATGTTGGCTTTTTGAAGGGTAAGGAGGAGTTTGGTGTTGGTGTTAGAGATGGGCGAGGATGATAGATCTGAGGTTAAAGTTATTTTAATAATGATCTAACATTGCAGACAACTCATCAATAGGAGTATCAATCGATGACTGTCGTTTTTTTGTTTCAGCAACTAAATAATTCTTCAGTTTGTTTTGTTTCTAGAGATGCCAATACCACTCACATGGTCTTGCATATTTCACTATTTCATCAATTAACATGTTCTCATGGGATAGAGACTCTCCTGCTTTCATCGAGAACTTGTTGGTTGAGGAGGATATGCTGTAATCGGCTCCATCCAACATATGCTGTAATCGGCTCCATTAATCTTGCCAATGTGGTGGTACGTGTGGGCTCCATCCAACATATGCGTGCCATGAGGGCATAGAAATTAAAGACCTTTTTTTTTCGCCAAGAGGTTAATCCAATCCATATTTATAAAGACTTTTTTAAAGTGAATAACTTTCATAAAGTTTGAATTTGATACACTAGAGTCTAAACCTAAATTGAAACCATACCCGACCAAATTTATGTGATTTGGGTCGGGTCTCAACTCTCACCTGTACAAAACCGACATCCTTGCAGAAAAAAATCATTTAAAATAAAAAAAGAGAAACCCCGCCATTCAAATGACAGGGAAGCAAAACTGAGAGAGAGGTGTATGATGAGAGAGCAAGTATGGAGATGGAGCTCATTAGAAAAAAAATGCTTAGACCTTCTCCAACAAACGAAAACAACACCCTCGCTTCTCCAAATACACGCCTTCATGCTCCGAAACTCCCTCGAAACAAATGTCAATCTCCTCACCAAATTCATCACAACCTGCGGTTCCATCGCCCCTTTCGCCTCTCATCAAAACCCGCTAGCTCTGATTCGACATGGTCGCCGCGTCTTCAATCACAAACCAAATAAATATTACACATTTCTCTGTAACTCTATGATCAGAGCCCACATGGATATACGCCAATTCGCTGCATCTTTCACTCTCTATAGAAATCTTAGGAAGGACACGGGTTTCAAGTCCGATGGCTACACATTCACAGCTTTAGCAAAGTCGTGTGGTTTAGATGTGGCCATCTGGGAAGGGCAAGAACTTCATTGTCATGTTATTAAAGTTGGGTTGTGCTTAGATTTGTATGTGTCGACTTCATTGGTTGATATGTATGCAAAGTTTGGGAGGATGAGTTTTGCAAGTAAGCTGTTCGATGAAATGACGGAGACAAGTCGAGTATCGTGGACAGCTCTCATTTGTGGGTATGCAAGGTTAGGAGATATGGATAATGCAAGGAGGCTTTTTGATCAAATGCCTGAGAAGGACTTGGCTGCATTTAATGCTATGATTGATGGTTATGTCAAATTGGGAGATATGGGCTTGGCTCGAAGTTTATTTGATGAGATGACGAATAGAAATGAGGTATCTTGCACCATTATGATGTATGGTTACTGCCATCATGGAGATGTACAATCTGCTAGATCAATCTTTGATGCCATGGCTGAGAAGAATCTAATTTCTTGGAATGTGATGATTGGGGGTTAGAGTCAAAACAAACAGCCCCATGAAGCCTTGAAATTATTTCATGAACTGCAGTCAAATACGTCTCTTGAACTGGATGGCGTGACTGTTGTTAGCATTCTTCCAGCTATTGCAGATTTGGGCGCCTTGGATTTAGGTTGTTGGGTTCACAAGTTTTTACGAAGGAAGAAGCTTGATAGGGTAATCAACATCTGCACTGCGCTTGTTGATATGTACGCAAAATGTGGTGAAACTACAGAGGCCAAAAGACTTTTTGATGAGATGCCTGAAAAGGAAACAGCTTCTTGGAATGCCTTGATAAATGGGTTTGCAGTAAATGGCCATGGCAAGGAGGCACTGGAGGTATTTTTAGAGATGCAGTGCAAAAAGTTTATGCCGAACAATATAACCTTTATTGGTGTTTTGTCTGCTTGTAACCATTGTGGTCTGGTAGAGGAAGGGAAAAGATGGTTTAAAGGAATGGAGGGCTTTGGGCTTATCCCTCAAATTGAGCATTATGGTTGTATGGTTGATCTTTTGGGAAGGGCAGGATGCTTGGAGGAAGTCGAGAAATTGATTGAGAGCATGCCTTATGATGCTAATGGAATAATTTTGAGTTCTTTTCTTTTTGCATGTGGCCATTCTGAGGATGTCACAAGGGCCAACAAAGTTTTAAAGAAGGCAGTCAAACTGGAGCCACGGAATGATGGAAATTATGTCATGCTCAGAAATTTGTATGCCAAGAAGAGAAGGTGGAGTGATGCAGAGGAAATTAAGAGGTTGATGAGGAAGAATCGAGCAAATAAAGAGGTTGGTTGTAGTGTGATAGAGGTTGATGGTAGAATCCAGGAGAAAGATATCAGAGATTTTGATATCTTCCACATCGCCATTGTTGATATTATCAAGTAAGCGTGTATAAGTAAAATGTTAATTACAATATGTACGCTGTTAAAAATAATAATGCAAAATATCTTAATTTAACTCGAATCATCCAAACACTATATTGTGCTTTGAACTTTAATTGTAAAGAAAAATAATGAATACAAATTATAAGCAAAATTTATTAAAAGCTTCTAATCCTTGCCCCTTAACACTAACAAGCTCTATCTAACACACTAACAATTAGCAGGCTGTATTCAAACAATGATAAAAAGCCAAAGAGGAAGACAGAAAGAACCTCCTCCTTGAATTTCTGAAGAAAAATGTGAAGCTTAGCAAGGTTGATGACACTACTACCATGATAACAGGAATACTAACACCTCCATTGGCTATGGCTGCTAAAAGAACCGTGGAGATTGTGCTCCAGCTGAAAATGATCGAGGCCATTCCAGACGTCCTTTCGTACAATCAGCAGCCGTGCTGGTGCTCATTTATACCTCCAACAGTATCCGCAACCATCTTTTGAAATTGAATCATGAAAGACATATGTGGTACCTATGAAGAGCCTGCTCAAGCTGCTGAATTTGAATCCATTGTTCTGTAACAATGTCAGCCATCTGAAAGCAAAGAGCAAGAAGCCAATGGCAAAATGAACACCACACACTCATAGCCATAGACCATAGATGGATTGAGTACATCAGTGCATGACCTTTTGAGCCTGAGAGGCAACTGTTTCGAGTCTATCCTCAGCATCTTGTGCTTTAGACTCTAAAACATGAAGATCGAAGTTGTACTTTCTTACGAAATCAATATACAATTCTCAGTTTCAATAATCTCTGTTACATTGGATGAGTGAGGAAAGCCATGAGAGGGGTGAGAGAGTTTCAGAGAGAGGTGAGTGCGAGGCACATTCCAAGATTCTTCAGGGTAGAGAATAAGGGTTACAGAATTAAGATTGACGATTTAACGTTTGGTGGTTCGCTTCTAATCACTGAGAAGACCAGAGACCGGTTTTTCCACGTATCCCTCGAACTGAGGTGTGTGAAATGGCTGGTAGAACAACTAAAGGAGCTTCTGGAAACTGCAGAGCAGGGTTTCTTTCGAAGTTTTAGGGGACATTCGTATCAACTTTGGGCAAAGAAGACCAACAACAAGAATGGGTGCTTCTTAGTCTTGACAAAGAATGTACATGGAGTGATGAAGTCTGTGATGGTTCCACAAGGAAGAGCTGATGAGGGGTGGAGGTTGTTCAAGGATAACTTGCTGGCAATCTTAACTGGAGAAAACGAAGGGCATAGTAGTGAATACTCAGGCAGACGTGAATGTTCAGCCTTCAGTGCTGATAACTGGCATCACGAGAAGACTTACAAGGAGGCGGTTCAAACCGTAGGAGAAAAGGACATTGAACTGGAAAAGGAGGAGGTTGAACCAAACTGGAGCCTGGTGGTGGTTTGTGAAAGACAAAGAGTACATCAGTCTTGGGCTGACGTTCGAAAGGCTGTGAACTGCAAGCTCGAAAAAGATTGCGATTTATTTCCCTATCAATGTAACAGAGCTTTCTTTGTATGCGGTAGCAAAATGGAGGCAATGAAGATGGTTAGTTTAGGTTTTCTGAAGATGGAGGAGCAACCTGATGTACTCTTGCTTGGATGGGAAAGAGGATTGAAAAACAACGTGACCAAAATTGTTAGCTACGGTGGCTGGATTGTAATCACTGGTCTTCCAATACACTGGTGGTCTGAGAAATATTTTGAACGTATTGGAGATGCTTGTGGGGGACTGATTGAAATTGCAGAGAAGACAAAGAAGTTCAGTTACCTCTTTGAAGCCAAAATCAAAGTAAGAAAAAATTTTCTTGGTTTTCTACCGGAGCTGCTAAGGCTGTCAGAAGGAGATGAAACTTTTTATGTGAAGTTAAGACCAGTATCAGCTGCGATAAGGCCCGTTCAATCAGAGAAAAATTTGTGTTTAAATCACGAAGAAATCTCAAAAGCGATTTCTAACGGTCGGAAGGAGCAGATGCAGGCACTAAGACTGGGTAGTAACTCCTCTTCGGTTCTCTTGGGCGGTGGCCGGAGTGCTTTGCCGACGGGGATCTTGTGGGAGAAGGTGAACAGAAGGAGCATCTCGGATCCTGGCCCAGACACACGAGGTGGAGGTGGGCCAAGGAGCAGAAGGAATGTGGATTGCAATGATGAAATCTGTAAGGTGCAAGTCAATAAGGGAGATCGGGCTGGAGTGAGTGGCTTTTTCAATTCTCATGCATTAAAGAATGCTAGTGGGTCTTTATTTAATTATAAAGACCTTGGGAAAAGGAATTTTATCAACAAGAGACAGAAGCATGGCAGTGATTCTCTACCACTGGTGGAACTTGAAAGGGGCTATCCTTTTGATGGGGCCTCAAAGGGGTTTGAATTTGAAGTGGGCCGAAGTCAAGTGGGAAAGCCCAATGTGGGGGGTACTGAGAATTGCAACTCTCTTTTTGAGTCTGGGCCTGGCAAGAATTTTAATATTAGGCACAGTAGGCAATTATCCTTGGATGCTCTAAACGGAACTGATTGCAACAGTAGAGCTAGGCCTTTTGCTCAACCTCAAAAGGATGACGCCAAGTCTGAACCTTCTCAGTCAAATTTTTTTTCCAAGTTTAAAAAACCTGAAGGATTGGGAGCTGTCTCGCAAAGAAAGAAAGGCAAGGTTGGTTTGGGGGAAATCCAGAAGTTGAAGAAGGCTGCGGAGGAGGAATCTTGTGATTCTTTCGAGGGGTTATCTATCTCTTCAGAGGATTCGGCGGATGGAGATCTTAATTCGGAGGCAGAGGAAGTGGTTGATGTCATCGAGTGCAATGACGGGTCCATTGCTGCTCTTCTTGATGACCGGGGCATGCCAAACGACACAACGGAGATAGACAGAGCAGCCAATATTAACGCTTCAGCTTCAAACCCTGTTGGAGAGGTTAACATGGGTGTTACTATGGCTCCAACTATCCCTAGTACAGATGAGGTCAGGAATGCAGAGGAAGGGGTTGGGGTCCTTGTTAGGGATGATACTTCTGAGCAGAGTCTGGTCTTAAAGCATTTCAGAAGGAAAAAGAAAAAAAAAAAGGGTCTGGGCAAAGGCCTCAAGCAAGATAAAGGTAAACATGCTAGAATTTTATCAATGTTGAATCTGTCTATTATTCCTATCAAGAAGAACTTAGCCATCGAAAGTAAATCGAGATCGAGTAGTGACTTTGGCAAGAAGGGGGACGGTTATTCAATTGCTCCAGGTTTGGAAGTGGAGGTTTTGGAGCAAAACGTAGTACAAAGGGTCGTCCAGTTTAATCAATGAAGATTATCTCTTGGAATATAAGAGGTTTGGGAAGCAAAAGGAAGAGGCTGGTCTTGAAGGAGCAGTTGTTGCGTCTTAGGCCGGATATTGTTATTTTGCAAGAGACTAAGAAACAAGATTTTGACAGAAGACTGGTGGCTAGCGTGTGGGGTTCTAGATTCAGGGATTGGGTTTGTGTGCCTTCGATAGGCAGATCTGGGGGTATTGTGATTTTATGGAATACCCAGTTTATCTCGGTTATCGATTCTGAAATCGCGGAATTTTCAGTCTCCATTAAAATCAAAGGTATATCGGGGGCGGATTGGTGGCTTTCTGGTATTTATGGCCCTTGTCGCCAAAGGGACAGAGGTCGTTTTTGGGAAGAATTAGCTGGTCTTTATGGGTTGTGTGGCGAAAATTGGTGTATTGGAGGTGATTTTAATGTGGTTAGATTCGTCTCTGATAAGTCTAATGGGGGTGGGGTGACAAGCAGTATGAGGACTTTCAATAACTTCATTAACGACACAAATCTGCGAGACCCCCACCTCCTTAATGCTGCTTTTACTTGGTCCAACTGTAGAGAAAACGCTGTGTGTAGAAGACTTGATCGTTTTCTGTTCACTGGAGGATGGGAAGATTGTTTTCCTTACGTTAGACAGAAGGCTTTGGTCCGGGTTATTTCTGATCATTGCCCAATTGAGCTGGATACCTCAAAGTTGAAATGGGGCCCAGGCCCTTTTCGCTTTGAAAATATGTGGCTAGAACACCCGGATTTTAATAGGAACTTTAAGGAGTGGTGGGCAGAAGAGCAACTTCATGGGTGGCCGGGTTATAATTTCATGAGGAGGCTGAAAGCTTTAAAGGGGAAATTGAGAGTCTGGAGTAAAGAGGTTTTTGGTGACGTCGTTGCTACCAAGAAGTTGGCAGAAGCACGAATTGTCGAAATTGATAGGCTTGAAGGTTTGTACGGGCTGGATAATGTCAAGCTGAAGGAAAGGGCTGATCTTACTTTCTTGATCGGTGATTTGGTTCTTAAAGAGGAAATAAGATGGAGACAAAGGGGAAAAGTGGAGTGGGCTAGAGATGGTGACGGGAACACAAAGTTTTTCCACCGTTTGGCCAACGGAAGGAGAAAGAGGAACCTCATTGAGAGTTTGGAGGTGGAGGGATTAGGGGTGATTGTTAATGAAAACGAGATTGAGTCTGAAATTATTAATTTCTTCAAAACTCTTTATAGGAGTAATGAAGAGGCAGGTTGGGGTTTGGAGGGTTTAAATTGGAATCGAATTAGTATTGATGAGGCTTTATGGCTCGAGAGACCTTTTGAAGACGTGGAGGTCAGACGGGCTGTTTTCGATTGCGGGAGAGATAAATCCCCAGGGCCTGATGGCTTCTCCATGTTCCTATTCCAATCTTGTTGGGAAACCATGAAATTTGATCTCTTAAAGGCTATGGAGGAGTTCTACCACAATGGAATTATCAACGCCGTTACCAATGAAACGTTTATTTGCCTTATCCCTAAGAAAAAGGAATCCGTCAAAGTGAGTGATTTTCGGCCTATTAGTCTTGTGACAAGTTTGTATAAGGTGGTTTCTAAAGTCTTGGCCTCGAGATTGAGAGAGGTGATGGGGAGCACCATCTCCTCTTCCCAGGGAGCTTTTGTGAGAGATAGGCAGATTTTGGATGCTGCCTTAATCGCTAATGAGGTAGTGGAGGAGAGTAGGAGACTTAATAAAGCTGGTTTGGCTTTCAAAATAGACTTTGAGAAGGCTTATGATCATGTGGAGTGGCACTTTGTGGATGATGTTATGGTCAGAAAAGGGTTTGGGGGCAGGTGGAGAAGCTGGATTAGAGGTTGTCTTGAATCGGCTAATTTTTCGATTATGATCAATGGCAGACCTAGAGGCAAGTTTAAGGCATCTAGAGGGTTGAGACAAGGGGACCCTCTTTCTCCTTTTCTCTTCTTATTGGTGATTGATGTGCTCAGCCGCATCCTTGAGAAAGCTCAGGATTTGGATGTGTTTCACGGTCTTGTCGTTGGCCATGATTTGGTGGAGGTTTCTCACCTCCAATTTGCCGACGACACGATGTTCTTTATTGGGGACAAGGTGGAGTATTGGCATAATCTACTTCAGATGCTTGAGCTGTTCTGTTTCATTTCAGGTATGAGAATTAATAAGGAGAAATGTTCGTTAATAGGCATTAACCACAATGAAGGGGTCGTGTCTGGGCTAGCTGAGGCTTGGGGCTGCGAGTTGGGAGTCTGGCCTACTTTGTACTTGGGTCTCCCCCTTGGTGGGAACCCCAGAATTCTCAGTTTTTGGGATCCGGTTGTGGAGAGGGTTGAGAAAAGGCTGCAAAATTGGAAAAAGGCTTGTTTATCCAAAGGTGGTAGGCTAACTTTGATTCAGGCCGTCTTGAGTAGTATTCCCATTTATTACATGTCTCTCTTCAAAATGCCATCTCGTATTGTGAAGTATGTTGAGAAGCTGATGAGAGACTTCTTGTGGGAGGGAATGGACGATGGGAAGACCTCTCATTTGGTTAAGTGGGAGGTCGTTGGAAGATTAAAAAGCAACGGAGGCTTAGGGGTGGGATCGTTAAATTCAAGAAACAAGGCGTTGTGTGCCAAATGGCTGTGGCGGTTTCCCAAGGAACCTGATTCTCTTTGGCACAAAGTGATAAGTAGCATTTATGGGGAGAGCGCCAATGGTTGGAATGCGATAGTCCCGTCGCGTAGTTCTTGTCGTAATCCATGGAATAATATTTCTAGTGGTTACCCTGTGTTTCTTCTTGGGTGTGATCTTGTGGTGGGAAGCGGGGAAAAGGTGAGATTTTGGGAGGATGATTGGTGTAGGGGCGGAGTTCTCAAAGAGGTTTTTCCCAGACTTTTCAATCTGTCCAGCAAACAGAATGCCAACATTTCTACAATTGTGAGGCACGGTGTGTTTCCCCACAATTGGGATATGGGGTTCAGAAGAAATCTCACTGTGGGGGAAATTGATGAGGTGACTAGGCTGTTGGTCTTCCTGGAAGAAGTTAGACTTAACCCCTCTAGGATGGATTACAGAAGATGGAAACTAGATCATTCTGGGATGTTCTCTTGCCATTCCTTCTATTCCTTCATCCAAGATAACGGGTCTGTGGAGGTTTTTCCTCCGTACAATCAAATCTGGAAAAACAAAACTCCCCCAAAGGTCAAAATTCTCGTTTGGCAAGTTGCTATTGGAAAAGTTAACACTTGTGACCTTTTGCAGCGACACCGCCCTTTTATGTGTTTATCCCCCCACTGGTGCGTGTTTTGTAACTCTGATGGGGAGTGTGTGGATCATTTGTTCATTCATTGCCCTTATTCAATTGAGATATGGTGGTTATTGCTTAAGGAAGTTGGAGCTGTCTGGGTCACCCCTAAAGGTTGTTTCCAGTTACTCTCTTCCAATTTCGTTGCTCTGGGCAAGGGGAGAAAGGCTAAAGTTCTTTGGGGCTGCTTATTACATGCAATTTTCTGGAATATCTGGTTAGAGCGGAACAGAAGGATTTTCGAGGACTATAAGGGGGTGGGGGTGGTTGAGCTCTGGGATAGAGTGAAATTTTGGGCGGCTTTATGGGCTTCCGTCACCAATGTTTTTAAGGATTTGTCTGCTTCTGTTATTAGTCAGGATTTGTGTGCGGCTGTGAAGTGATGCTTTCCTAGTTTTCGCTTGCTTCTTTCTTTCTGTTTTCTTCTTGACTGTTGTTTCTGTTTAGGCCTGTTGCTTGTGGGTGCTTCTGTTTGCTCCTTGTTTCTACTTTGTGGATTCCTTATCCACCTGTTTTGTGTTTCTTGATTCTTATTTGAATATATAAGTTTCTATTCAAAAAAAAAAAAAAAACAGTATCCGCAACCATGATGGCGCAACCATTTCAGACATCCTTTTCGTAATATCCAAAATGTTGGCACTCATTTATGCTAAGATCTCCAACACCATCCCTGTACATCGTTCAATAATTCATCATTCACTCAAACATAAAGCAAGGTACATTCTGCAATGCCCTTCTGCTTGTACAACTGACGCCAGCAAAAGCCAATCTCCATCAGTACTGCTCACGGAAAAAGTCCAGATAACTCCTTGAAGATCAAATTTACTTTCAATTCCAAGAAATATACAGTTATGTACAAGAGAAATAATTTGGAAAAATAAAGCAATTGAGCATCACCTAGCCGACAATCAACCATATTTCCGCCACAAAAACAGTTCATTATACATAAGAGAGATGCTTAGAAGAAAGCATACACAGACGTCAAGTATCATATTTGCTTAGATTTTTAGTTTAGCATAAACTTCCCATTTTTGTCAGCTAAGTTCTTCAAATCTAATCTAATTTGAATCCAAGATAATTCAACTTATTATATGAAGACTGCGAACCCCATCTAAAGTATCAAACTCACTCAATCACAGAAACTTGCTCCAACTTTAAAACAAATTGGAACCAAGAACTTACCTTTGAGAGAATTGCATAGATGAAAGAGGTATTATTCAATTAATCAAAGAAACATGGAAAGGAAACAAAATCGAAACATACTCAAAACGATTTCAAGTCAAAAATCACAAATTAAATAAATAAAATCTTTTGGGTAAGACTTAATGTTGAAAGAGATGTAAGACTTAATGTTGTCTTAAACTTAATCATGAAGAGGTCAGGGTATACCTTCTCTGTTTGTGTTATTGTGTTATTGTGTGACAGAGATGGGCTAGCTGCAGCTTACTTCAACAATTTGGGACTGACAAAAAGGCCCAAATATTAAGGGAAAATAATGAAAATCACTTTTTTGTATTACACACCAATTTCTATCCCAAATATCTTTAATAGGCACGGTGGGAGAATAGTTTCTAAAAAAATTTCACAAAACATTTTTATGAATTTATATCTAGATAATCAGTGGGTAATAGCCATTTGATATTTCCATCTGGGAAGAAAAACAACTTCACATGCTTGTTATTAAGCTTGGGTTGTGCTTAGTTTTGTAATGTATGCCCAAATTTGAGATATGGTTTGTGCAACCAAGGTGTTCGATGAAATCACAGACGCAATTCGAGGGCCCTGGGCAGCACTTAGTTGGAGGCTATTTTCTTTATTATAAAATGAAATTGATATTTGAAACATTTCACCATACATAACTGATGTAGTCATTCTGGAAGGATTATACATCCATACAGTACAGAGATAAATGGTATAACTAGATGGAAAGAAACAGCACAAGGAAAAAACAGAAAGCAACACCAAATGCATACCCTAATAAACTGAGTTTCTGGGTCCCCTACTCTTCCTCCTTTTCATGATTACGAGTCTGATCCTTCCAACAATCTCAAGGAACCACTCACGCCTCCTTGAGATCGCTACATCCGCAAGCACCACTCCCACTACCAACCCACTTCCAAATCCTGCCAAAGCAAATTTCCAATCAAGTTCAAATCCAGAGCCTGAATCGTTTTCTTCTTTGGTTGAAGGTGGCAGTTGAGAAGCATTAGGATCTCCACATTTCTTTGGCAACACATCTCCACACAATCCCGGGTTTCCCTCATATGAAGTGACATCGAATGTAGTAAGTTGGCCTCTATATGGTATAGGACCTGTCAGATTATTGTGAGAGACATTGAAATTTCCAAGGAATGTAAGCTGCGTAAGTTGTTGTGGGATCTCTCCTGAGAGCTTGTTCTGTGAAAGGTCTAACGATTCAAGCAGTGTTAAGTTGGCCAAGAATGATGGGATGCTACCAGTGAGAATGTTATTGGAAACATTGAGCAAGCGAAGGCCCTTTAGGTTCCCAATGAATTCAGGAATCTTCCCTTCAAATTTGTTGCTTGAGATATCAACGACCCCAAAGTCTTCTTGAATCTTCGAGTAGTATCTATCCACACCTTTATTTGTTACCATGATTGAGAACGTATAGATGTAAGGGGTTGATGTACCACCAACAGTAAGACTTGAGTTTGTGTCCATATATGTGGGTTGGCCTAGAGTGATACCTCTCATGGGATTTCCAGAAAAGATGTATTCAGATGGAAACTCGCCTCTGAAATTATTGTGAGACAGATCAAGAATGCGCAACTCAGGGAAATGAAGATTCCTTTTTTGTTTCCCTATCACACCATAGAACCCATTATGGTGCATTGACAAAACTTTCAATTCTGGAAGAGTCCCCAACCAAAAGGGGAAAACATCATGGAATTCATTGTTTGACAGAATAAGAGATCCAAGCATCACACAATTCGCCAATGGCCTTGGCAACTGCCCCTGCAATTGGTTAAGGCTAACATCAAAAATCCTCAAATTGCTTGTGTTGGTGTATGCTTGAGGAAGAACGCCATGAAAAGAATTATTCCGAACATTTAAAACTTGTAGATCATTGCTGAAGTCTCCAAGACACTGAGGAAGCATGCCACTCAACTTGTTATTTGACAAATCAAGAAACTGAAGAGCACTCAGATCACAAATCAATGGTGAAATCTCTCCAGTTAACTCGTTGTTTGAAATTTCGTAGTATAAGATGCTTGGTCGAGGTATCGGTAGTGGTCCTTCTAGCATGTTACGATAGAGTCGTAAAACTTGTAGGTTGACCCAGGGAAGGACAACAGGCGAAGGTTGACCAAAGCTGGTAAGGGAGTTTACAGAAAGGTCCAGATACTCCAAAGTTTCTGTGCTTATGTTCAACATCCATTTCGGCACTTGGCCAGACAAGTTGTTTCTAGAAAGGTCCAACCAGAACAAGTTTTGTTCATGTCTTAGGAATTGTGGGAACTCTTTTATGTTGCAGGAACTCAACCCGAGAACCCTAAAGTTGGGAAGAGTTGCATTCATAGTTCTAGATTCAGTGAGCACTTCCAGTTTGTTACCAGATAGTTGGAGATGGGTGACATTTTCTAGCTTACGAATCTCCACTGTACCATGCAGACTATTAGCCTCTAGAAAAAGGATTTGGAGATCCATAAGATTGAATATTGACTCGGGAATTGAACTGCGTAATCTATTATAGGAAAGATCTATGTAAGCTAGCCTGCTAAGATTACCCAGCCAAGATGGGATTGGACCAGTTAGTTGATTAGAAGGAAGATGAAGATAAAAGAGCTGTGTGAGGTTTCTAAGAGAAGACGGGATGTAGCCACTTAGATTGATGTTTTCAAGGCGTAGATAAATAAGTTTGGTTTGCTTACCGATCCAAGACAAGGGACCGCCACTGAAATTGTTATTAGAAAGTGACAAATATGTCAGTTGGGTAAGGTTAGCAAACCAATGAGGGATTGGACCACTGAAGTTGCATGCCCTAACATCCAGCTCCTGTAATGAATCGAGGTTCCTGATTGAAGACAATTTTCCTGAAATGCTACTGCCGCCAATCTTCAGCGACACGAGACGACTGCTTCGATTAAACTCAGGCAAATAACCAGTGAGATCTTGGTTAGATCTCACATCAAGAGTTTCAAGGTCTTGCGACTCAAAAATTCTTGCCGGAAATTTTCCAAACAAGCCACAATCTCGGAGGAGGAGAGATGTCAAAAATGATAAATTTGCTATAGAATCGGGTATTGTTGAAGATATGTTTATGAAACTGAGGTGAAGCTTTTCTAGAGTGGTTAAGTTTCTAACGAGGCTTCTCAGATTGGATTCTCTTATACTCAACAGTGTTTCACTAGGAAATGAATCTAGACTGACAGATAGATCAAGGGATGACAACTTGGACAATTGTGAAAGCTGGGATGGGACTTGACCAAAAAAGACAGAGGCAGAGAGGTTGAGGTACGTGAGCTGTGCAAAGTTCCCAATGGTAGTAGGAATTTGAGAGTAATTGAAGTGATTGTCAGCAAGGTTGAGCCTCTGGAGATGAACAAGACGGAAGAGGCTACTACTAGAGTTGATGGAGCCATAGAGACAACTGCTACTAAGATCAAGGCTGATCACATGACCTGTCCTCTTATCACACTGGACGCCGCTCCATGCGCAGCAGTTGCTAGTTCCTCCTTCAGCCGGGTCCCACGATGAAACCTTCGGATAAGCACCATCACCCGAAGCAGATTCGTCAATAACAAAGCCCTGCTTGAATTGCAGCAAGGCAGCCCTCTCCTCATCATGGCAAGAAGACGGTTTTAAAGAGGAAAAAGCGCTAGCTGCTGCCACAAGATGGAACAAAAGAAGTTTCAAAAGCACACACATGGACGACCCCATAATATATGTTTTGGAACTCTTGATTTTGGACACAGAGTGTTAAGAAAGAATTGAAGTGAAACTGAGGGATATAGACTCAAACTCTTGAGCAGTATATATAGCAATATTCTTCAAACAAGCTGAGGATAGAAAGTGGAAAACAGTGTGCCTTGCAATTTGCATAGACTTGTAAGAACAAGTTATTGACTTTGGATGTACACCAAGTCAAGTCCGCGCCCAGCATTTCTTATCCTTATCATCTTTCATTTCATTTCTTATCCTTATCATGTACACTAAGTCAAGTAGTATTGACTACTCTGTTTATTAAAAGTCATCAAGAAAACGACATGCAATAAAGTTCAGAATTGTTTGGTCCGATGGCAGATTTTTTAAAAAAAAATTTTAAAAAAAAACATGTTTTCACTTCCAAATTATTTATGGTTCTTATTCATTTGGTGGATCTTTGGACATGATGGATTTGGACGATGAATCTGCTGTCCTTAGGAGATGGTATGGTATGGACAAGACTTAATAATGGTGGTGATGATGAATTTGCACCCTCTAATAAGATGGCTGTAACTGTTGGCAAAATGTCAAATCAAGGAGACAAGTGAACAACTCAACTATAGTATGAAAGGAGGACCACTAATTAACAAGGGGGTATATAGTTGGCAGACACAGGGGCGGAGCCACCTTTAGGCCAAAGGTGGCCCTGCCCCTCTAATGTTTTCTAAGTTTTCACCAATCAAGGCAATGTATTGTAAAATATTGAAAGGATTTTGCATGTCTGAAGTTAATGGCCACCCTAATAAATTCATTTTGAGTAATAATGTGAAGTTATATTGGCTTTTCTTTGCTGATTTTTATATCTTTCTCTTCTGGGTTTTAGTAGATACTGATTTCTCTTTTGGAAGTACACTAAGTCAAGTCCGCGCCCAGCTTATGAAATGGGGTGAGGTGAGAGGTTAATATAATCTCATCTTTCATTTCTTATCCTTTTCATGTACACTAAGGCAAGTAGTATTGACTACTCTGTTTCTTAAAGCCATCAAGAAAACGACATGCAATCAACTTCAGAATTGTTTTGTACTATAGCAGAATTTAAATAAATAAAAATACATTTCTTTACTTCCAAATTGTCACTTAATGTCATGATATAATCCTATAATAATCTTAGAACTTATAGGTCCCTGTACTTTGTACTTTGTACTTCTTCCCCATCGACCTAGTTTCGAATTTTCTAGCAAGCAGAATCTAGATTGAACTGAAAATCAAATTTTTGTTCTAATGAATTTGACAATGTATGTGCATTTAATGAATTCGCTAATTTGAATGACATGAATTTTTGATCGAGGAGTATTCGAACTTGGGAACTACTAAACTAACAACTAGTTCATGAGTGACGAGAATGTGATAATCTCATTCATGTCCCTTGTTACACACTTCCGTTATTATAATAAATTTAATAATTTGAAAAATGTAATAGCATAGTTTATATTTTTCTTTCACTGAAAAAACAATGAAAGTTGTAGTGAAATCATTTGTGTTTTTTCCTTCTTCTTTTTTCAGAGAGCCATTGCAAAGGTTGTCGGTAGTGTTGGACTCGATTTGAGCTGGTTTGGTTTTGGGCTCAACCCTGACACCGAATCGGAGGTCTAGGGTTGGCTATTTTGGGAAACATACACTGAGCCATTGCAAAAGGTTATTGGTAGTGTTGTGCTTGCTCTATTGGTAAGAGGACTTGATGCTAAGGAGGTATGGGGTTTGAGCCATCATGGAGGTAATTTTTTTTTTGTAATATATGGTTTGTGAACTGTGACCAGTTTGGTTTGGGTAAATCAGTCAATTTCAAAACATCAATCTATAAACTAGACCAAACCAACCAGTTTGATTTGGGTTGAAACTGAAATTAAATAAAATTAAATAATAATAAAAACTAGACAAAACCAACTCGATCGGTTTGGTTCAGCCAATTTGTCAAGTTCTTGGTCTGATTGCCCACCCCTAGTTGTTGATATGCGATGTGGCCTTATAATTAGACTTTGCTCTAGAAAAATTATAAATGTAAAATAAAATAAACACCCCAAAATAAAATTGCATCCAACCCAAAGACACAAATTCGGATCGGGTCACAAATTCTCACAGCATTTGGAAATAACTGAAAAAACTACAGTTCAAAATTACAACCAAGCATTTGAGATAGGAATATTTTGGAACTCTTGATTTTGGACTTGAGTGTTAAGAAAGAACTGAAGTGAAAATGAGGGATATAGACTCAAACTCTTGAGCAGTATATATCACAGTGGGCCTTGCAATTTGCATTGACTTGTAAGAACAAGTTATTGACTTTGGAAGTACACTAAGTCAAGTCCACGCCCAGCTTATGAAATGGGGTGAGGTGAGAGGTTAATACGATCTCATCTTTCATTTCTTATCCTTATCATGTGCACTAAGTCAAGGATACGGTTTTGAAGAGGAAAATGCGCTAGCCGCCGCCACAAGATGGAACAATAAAGAAGTTTCAAAAGCACACACATGGACGACCCCATAATATATGTTTTGGAACTCTTGATTTTGGACTTGAGTGTCAAGAAAGAATTGAAGTAGGGATATAGACTCAAACCTTGAGCAGTATAATATATCGCAATATTCTTCAAACAAGTTGAGGATAGAGATGTGGAAAACAGTGTGCCTTGCATTTTGCATAGACTTGTAAGAACAAGTTATTGACTTTGAAGTACACTAAGTCAAGTCCGCGCCCAACTTATGAAATGGGGTGAGGTGAGAGGTTTCATGTACACTAAGTCAAGGAGTATTGACCACTCTGTTTCTTAAAGTTCATGAAGAAAATGATATGTGTTGTAAAGAATAAAAATGTGGAGCCCACTTATTGTTGGTTTGAAGACTTTAGTGCATAATGCTTTCCTGCACACTCTCGGGAATAGCTAGACATTTGCCTATAAAAGGCTTCCCTCTTTTGCAAGTGCTGTACGCACTAACCATAAAAGAAGAAAAAAGAGAAAAGGAAAGCAAGGGAGAGTGAGAAGAGAGGAAAAAGAGAGTAGAGAGAAATTCTCTAAGAGAGAAAAATCAGGAATTATTCAATTTAATTGGGGGTTACTCAATTAAATAGAATGATTCCTAATTAGGTTGATGATTGATTTAAATTCCTACGAATATTCTCAATTAATGGAGGAGTTACCTAATTAAATTAGGTATTGATCTGATTGCTATCCTGATTAGGGATTTGATTTAAATCAATAAATCAAATCCCTAATTAAGTCAAATCTCGCCAAATTGGGGAGGAATAATTCCCTTCCATCTACGGAATTATTCCTCTGAAACCCTAGCTCCCGAAACTCCTATAAATACCTAGCTACACACAAGGGTGAAGGTACGTCTAAACTCCTACTGAAACTCTGCAGAAATTATCTCTCAGAAACCCTAGCCACCTCCTTTCTGTCCCTCTTTTACATAAGGCTCCGGCCGCCCGGTTCATCCCAAAAACACACATAACTCCGTACCCTAATTAGCTAGTGTTTTCTTTACAAAACTCTTGAACTAATTTAGGCATCAGAGGGCCTTTGGCCAACACCCCCGGGTGTGGTCCTCTTATTGCTATTCGTTTTGCAGGGAGAAAGAGAGGCGGAAAAGACGAAGGAATCTTTAGGTGAATATTCCCGTGGGAGGAAATTGGCTCCCACAATATGCATGTCGGTGACTCATATGGTTGAGGACACCAAGACCGTGGTGGCGGTTTCCCTCCGGCGAGCTTGAAGCAATCGTGACCAGTATTGCATTCAACATAAGGAGTATCAAAGATCATCTTGTGACAGAAGTTGAGTTACGAAGAAGTCGGTAAATATTATCTAGAATGTGTCTAGGATAAGTGTGTGAGTACTTCTTGTAATCATCGTTTTATAGTGGATTTGTATTGGACTGAGGAGTCCCGTGGATTTTCCCCATAGGTGGGGTTTTACCATGTAAAATAATTATCTGCATGTTCTTTTATTTTATTCCCAGCACATTTTAGGATTGATAAGCCATATCAATCCTGCTACCGAAGTTTATTTCTTGTTTATTGATTTTAATCTGAAATTGGCCTATTCACCCCCCTCTAGGCTTTTTTAGTCATCCTATAGGTATTTTCACTTTAAGAGCAGCTCTAGCGCAAGGGGCTAGCCCAGGCAGGAGGGGCCCCTGGGCCCTAAGCCCGCCAGACGACATGACTCCAGCACGCACAAAGCAGCCCGGGCAAGACGTGAGCCCACCAACCTGGGCAAGCTCAAAGGCAAATCCAAGGACCCGACCCAAAATTCTTCAAACAAGTTGAGGATAGAGATGTGGAACAACAGTGTGCCTTGCAATTTGCATAGACTTGTAAGAACAAGTTATTGACTGTGAAGTACACCAAGTCAAGTCCGCGCCCAACTTATGAAATGGGGTGAGGTGAGAGGTTAATATGATCTCATATTTTATTTCCTGTCCTTTTCATGTACACAAAGTCAAGGAGTATTGACTACTCTGTTTCTTAAAAGTCATCAAGAAAACGACATGCAATCAATTTCATCTTTGCATCTTGCAAGGCAAGATTTCTAACTTTACTTCTATTAGTCTGGGGTTGTTTTGTCCTATGGCAGAATTTTTTATTATTATTTTTTTCAAATAACATGTTTTTACTTCCAAAATTATTTATGGTTCTTATTCATTTGGTGGAACTTTGGACATTATGGATTTGGACGATGAATTTGCTGTCCTTGGGAGATGGTATGGACAAAACTTAATAATGGTGATGATGATGAATTTGCACCCCCTAAGGCCCCGTTTGGTTCACGGAACGGATTTGCGGGGAAATCACTTCCCATGTCATTTCCTAAGGGATAGGAAATGAAATATTCATTTCCCACGTTTGGTAATGTTGGGAAAGTAACCGGGAGATATCACTTTATTTCCTTTCCCATGTTTGTTTTGAGTAGGAATAGAAAACAAAGTTTGTATAATATTCCAATTATATCCATATTAAATCAAATAAAAAAAGAATGCATTTAATGATATATTGTAATTCTAAATTGTTAATGAGGACAAAATGGTCATGAAAAATTTGTATTTAATGTTGGCTCATTTTCCCAAACTTTCCCATGAGGAGAGAAAACAAAACCCAAGTTGGGAGGAGGGCTTCACCTTCCCTCCTACTTTCCCATGTGCCAGGTAATAATTTCTCATGCCTGGACTTACCAAACATGGGAAAGCAATTGATTTCCCATCCTCAAGCCTCCTTTCCCATGAATCAAACGGGGCCTAAGAGCTATTCCAACGGTTAGGGCTGGGAGGGGGGGCAGAGCCCAAAATCGATTCCAACAGGCCTTTTTGCCCGGGCAGCCTGTGGGTTCCACGGAACCGGGTTGGCCCTAAGGCAGATCGAGCCCGAGGGCGAGTGATGTCATCACATGCGCTAACGGTAAAAAAAATTTGAACACGCTTGCTGACGCCAGCCTGGCATCTGGCGTCAGCCCTAACTTTCCGCCAACGGCTAGAAGCCACGGGTTTAGGGTTTAGGCTATCAAAACGTTGCAATATAAACCCTAATATTTTGGCTCTTGGGCATCCGATAAATTTTCCATTAATCTTGCTAATGTTGGTGGCACATGTGGGCTCCATCTATGCTGATAGTGCCAACATATGTGTGCCAGGTCATAGAAATTAAAATTATCAATAACATTGACATTTCTTTTGTTGAAAAATTATAAAGACTTTGTTTTTTGCCTGGAGGTGTATCCAATCCATATTTATAAAGACTTTTTTCAATCGAGTGACTTTCATAGAGTTTGAATTGGATACACCATAGTCATAAACCTAAATTGAAACCTTACCGGACCAAATTTATGTGATTTGGGTCGGGTCTCAACTCTCACTGTACAAAACCGACATCCTTGCAGAAAAAATTTATTTAAAATTAAAAAAGAGAAACCCCGCCATTCAAATGACAGGGAAGCAAAACTGAGAGAGAGATGTATGATGAGAGAGCAAGTATGGAGATGGAGCTCATTAGAAAGAAAATGCTTAGACCTTCTCCAACAAACGAAAACAACACCCTCGCTTCTCCAAATACACGCCTTCATGCTCCGAAACTCCCTCGAAACAAATCTCAATCTCCTCACCAAATTCATCACAACATGCGGTTCCATCGCCCTTTTCGCCTCTCACCAAAACCCACTAGCTCTAATTCGACATGGTCGCCGCGTCTTCAATCATAGACCCAATAAAGATGACACATTTCTCTGTAACTCTATGATCAGAGCCCACATGGATATGCGCCAATTCGCTGAATCTTTCACTCTCTATAGAAATCTTAGGAAGGACACGGGTTTCAAGCCCGATGACTACACATTCACAGCTTTGGCAAAGTCGTGTGGTTTAGATGTGGTCATCTGGGAAGGGCAAGAACTTCATTGTCATGTTATTAAAGTTGGGTTGTGCTTAGATTTGTATGTATCGACTTCATTGGTTGATATGTATGCAAAGTTTGGGAGGATGAGTTGTGCAAGCAAGTTGTTCGATGAAATGACGGAAACAAGTCGAGTATCATGGACAGCTCTCATTTGTGGGTATGCAAGGTTAAGAGATATGGATAATGCAAGGAGGCTTTTTGATCAAATGCCTGAGAAGGACTTGGCTGCATTTAATGCTATGATTGATGGTTATGTCAAATTGGGAGATATGGGCTTGGCTCGAAATTTATTTGATGAGATGACGGATAGGAATGTGGTATCTTGGACCAGTATGATGTATGGTTACTGCCATCATGGTGATGTACAATCTGCTAGATCACTCTTTGATGCCATGGCCGAGAAGAATCTAATTTCTTGGAATGTGATGATTGGGGGTTACAGTCAAAACAAACAGCCCCACGAAGCCTTGAAATTATTTCATGAACTGCAGTCAAATACGTCTCTTGAACTGGACGGCGTGACTGTTGTTAGCATTCTTCCAGCTATTGCAGATTTGGGCGCCTTGGATTTAGGTCGTTGGGTTCACAAGTTTGTACGAAGGAAGAAGCTTGATAGGGTAATCAACATCTGCACTGCGCTTGTTGATATGTACGCAAAATGTGGTGAAACTACAGAGGCCAAAAGACTTTTTGATGAGATGCCTGAAAAGGAAACAGCTTCTTGGAATGCCTTGATAAATGGGTTTGCAGTAAACGGCCATGGCAAGGAGGCACTGGAGGTATTTTTAGAGATGCAGTGCAAAAAGTTTATGCCGAACAATATAACCTTTACTGGTGTTTTGTCTGCTTGTAACCATTGTGGTCTGGTAGAGGAAGGGAAAAGATGGTTTAAAGGAATGGAGGGCTTTGGGCTTATCCCGCAAATTGAGCATTATGGTTGTATGGTTGATCTTTTGGGAAGGGCAGGATGCTTGGAGGAAGTCGAGAAATTGATTGAGAGCATGCCTTATGATGCTAATGGAATAATTTTGAGTTCTTTTCTCTTCGCATGTGGCCATTCTGAGGATGTCACAAGGGCCAACAAAGTTTTAAAGAAGGCAGTCAAAGTGGAGCCATGGAATGATGGAAATTATGTCATGCTCAGAAATTTGTATGCTAAGAAGAGAAGGTGGAGTGATGCAGAGGAAATTAAGAGGTTGATGAGGAAGAATCAAGCAAATAAAGAGGTTGGTTGTAGTGTGATAGAGGTTGATGGTAGAATCAAGGAGTTTGTGGCTGGTGACAGGGTGCATGTGTATTCCGAAGCTATACATTTAACCTTGCGGCAGACTTGGAAGCACATGATGGGTGATTTTATAGAAAAGGGGTGAATTGCTTGAGTCTAGAGAAAAAAATATGCATAACCTCTACCAACCCCTCCCCTTTCATCAGTCATAGTTTATGCGGAGTATACAGGGTAACCTGAAAAATATGTAAGGGCCCTTTTGAGGAACTTTTCAAATGGCAGCCGTGCATGGGGTTTATTGAGAAAGTCATTTGGAACTTGGAAGCTTGAGATTGCTACCAATTATTTGGCAGAGAAAAGTTTTGAACATTCCAAATACCAATTTTCTTTGAACTTGTTGTGACTGAGAACATTCCTTACTGTACTCTCTACAGTGTAGATCTAAGGTTGTATACGGGGAGGTTAATTATTTATCAATTTATACGGAAAAACATTGGAATATATAAGGGGAAGTAGAGAATCTTCCCATTAATCAGTTTCTGAAAGAGGTGTTGTTTACCAGAAGAAAGATACTGCTTCTACATTCGTAAGCTCGTTGGCCAAACCACCTTGCTTAAGCAAGGAAGAAGAACTATAGGGCAACAACAGCTGCAAGATACCTTTACAAAATGAGAATACAACTGCAGACGCCTGCCCTAAGCCAACAGTTGGTCCCAAGCTAAGAAGCAGATACCTTGCTTGGACAGACTAAACAGGACATAAACTATACCCTCAGACCTCTCTGTCACTCTCTCTCTCTCTCTCTCTCTCTCTCTCTCTCAAGAGTGGGAATGGCTATGAGTTCCATGGGATTGGGAGGAGGTTGGTTCATTTTCTTTTCCATTTTATGTAGTTTGCAGTTGAAGTTTTAGTTTTGTGTTTGTCCTCTCACTATCTCTCACACTTTGCTTTTATTACATGAAGTGTACGCACACCCCCCACAAACCCCATCTAAGTATCAAACTCGCTCAATCACAAAAACTTATTCCAACTTTAAAACTAAATTAGAACCAGATCCATCCATAAAGGGAGAGTTTAATATGACAAACTGATTCCTCCAACCAAGAACTGAAACCTTTGAGAGAATTGCATAGATGAAAGAGGTATTATTCAATTAATCACAGAAACATGGAAAGGAAATAATAATGGAGAGGAAATGATAAAAGAGAATTGCTCAATATCCTACACATGCTATTTAAAATGAGTCAAGAGTATCGATATGATCGATCGAATGAAGTTCCAGGCTCTAGCAGTAACCATTTCCAATTGCAGGTAAAACCTCTTTGAAGATGAATTAAACACAACCAAATTACATGTGATAGATATGTACATATATAAGCATATGCACCAAACCTGTAAAAATATAAATAAAAATCTCCACAATCTCACAATCCAAATTCAGAGATTCCATAACCATAACTAAAACAATCTCTTTATACAGGCAAGATTACTCTATCATTTCTCTTCTTAAGATAATGTTTCTTTTCCATATGGTAGTCAAGCCTGTATAAAACCAGTACCAGATATAGAAATGGTCAACAAACCTCTACACGTATATCATTTGCAATTTCAATACAGGACCGGCAGACCGCAAATTGAACATTAATTACGGTTGTATGGTAGATCTTTTGGGAAGTGCAGGAGATGCTTGCAGCAAGTCGAGAAATTGATTGACAACATGCCTTATTATGATGCTAATGGAACAATTTTGACCTCTTTTCTTTTTGCATGTGTCCATTCTGAGGATGTCACAAGAGCCAACAAAGTTTTAAACAAGGCAGTCAAACTGGAGCCATGGAATGGAATTATGGAAACTATGTCATGCTGAGATATTTGTATCCCAAGACGTGAAGTTGGAGTGATGCAGGAAATTAATTAAGAGGGTTGATGAGGAAGAATATCAAGTCAATAAAGATGTTGGTTGTAGAAATATTCTGAAGCTATACATTAATTTAACCTTTGTTGATGTGAGTTAACCTAACAAATCAAGAAGATTTATTTTCTAAGTTAATTCGGTGATTTATTTTCCTTTTTCAGTATAGTTGAAAATTCCTGTATAATTGGGAGATATTCTCCTAATTAATTTATGTATCTATTTCCTTGTAAAGCACACTTGTAAACTCCTATATATTCCTCCTTACGGAGAAGAATACAAAATTGTCAAATATTCAAACCAAATTCGTATTTTAGCATGGTATCAGAGCGGCCGATCCTAGGTCGTCTCTAAGCTTTCACTTCAATCCTCATACCCTCACACTCCAACACAAACCCTAAACAAATTCCTCAAATCAAATTCCTAAATCAAATTCCTCAAATCAAATTCCTAAATTCTCAAATCAAAACCCTTTATCAAATCCCTAACTCCAAACCCTTTCCCACAATTCCTCACACAAACTCATATCAAATCTTACTTCCGCTGCGATGTCAGGCTTGAAGGAAACATGCATCTAATGCTTAGGAAATGAACTTTAGCCACAACCTATACAACAAAAACATTCTAAATGGCGGATTCATTTTGTTTATACTAGTTGAGATAAACCTTTTTCATTTTAAACCAAGTATCTTAGCCTAGTCTCTTTGAACAAAAATAGAAAAGGGAAAAAAGGAATAGATCTTTACCCTTGATGACATTTTCTTGATTTCTCAAGAATGAACATCTTTGTTGGAAAGGCCTTTTCTTTCTCTTGATTTTGACTCCTTCACCTTAAGGCTCCAAGATTGGAGTCCTCTACCTCACCACATCAAATGCTCCTAGAGATGAAGAGAAGGCAATCAAGAAGTATGGATTCTAGTCAACTTCTTGATTGGACCAATTTTTGGTTTTTGGAAGATGAGATACAAAGATGATCACTCATCAACCAAAATAGGAAACCAAAAACCCTAGCTAGGTTTTCTGCAATACTTAGCTTATATAGGACAACACAAAAGGCAAGGGGAGAGCTTCCCCTTAGTTGGCAAAATTTGGGTGGGTATTTGGGGCTCCATTTGGTCCATGGGTCATGTCATCTTATGCCACTTATCCCTTGGGTCCAATAGCATTTTCAGCTATTTTGTCACTTTCCTTTTAAATCATAATTAAAAGCCCAATCCAATATTTCTATATGTCAATATTAATTCCATAATTAATATTTTAATTATAATTTAACTATTAAATTATAATTATAGTCTTACTTAATTGACCTGATCGAACTATTTGACTTTGGTCAATTGCTCCAGTCAACATGTTGACTTTTGACCGTTGACTTTGACATTTGATTATCAACCATTGACTTGTGTCTCCTCATTTCATTTGTCCTCATTTGTACTCTAATCACATTCTTTGGGTGTGCAGATCTGTAGGTTCCCTTTAGCAAGGTAATGGGTTGACTCAACTCCTCAGAGACGATATGCGAATTAAATTCCACAATTTAATTCTTCCTATTAATAAAGGTTAATTGAAACCTTTTAGGACATCCACAAACCATAGTTGTCACCTAGCAGCAAGTCACGGTTATCCGAGCTAAATGAGACGTTGTGAAATAACCTATTCAAATTGGAATGACCGTGCAATTGAATCCTTCTCTTATGTCAATACTCCTTATTCACATTATTAGATCATGGAATCCGATTGTCAATATCCTAATGTGAATCATTCCTTTTATATGATTATCCTGGTAAGACTTGAATTCAAGTCTTACCCACTACTCCGCGCAGAGATTTGACCAATCATATCTTGGAGTATTCTCTCTCCTTTATTGAGAGTAGAGATTCATTGTTGTACATTCATTTGCTTCCATGACTCTATTGAGAATCCTGATGAGCACCTTTAAGCTATGCCTAATTCAGCATGACCGTATAGTGCTCTCAAAGATTAACAACATAACCACAAAACATCTATGATGCCTCAAGTCTAAGGATTAGTTTGCACCATTGCAATTTATGAGTTCCAGCTTGACATGTGAGTAAAGACTTCCATGTTGTAACTCATGTGTTGAATCACGTTCAGTGTACTTGTTCTTCTATAAGCACCTACACACATATCAATGTGTCTCCACACTTAATGACTCAAGACCTTATCATTCCCTACATATAGAGACGATACTGTGTGTACTGGGTTTTGCAGAATATTGATGCCCAAGAACATATTCAGGATTTAGGGATGATGAGAAGTCTCCATGTATGCAATCTCATTACATAGCTCTCATATCCACTTGTGTATTCCTTGGACTATGGTTGTTTTATATATTAAAAGATAATATAGGATGATTTAATGTATAAAACAACATTTCTTGCCCATTGATAACATAATATGCCTTTTATCAAAGATGTCCTTAACTCTAACTATTACATAATTAGTTGGCTTTAAGGACATATTTCTAACAAGGCTCCATTGCAATTCTCTCTCTCCTTGAAGATTCAAAGAAGCTTGCGGTCAATCATGCTGAACAGGCTACATTGGCTCTTGCTTTTATAGCCACCACCAAAGGTTCTATTTTCAATACCTCATCTCAAAAACAAAGATGGATTATTGGCTCGAGTGCTACGAATCACATGACATTTGAGCCTAGCCAACTTATTACTCACAAATCATCCATGCAGTCGGTGGTGTCTAATGCTAATGGTACCCTCTCCCCTGTGGTTAGGGATAACTCTTTATCTCTCTCTAACTTTATACATCTGGATTCTGTGTTGATTGTTCCATCCTTGGACCATAATTTGTTGTATGTTGCATAAATAACTACTATGTTGGGGTGTACTGTAATGTTTCGGTCGAATCATTGTGTTTTTTAGGACATCGTCATCAGGAAGCGTTGTATTTGTTAATCGATACAAATTAATGTGCTAATCATCCAATTAAAAATACCCGCAAGTGCACGAATCTATTGAGGTATAGATTATGTAAGTACAGGGTCGATCCCACGAGGAACTGTCGGCTTACTACAAGTTCTAATTTGAGTATGTAAAGAACACTTATTTAACACAACACAAAAGCACAATACAAATTGGAAGCTAAGAATGAGTAAAGAAAGGAAAGAAAACAAGAAACCGAAGAAAAACACAAATTTCATGTTCGACCTCTGTGTAGTTTTTGGCCTATAACTTTCCAACTGTTGGTCCGTATTTAACGTACTTTATATGGTTGGATTCATAACAGAAAAAGGAAGAACTCAGCACAGTCCAAAAGTCCAAAATCATGAAAAGTGAGCGACCGGTCGCATGAAGAAAGAGACTGGTCGTTTTTGGACAAATTCGTCAGCGACCGATCGTTGAATAATGACGACCGATCGTTTTTTGGCAGGTTTGTTTTCTCTGTTTTTCAACTTCGACCTTTGTCCAGTTTTTGACCTATAACTTTCCAACCGTTTGTCCAAATTTCAAGTTCTTTATATGGTTGGATTCAGCACAGAAAATGGAAGAACACAGTGTAGACCAAAAGTCAAAAACAATTATGGAAATAAATAAAATTCAGTAAAGAAGACACACAAAGTTTCAAACACACACACACACACATTTTGGGGGGGGGGGGGGGGGTGTTGATTTGATTTGAGTGACCTATTTCTAATGCTTGAATGTAAATGAACTCTAATTTAAACAAGAATAGAAGGAATGAGAATCAAAATGTGAAAGTAAAATGTAACAAACACTAAGGTTTCGGAATCCACCCCAAACAATCCTACCCATGTTCATGGACACTCAAGTGATGAACTCTAAATATGTTGATGAAGATGTTTGCAATCAAGACCGAGTCTAGTGGCTCAAGACGCATTGATTCACTCTAAAATAAGTAGAGTGCAGGGTTAGTGCTACAATACTCGTGCCTTCCCTATAACCAATCTAGGTGTGCTTAGTACTTTGATTTAATTACAAGAAAAACTCATTAAGTTCAAAGAGAATATGAACATCATAAGAACCCTAATAGTATGATATTTACATTAGGCATTCAAGAAACCAATTCACATGGATGATTCTTACTTCATCCATTTATTGCTTAGGAAAACATGAGAATACACATAATCCCAACAACCTCAAGAAGTATGCTTTCAAAGATAATCAATTAAGGAATAACATACATCAAGGATAGATTATTTTAGTGAATGGGAATTCATCAACAATATCTAGAAATTCATACACTCAAGCATCAAAACAATGGAGTATTCATGTTTAGGGCTTCAACCTAAACCCTAGCTATGGAGTTTAGTTGCTCATACTTATTTCAAACATAAATTCAAAGCAAAACTAGAAAGAGTTTACAGATTTTGTGAAAGTGATGGAAGCTTAAAGTCTTCAATGGTGGAAATTTCTTCCACTTCTTGATTGGCTGCCCTTGTCTTCCTCCTTGAGCTCTCTAGCTCTCTAAAATCTCTGCAAAGTTGAAGAATATCTTTTGCCCAAAATAGCTGATGCACATTCCTTGTCTTTTGCCCATCCTTCTCTCCTCTTTTCCAGCTCATTCTTTCAATATTAAACTCCACCTTTTGCTAAAGCCTTTAGCCTCTGTCTCCTTGCATGATGGGGTTCTTTGGTTCTTGTCTTCACCAAGATGCTCTTTGTCTCAGAAAATTACACTCCATCAAAGTAATTTCTTGTTACCAAATGGTATGGTAACAAGAATAATCAATATGACACTATGGAGGTAAAAGCTGGCCCAAGATAAATCTCTAGAGCTGTTGTAACATGTAGGATCAGTTAGATAGGCTATACTCGTCCAATGTAGCTCAAATTCGGATATGTTGTAGTCAACATCCATTGGAACAAGTTTCATGAAGATCTTCACCTCATCCGAGTACCAGAGCATGTTGATCCAAGGCAAAGAAGTTGACCTACGAAAATAAACACAAACAGAATTTATAATCAATAAAGCATTTTTAGCTAATTTTCATTCTAACCAAGGTGAAATCTATGAAAACACACAAAGTGTTTGTACCTCATCAATCACGGCCAGGGACTGGCCGAGTGAGCTCATTTTTTCGGCCCTGGTACTTACTCGTGGAACTAAAACGCGGCGTTTCGCCGAGGTACTTGGCCTTCCTGAAGACAAAAGAAATTGCTAAGTCACGATTATCTCGGCCTCGATTATAGGCCGAGGCCGAACAAAATTACGGCCAAAGATATTAAAATCAGATCATCAAGTGGCAGTAGGGTCCCACGCTTCATTTAATGAAGTAGTGCCTCTGTTTATTGCTGCAAACCCACCGGCCAAGAATAGGCATTTAATGCACGAGGGAAGGTGGGAAGTGACTGAAGTCAGGATTTGGCGACAGAAAATAGAGTGATTAGACGCAGACATTCTCACAAGAATTCTTGCAGCTTGAGAGATTGGGTGACTAACTATCATAACAATAAATGCGTCCCCACGGCCAGTTGCGCAGAAGCCACGATTAGGGCGGCGGTCGAGATTCACCGGGATTCATGGGGTCACACCACCATGCTTCACGATCCCAAATGTCGATTGGACTACCCACTTGCTCTGATCAGGCTCCACCATGCAGATTTCAAGCCTCGATTACTCCTCCAGGAACTCTTCCTATAAATACAAGGCTCAAGCTACATTCAAAGGGTTCAAACACCAAACCAAAGCCTCCCACGGAGCAACTTATATTTTCCTGTAATGCACTTTCAATATCTTTACTTGCTTTCTTAGGAGTAGTGTTAGTTTATAAGGAAAATCCATTAATCAATATATCATACGACCCTTGTTTTTCAAGGCGCCGGAGCACCATCTCTGTTATTCGCTCATTCACCCCATATATCATACGACCGCCGCTCACTGAGCAGCGCGCCGGAGCACCGCCCTAAAACCACCATCAACACCACCACTAAACGGCCTTGTAGCTCAGGCCGTGAACCTTCCGGCCGAGATTAGTTCCTCTCTCGGCCACAATCGTTTGATTAAAAGTCAAGTCCAAACAGGCGCACCATTTCACCACTTCCATCCAAACCACACCTCGACGCACGGTAGACCGTGCTGGCACGCCCGCGCACAAACGCACCGCACCCAAAGGCAGGAAGCCGCGTGTCCACGCACATCCCCTCGGCCCGGAACTCCAGGCCTTGAGATTTGCGCGGCAGACACAAAGGAAGTAAAAAACAATAAAATGTCAAGAACTAACTCAAAATAATGGGTGAATAACATGATAAATCATGTGTAAAAATGAACCCAATAGGAAGACAATTGATTGTGGTACTAGCATGGCAAACTCTACTACTTGGACTTGGCACTAGATAGTATGACCAAGGTTGGTCAAGCTTTCACAACAAGTGGGGATAGCTCCAAGCGGCAGAGAGACAAAGTTTAGTTATGGCATAAACGCCTTGGGCATGCCTCGTTCAGTTATTTGAAGAAGTTGTTTCCATCATTATTTTCATGTTTTGAGGATTCCAGCTTCTAGTGTGATACATGTGAATTGGCTAAGAGCCATCGTGTTCCGTTCCTATTAAGTATACATAAAAGTTTGGTTCCTTTTGTCACTTATTCATTCTGATATTTGAGGTCCTGCTTAGAAGCTACTCAGGTTGGAGCTCGATGGTTTGTCACTTTCATTGATGATTGCACACGAATGGCCTAGATTTTACTTCTCAAGACTAAAGAAGAAGTGAGTTTGAAGTTTCAACAATTCCACAAAATGGTTGAGACATAGTTTCATGCTAAAATTCAAGCTTTCCGTTCTGACAATGGAGGGAAATTTCTCAACCATGATCTACATAAGTTTCTTTAAGATCATGGCATCATACATTAATGCTCGTGTCCATATACTCCCCAACAAAATGGGGTGGGTGAGTGCAAGAACCAACATTTACTGGAAGTTGTTTGTGCCTTCGTCTTTGATGCCAACATGTCTCAGTCATTTTGGGGAGAGGCAATCCTATCTGCAACTTACCTTATCAATCGGATGCCATCAAGTATCTTAAATTTCCAAAATTCTCTTCAAACACTTCACCACTATATTCGAATACCTACTACCCCAAACCTTGAACCACGAGTTTTCGGTTGTGTTATTTGTGCACTTACATGAACACCAATGAAGCACATTCGATCCTCGAGCAGATAAATGTGTTTTTCACTCGCTATGCCCCCCATCAGAAAGGATACCAATGTTACCACCCACCCAGTCCTAATATACATACATAGATGTTGTGATCCCGGGAACACAATGTGTATTTTTCTGAAGCATTGGAAGATAGTTTAGAAACACGCATTTTGGCTCAAAACAACCAGTCATCTCCCTCACTCGACTGATCGGTTCTAGAGTTTCACGTCCAAGATGAGTCTCGGCTCGATTTCAACCGGTCGTCATTCTCATGCGACCGATCACCCTTTGTGTTCACTGAAGCGCTGAGGCTCTGGATGAAACCAACTGGATCACCTATACCCAGCAGCTGGTTGTCTACCTGTTGCCAAAATCAGGAGAAGGAAGTTGACCTGTGTTCTAAGATTTTGCTCACTCTTGACTCGTACCCGTTTTCATCCATAGTACCTGTCACAACACGACTCCACTAGCAAGATATTGTCCACTTTGGGTCTTCCCATCATGGGTTCTTGGGCTCAAGCTAATGTTATCTTGCCCAAAAGGCCTCTTACTAGGATGAGAAGTGTCCACACATATAAGTCACTTTACTTTTCCCTCCCCGAGACCTTTCTTGTTTCCCAACATCACAGGTCTCATAATACCATACCAATCACCTGCTGAGGATGTCATTCAGGTAACATCTTCCCCTGAAACTAATAACTCTAAAGAAATATATCATGATGATTTAATTTCAGAAACCATAAAGGATACAGATACCCCTACATACCAACTTCTAAAGAGGAAGAACTATGGTAAACCTTGAGTACAGTATGAAGCATATCCTAAAGCCAAAGGAAAATACCTCAACAATAATTATATATCTCTAAGCAAATTATCAGATTCACATGTACATTTTGTGAAGTAGTTGTCTGATATATATGTCCCAAGTAGCGTAAATGAAGCACTAGAAGACTTAAAGTGGAAAGAAGCCATGAATGAGGAAATGCAAGCTTTCCAGGAGAACACCAGACGGGAGCTCATGCCTTTACCTCACAGAAAGAAGACGGTACAATGCAGGTGGATCTATATTATGAAACTCAAAGCAGATGGATCCATTGAAATATATAAAGCCAGATAGGTGGTGAAGGGGTATACACAAAAGTATGGGTTGGACTACTAGGAGACCATTGCCTCAATAGCCAAGATTAACACCATCAGAGTCCTACTGTCTCCAGCAACAAATCTAGATTTGCCACTACATCAGTTCGATGTCTTCTTACATGGAGACTTGGAAGAAAAGATATGCATGGATTTACCTCTAGGATTTAATCTAGCTCATGCCCAGAAAGATCAAGTTTGCAAGCTCAAAAAGTCATTGTATGGATTAAAATAGTCTCCTAGGGTGTGGTTTGGAAGATTTACTAGTTTCATGAAAATTTTTGGATATACTCAAAGTAATTCAGACCACACCTTGTTCTTAAAGCATGATGGAGGAAAAAATCACTCCATTAATTGTCTACATGTGGATGACATGGTCGTAAATAGAAATGATCAAGGACAGAAACAAAAGCTACAAAATATTTGTCTCGAGAATTTGAGATGAAGGATCTAGGTCCTTTGAAATACTTCCTCGGAATTGAAGGGGGATGGTTAGTCTCAAACTATTTGTGTAGTTGACACTAATATAAGTATGTGGGTACTCATTAGTGAATGAGTACACTGAAGGCGATCAACTGTAGTTCTCGTATGGAGTTTTATCTTGTGATGCGTTATTGATCTTTGATAGCTCGCAAAGGCAAGTCGTAAAAGATTTACCTTATGTGTTACTGGGATCTCTTAATTCATCATAGGGGCATGTGAATGTACATAAGGAATCTTTACCTTTGATAAAGAGGGAGAATGTTTCGAGATGTGATTCAGTAAATCTTTGGCCAAAGTATTTTGAGCTTAATTTAGAATGTTGTTCTTAATCATGTTCTTTCGAATCACATGAGGTTATAAATCATATTAGGGGTTTGATATAATCAACCCATACCTTAATAATATGATTTTAAACATTTTATAAGAGAATGACCATATTGCATTGCAATTCCAACTAAATAGGTTCTTCATCTATTCTGGTTAGCTTGGGTAGCCTTGATATATTGGTAGATGTCACTCTTCCCTCGTAGAAGTCCTAGGATTGATTGTGATCGATCCATATAAATGAAGAATTAAAAATGAGTTTTAATTCCAGTTGATTAGAAAGAGTTCTAATATTTTCTCACTGCCTTGCTAATTAGAACCTAATGGACCATACACCTTAAATGATTAACTTTGAGTAATACAAATGAGAATGAGGAAATCAATTTGATTGATTTGATGTTTATGATTTACTACGTGTAAATATATATTTGGGCCTCAGTAATAGTTAACGGGAAGCCCAAATGGTTGGGTATCAAGCCCAAGGGCGTAAATCCTACAATAGCAGGGTCAGAGATTGGTACTTTTTTTTGTCTCAAAGAAAGTATGTGATGAGTCTGCTGACTGAAAAGAATGCTAGGATGTCCGCCTGCCGATACACCCATTAAGATGAATCACCAATTGTGTGAAGACATGGACCACTTGCCAACCAATAAGGTACAATACCAGGGCCTTGTTGGAAGGTTGATATACTTGGCACACACAAGACGAGATATTGCATATGATGTGAGCGTGGTTAACTTGTCAATTTATGCATTTACCTAGTGTTTCTCATAAGAATGCAATTGATCGGATCTTAAGTACTTAAAGTAAGCCCCTAGGAAGGGATTAATGTTCTCAAAGTATGGAAATCTCAATTGGGATGGATCCATTACCGATAGACACTCTACATCGGGTTACTTTACATTCGTTGAAGGTAACCTTGTCACTTGGCGGAGTAAAAAACAAAATGTGGTTGCTCGGTCTAGTGCATAAGCAGAGTATCGAGGTATGGCCGAAGGAATTTGTGAATTATTGTGGATCAAAGGCCTCTTATAGAATTGGGTTTTAAACCAGATAAGTTCATGCAATTACATTGTGACAACAAGTCAGCGATTGATATTGCTCACTGTTGCATTCCTAAAAGGACACAAATTAATGTGCAAACAACCAATTAAAAATACCCGCAAGTGCACGAATCTAAAGAAGTATAGATTATGTAAGTACGGGGTCGATCCCACGAAGAACTGTCGGCTTCCTACAAGTTCTAATTTGAGTACGTAAAGAACACTTAATTGACACACAAAAAAAATGCACAAATGCAAAATGGAAACTAAAAATGAGTAAAGAAGTATAAAAGAAATGAAACAACACAAGAAAATTAAAGAAAAACACAAACAGCATTTTCTATCGCCATTTTATCACCACTTTATCACAGAATCGAAATTCTGTTTTTCAGTTTCGACCTCTGTCCAGTGTTTGACCTATAACTTTCCAACCGTATGTCCAAAATTCACGTTCTTTATACGGTTGGATTCAGTACAGAAAATGCAAGAACACAACGCGGGCCAAAAATCCAAAACAATTATGGAAACAAACAAAATTCAGTGACAAAGACACAAAACGTGTCAAACACACAACTCACACACACATTGGGGGGGGGGGGTGTTTGATTTGTTTCAAGTGACCTATTTCTATTGCATGAAAGTAAATGAACTTTGAATTTAAATGAAAATGGCAGAGATGAATTATCAAAATGTGAAAGTAAAATGTAACAAACACTAGGGTTTCGGAATCCACCCTAAACAATTCTACCCATGTTCATGGACACTCAAGTAATGAACTCTAAATGTATTGAAGAAGATGTTCGCAATCAAGACCGGGATTAGTGGCTCAAGACGCATTGATTCTCTCTAATATACGTAAAGTGCATGGTTAGTGCTACAATACTTGTGCCTTCCCTATAACCAAATCTAGGTGTGCTTAGTACTTCGATTCAATTACAAGAAAAACCCATTAAGTTCAAAGAGAATATGAACATCACAAGAACCCTAAAGCATGATGTTTACATTAGGTATTCAAGAAACCAATTCACATGGATGATTCTTACTTCATCCATTCATTGCTTAGGAAAACATGAAGATACACATAATCCCAACAACCTCAAGAAGCATGCTCTCAAAAGTGATCAATCAAAAAAGAACATACATCAAGGATAGATTATTTTGGTGAATAGGAATTCATCAATTGTTGTCAAGAAACCAATTCACATGATGCTCACTTAAACAAGTTCAATCATTTGTTGCTAATTAGAAATTATGTTCTTGGGTATCTTACACAAATTCTCAACTTTAGCTACATGCATACAACCTAAGGTGATTAAGCAAAGGAAGCAAACACATATCATATAAGATTCAATTAGTGAATGGGATTCATCAACAACATCTAAAAATTCATACACTCAAAGCATCAAAACAATAAGGTATTCATGGTTAGGGCTTCAACCTAAGCCCTAACTAAATAAGAAGTTACATTGAAACTAAGAAATTACAAGAAACAAATAAAATGAAAGAAACTAAGAACAAAGAGGAGAAGGAGAATGCATCTTCAACCCCTTGGATCCTTGCCTCAAGGCTCCCCAAGGTTCTCTTCAATTGTTATGCCATTCTCCCCTCCCCGTGGTTGCTCCTTGCTCTCCTCCTTCTTGCTCTTCCAAAAATCTGCTCCCAATGTGTAGAATGATGAATATCAATTGGTTACCCACGTTCAAAAGCCTCTCATACTTCAGATTGCACTCACCTTTCCCTTGCCCATCAATTTCCAGCTTTTACTTTTAGTATTCTAATGCCAAAGTCTTCACCCATTGTCTTCTTGTCCCCTTGCAAATGATGAAGCCTTGTCCTCACAAAGATGCCAAATGCTTCAGAAAATATCTTATCTACTAAGGTAATTTCTTGTTACCAAGTGTTATGGTAACAAGAAGAATCAAGATGACACAATGGAGGTAAAAGCTGGCCAATTCCGGATTTCCAGAGCTGTAGTAACATGTTGGATTGGTTGAATAGGCAATACTTGTCCAATGGAGCTCAAATTTGGATATGTTGTAGTTAACATCCATTGGAACAAGTCTCATGAAGATCATGACCTCATCCGAGCACCAGAGCATGTTGATCCCGGGCCAAGAAGTTGACCTACGAAAATGAACAAAAACAGAATTTATAACCAATAATGCACTTTTAGCTCATTTTCATTCTAACCAAGGTAAAATCTAAGAAAACACAAAAATGAAGTAAAAAGCTATAAAATGTCAAGAACTAACTCAAAATAATAGGTGAATAACATGAAAAATCATGTGTAAAAATGAACCGAACAAACTTCCCAAACTTATCTTTTGCTAGTCCTCGAGCAAAACAGAAACTAAAACAAGACTCGAAACAAACTTTCCGAACACTTTCCAAAGAGAGAGCGACTCATGCAAACGACTCAAAGGTTTTCACAAGAAAAACTCAGTTTAGACGTTATTCACAAGGCAGCAAGGTTCAGAACACAACATGCTTAAGTGTAGTAGTGTGATGGCCAAATGGGACTCATTCTCCAATTTCAGTTTTCACACAACTCAAAAATCATACCAAACACAAATGTAACTTCAAATCTCACCAAAGTTGTCCTCTCACAAATGAATCACTCGGAAGAGGGTTACAATGCATCACTCAATAGTAAATATGAGAATAGAGTTAAACCATAAGGGACTTAACTCAAAATTAGCAAGATGAAAAACATGCATGAAAATGATCTCAAGAAGGATGCTAAACACTTAAAAGCAGAAGAATGTGTGCAATTCAACCACATGACATTTAGGATCAATTTAGGTCTTTATTATAGGTTGTAATGGGGCTAAGGGTGCAAGGTGAGTGAGAAATGAAGGATATAGATACAACAAAGTCCAAAGAACTCACAATGTAAGAGCATATAATCGTTGACTAAAAGACTTTGAAACATTACGCTTGAGATTTTCATTCTTTTTTTTTAGGTGATCAAATAGACCACAAAGCCTTATACCTCCACAAATTATGATTCACACTCCTTCCTTCCAATTGAACAACCATCAATTTATTTAATTTTTTTTTTTTTTTTAGGCCAACCAAGAAACATGGAAATGAAAAATGAATTCATTGCCAAATAACCACAACTTTTCTCTTTTCTTTCACCCTTTGAGTGAAGTACTCTTTTTTTTTTTTTTTTTTTTTTTAGTAATCTCCCTTCCCAAACTTAGCATGAAAAACACATCTAAATTAAAGCTCATGAGTTCCTTAGAAAGGTAAATTCTTGTTTTTCAGGCTAAGGCTAGAAGTAATAATTGGTTACCTGAAAGAAAAAGGCTTACATATAGGCTCAAGGTGGTTAACAATGGAAAATCATGCTTAAGCATGCATAGGGTTAGCTTGAAAGGCACAAACGGTCCAAAGAGGGCCTTAATATCATTTCTCAAATGTCATGTAATCAAATTGCACAAGAATGAATATCTTTTAAGTGTTCAACCAAGTCAATGAATAATGAGATCAAACAACAACTCGGATGACAAGAAAATAAGAATATGTGTATAACACTCATGAATTGAAGCACTAGGCTCAAAGCTCACATTATAAGGTTATACAAGTCTAACTCATGCTTGATACAATTCTTTGGATCATGCAAGTCCCTCAACTGAAGAATTATGAAGCAAATGGCAAGTGCATAGAGGGTTTCAAACATATCATGCTAGAACGATGCCATTTAGTGAATAACAAATTATTATTATTATTTTTTTTTTAGCATTTTCAATCAAGTCATGTAAACATTCATCACAATCTCATCATATATGTCCGGAAAGTGACTTGAAAACAACAAGACTCAAAACAGAAAACAAAACAAAACAAAAGAAAGCAAGAATTTAAGTGAAACGAAAAAGACTTGCTATCCCTTCCCAAACTTAGAAACAAACATTGTCCTCAATGTTAAAGAATTTAGGCATCAACAACGTTATAACAAGAAATAGAGGGATAAAGCAATTAAAAACAAGAACAAACAAGAAAAACAAATACAACACGGTTGCAAAACAAAACCAAACGAAACCAAACAAAAACAAATAAAACAGTAAGCCCTAACAACAGTCTCAGGCATGCAGAAATCCAACCCAATGAAACGTACAAACCAAAATGAAAGCCCAACCCAAACGAAAGCCCAAAAGCGAAGGAAATATATAAAACAAAGAAACCAAGTCAGAAGCACAAAGAGCGAGAACTCAAAAAAATAGAAAAAAGTGGACCCTGATGTCTCGGCTCCTGTGAGTCACGGGCAACCAAGCGAGGGACGTGTCTCGTGCAGAGGCCCCTCTCACATTCCCAAGCCAGAATTATTGGCTTCATAGGAAAGTGTGACGACTTTTGTTTCTTGAAAGCGCTGAAAGGCAGAAATGCAATTAAAGGGGTTGGGGAACAGGTGAGGTGACAGAGGGGGATAGGCCGTAAGCGCTGCGCCAAACCAGAAGCGCAGTGGCTAGGGTTACGTAGAAACGAACTCTATAAAAGAAGAAGAGAAATAGGGGGAAAAACACACAAACTCAGAAACACACCAAAGAGAAAAGAAAGTGAGAAATCAAAGTAAGAAAACAAATGGCCTCTTCCTACCCATTCTCGTTGGATCTCAACCTAGCTCCACCGACTCAGACAAGGGGCCAAGCACCGGCACCAGTATGGGTGCCTTACTTTGCCTCCGCACGGGGCCCTGTGACAGTAACTGACTCAATACTCCTGGACAACGATGTTGCCATTGGAGTGGGCAGAAATTTAGTGACTCCCAAAGATATACGTGTGTTTGGGACAAGAGATGACAACCGGGTCACGAGTGATGCCCTGGCACTGAGCGTGCAGAGTACAGCGTGTGTGGCAAGTTTGGGGCATCGCCTACTTGCGAAGTCCCATGAGGTGGAGGTGCTAAGAGGTCAGTTGGCGGCGGAGCGGAGTATGGTGGAAGAGTGCCAGAGTATTATTAAAAGTTTAAAAAGAGAAAGGGCAAGGATAGTGGAGGTGAATCGACACCAGCTAGAAGTATTGCGGGACGAGAATAAAAACCTATCAAAGATGGTAGAGTTGTACTCTCGAGACATGCGCAAGCAGCTGGAGGACCTAGACCGACCGAGTAAACGCAAGAAAACAGATCGCGAGAGCGGTTACGCTCAAGCTAAGAGTGCGCTCTTTGGGAGCTCGAGTGATGAGCCCCAAGAGGCTGTGCGTGAAGCCCCGGAAGAGGATAGCCATAGGGCCAAACTCAAGGGTCCTATGGTCGAGACACCGAGCACTGTGAAAAAGTGAATCTAATGTATTATTGGTGTGCCTGTTTGTGTTGCCCTTTCCGTGTAGTTTTTTTTGTTGTTTTTTTTTCGGAAATAAAAGAAGAGAAAGTTGCAAAAGACAAAGAAGAAAAACAAAACGCACTTCCCAAACTTAAATAAAGGGAATGCGACAAACTAGAAAGAAACAAAGCACACTTCCCCAACTGAAATAAAACAAAGACGACAAACTAAAAAGAAATCAAAACACAATGCACCAGAAAACAGGGAGGAAAAGAAAAGTAAAGTGAAAGTGGAAATGCTTCCCTGTTTAACTGGACGCAACCGCAAATTGCTCAGGAAATGCAAAGTGGTGTCGGCTCCCCTATGAGCATATGTCTATTTAAACCACTTCTCGGTTGAAAGGAGAAGTACCCTGCATTTCAACCTGCAAACTCAAGAAAAACCATCAAATAGTCCAGACATAAAAAATATCAATGGCATCCTCAGATATGCTTGTTGATGATCTTAACCTTGAGTTAACACTCGCCCCACCAAATGACCAGATAAGGGCTCCTCCAACCCTTGTCTTTCCAAACTCCTCATACCATCATGGCTCGGCCTCGAATTTCTCTGAGGCCGTGCGGTGTAGGGCAGTACTGCCGCAAGGCATGACTGTCAGCAGACTTACAGTGGCGGATCATCTGCATGTGGCGCAGAGGTCTGACTCGATAGCAGTGGACGAGTCCCACAATCTAACAGTGCTCAATGCGGTCTCGGCTACCAATTTGGGCATGCGCCTACTGGCGAGAACACGAGAGTGCGGAGCACTGAACGAGGAGGTGGCTGCTCTGAAAGCTCAGGTGGCGGACCTGCAGAAGCGGCTCTACAGTGCCAACCACATTGTAGAGATGCTGCAAAAGAGGAATGAAGATCATGTAGAGCTGTTGCAGGTTCTACAAGCAAGAATAGACAGAGGCAATTAGCAGAAGCCTCAGCTAGCTCAAAATGCAAAAGAAACATGTGATTCAGAAATTTATGTATGTTTTTTTTTTTTTTTTTTTTGTTGAATTGTGTTTGGAATCACATGTTATGGAATGAAATAAGCATTTGAGCCAAAATCCTGATTGTGCATTAATGAATTGAAAACACTTCCCAAACTTATATGAAACATTGTTAATGGATGATTGAGATTTAATATCAAACAATGTCATAAATCAGAGTAGGAAGGAATATAAATAAACTAAAATAAAACCAATCATGAAACAAAATACTTAATTGTAAAAAAGTTGACAAGAGAAAATAAATAAATAAATAACTGTCAACAAAATAAAATTGAAGTAAACAAAGAAAACTCAAAAGGTATCACTCTGAAACTCTACTCATCAGCATCATCATCATCATCATCATTATCACCAGGATCTGCTGCAGCACCCATTGGTGATGGTGAAGGTGAAGTCAGATGTTCCTGTAGAAAAAAAAGAAACAAAAACAAATCAAGATAAAATGAAACAACAAACAATAAACGAAAATGAACTAAGCACTCTAAACATACTCAAACAAAACAGATAAGCAGCCGTGCCAGTTCCCCGGCAACGGCGCCAAAAATTTGTTGCCTTCCTAAAAGGACACAAATTAATGTGCAAACAACCAATTAAAAATACCCGCAAGTGCACGAATCTAAAGAAGTATAGATTATGTAAGTACGGGGTCGATCCCACGAAGAACTGTCGGCTTCCTACAAGTTCTAATTTGAGTACGTAAAGAACACTTAATTGACACACAAAAAAAATGCACAAATGCAAAATGGAAACTAAAAATGAGTAAAGAAGTATAAAAGAAATGAAACAACACAAGAAAATTAAAGAAAAACACAAACAGCATTTTCTATCGCCATTTTATCACCACTTTATCACAGAATCGAAATTCTGTTTTTCAGTTTCGACCTCTGTCCAGTGTTTGACCTATAACTTTCCAACCGTATGTCCAAAATTCACGTTCTTTATACGGTTGGATTCAGTACAGAAAATGCAAGAACACAACGCGGGCCAAAAATCCAAAACAATTATGGAAACAAACAAAATTCAGTGACAAAGACACAAAACGTGTCAAACACACAACTCACACACACATTGGGGGGGGGGGTGTTTGATTTGTTTCAAGTGACCTATTTCTATTGCATGAAAGTAAATGAACTTTGAATTTAAATGAAAATGGCAGAGATGAATTATCAAAATGTGAAAGTAAAATGTAACAAACACTAGGGTTTCGGAATCCACCCTAAACAATTCTACCCATGTTCATGGACACTCAAGTAATGAACTCTAAATGTATTGAAGAAGATGTTCGCAATCAAGACCGGGATTAGTGGCTCAAGACGCATTGATTCTCTCTAATATACGTAAAGTGCATGGTTAGTGCTACAATACTTGTGCCTTCCCTATAACCAAATCTAGGTGTGCTTAGTACTTCGATTCAATTACAAGAAAAACCCATTAAGTTCAAAGAGAATATGAACATCACAAGAACCCTAAAGCATGATGTTTACATTAGGTATTCAAGAAACCAATTCACATGGATGATTCTTACTTCATCCATTCATTGCTTAGGAAAACATGAAGATACACATAATCCCAACAACCTCAAGAAGCATGCTCTCAAAAGTGATCAATCAAAAAAGAACATACATCAAGGATAGATTATTTTGGTGAATAGGAATTCATCAATTGTTGTCAAGAAACCAATTCACATGATGCTCACTTAAACAAGTTCAATCATTTGTTGCTAATTAGAAATTATGTTCTTGGGTATCTTACACAAATTCTCAACTTTAGCTACATGCATACAACCTAAGGTGATTAAGCAAAGGAAGCAAACACATATCATATAAGATTCAATTAGTGAATGGGATTCATCAACAACATCTAAAAATTCATACACTCAAAGCATCAAAACAATAAGGTATTCATGGTTAGGGCTTCAACCTAAGCCCTAACTAAATAAGAAGTTACATTGAAACTAAGAAATTACAAGAAACAAATAAAATGAAAGAAACTAAGAACAAAGAGGAGAAGGAGAATGCATCTTCAACCCCTTGGATCCTTGCCTCAAGGCTCCCCAAGGTTCTCTTCAATTGTTATGCCATTCTCCCCTCCCCGTGGTTGCTCCTTGCTCTCCTCCTTCTTGCTCTTCCAAAAATCTGCTCCCAATGTGTAGAATGATGAATATCAATTGGTTACCCACGTTCAAAAGCCTCTCATACTTCAGATTGCACTCACCTTTCCCTTGCCCATCAATTTCCAGCTTTTACTTTTAGTATTCTAATGCCAAAGTCTTCACCCATTGTCTTCTTGTCCCCTTGCAAATGATGAAGCCTTGTCCTCACAAAGATGCCAAATGCTTCAGAAAATATCTTATCTACTAAGGTAATTTCTTGTTACCAAGTGTTATGGTAACAAGAAGAATCAAGATGACACAATGGAGGTAAAAGCTGGCCAATTCCGGATTTCCAGAGCTGTGGTAACATGTTGGATTGGTTGAATAGGCAATACTTGTCCAATGGAGCTCAAATTTGGATATGTTGTAGTTAACATCCATTGGAACAAGTCTCATGAAGATCATGACCTCATCCGAGCACCAGAGCATGTTGATCCCGGGCCAAGAAGTTGACCTACGAAAATGAACAAAAACAGAATTTATAACCAATAATGCACTTTTAGCTCATTTTCATTCTAACCAAGGTAAAATCTAAGAAAACACAAAAATGAAGTAAAAAGCTATAAAATGTCAAGAACTAACTCAAAATAATAGGTGAATAACATGAAAAATCATGTGTAAAAATGAACCGAACACTCACAATCCAATTCAACGTGACCAAACAAAACATGTTGAGGTGGATAGACATTTCATCAAATAAAAGTTTGAGAACAAAATCATCTACCTACCCTTTGTAAAATCAGAAGATCAATTAGCTGATGTCTTGACAAAGGATGTCTCCAGACGAGTGTTTCATAACTCACTTATCAAGTTGGGCATTGGTGATGTGTATGTTGTATGACATCGTTTTGTCTTGACTCTTATGATCGTACTAAAGTTCTAGAGTTTGACATTGATCAGGAGTTTTATATTCAATCTAATATGCTACTCTGATAAGGACAAGGGTTTAAAGTAAACAGCTAGAGTTAGAAGATATCCTATCTAATTGTGGATTGGGAGACCTAAACCTAATGCAATTAGGAGAGCTATAGAGTTTCTTGATGGGCAAGACTCTCTAGCCAATGCATATAAATAGAGGCCCCTGCTCATTCGATCAATCCATCACAAAGAGCATTCATACCCCGCCTAGAATAAGAGTGAAGAAAGGATCGAATTGAGTGGAAGGCTTTTGTTCTGATTCAGACGAGATCTCGGCTTTATCTTCCTCATCTGTTCCTATGGCCAATCCAGGTATGCAAGTGTTTGTGTTCTTTATGTATGCAGTATTTAAGTTAACATATGCACCAACCTAAGGAGGAGTGTTGATGTGAGTTAACTTAACAAATCAAGGAGATTTATTTTCTTTTTTCAGTATAGTTGACAATCCTTGTATAATTGGGAGATATTCTCATAATTAATTCTTGTATCTATTTCCTTGTAAACTCCTATATATTCCTCCTTAGAGCACTTCCACCCCAAAGGGCAAGGGCAAGGCAGGGGCTGTCACTATTCACATGAATAGTGGCAGCCCTTGCCTTTTTTATTTCCACCCCTATGGGAAAGGGGAATTACTATTCACTTTAATTTATTTTCTATTTTTTATACTTAAACTATTAATTTTGATAAGATTTTCGGTTGCCAGATGTCACTATTTATTATAAAATTCTCATCTCAAATTTCAGATAAAATTTTCGGATAAGATTTTCAGTTGCCACGTGTCCATATTTATTATAAAATTCACATATCACTCATCATACAATTGAAATACTCCTGGTTCTCGCAGTCCGACACAATCAAGTACAAAAAACACTCAATCATTGGCGGAGGCGGTTCCACCGGATCACGAAGTGGGGGAGTATTTTCCTTCAAAGGACGTAATAGTGCCATTATTTCCGACATGGAACGCACCACTAGAACCGACTGCGGACATTGTTCACTTAAGGAGCCATGTGTAATGGTTTTCCTCTTTTTTGTTTTGCCCTGAATAATCTATTAAAAAAATGAAATTGGAAATGCAAGAAATATGAAAACAAAATGACATTAAATTGAATAAAATATTTTTTATTTTTATTTTTTGCCTCATCGCCAAGATTTTGACTGCTTCAAACGTTTGTCCACAACCCTCCAGCTTCGATGGAAATGGCCATTTGTATTTTTACACAAATGAAATTTTGTAGTATAAAATTTGGTGTGGAAAGTGAAAAATATTGGAAGGAGATGAATTTGTATGAAGATTTGGTGTGCAAAGTGAATAATATTGGTAGGTATTTATAGAAAAAAAAAATTCCATAATTTGTTGATATTTTTTACAAAAAATTTCTTCTTTTTTTTTCCAAATTTTTAAGCCAAAAAATGGACAGCCGTTGGATTTGATAAGATTTTTGGATCGGAGGCTCCAGGAGAAGCCACGTGGCGTGTAGCCGTTGGTCTCTGGCAGCTATGGGTCAGCGCTGACGTCATCAGCCCGAAGGCAAGAGAACTGGCCAGATCTGCCTGTGGGCTTGCCTGGGCTCGTGGGACCCACCCCTTGCTCGGGCTGGACTTGGCGCGTTGGAGTTGCATTTTGGCCCTTGGGCCCCCTCCTACTCGGGTAAACCCTGCGCAGTGGAGTTGCTCTTATGGAGAAGAATACAAAATTATCAAATATTCAAACTATATTCATATTTTAGCAACCTTGAGGCAGAGTTGGAAGTACATGATGGATTTTATAGAAAATGGGTGAATTGCTTTTGAGTCTAGAGAGCCAAAAAAAAAAATGCAGGGTAACCTGAAAAACATGTAAGGGCCCTTTTGAGGCATTTTTCAAATGGCAGAGAAAAGTTTTGAACATGCCAAATACCAATTTTCTGTGAACTTGTGAGTCGTGACTGAGAACATTCCTTTCTTACTTTACGTTCTCTACAGTGTATATCCATCGGTGGATATGGGGAGGTTAATAATTTATCAATTTATACCGAAAAACATTGGAATATATAAGGGGAAGTAGAGACTCTTCCCATTAATCAGTTTCCAGAAGATTGTTGTTTACCGGAACAAAATGCTTGTATATTCTTTCGTAAGCTCGTTGGCCAGACCACCTCGCTTGTTAAGCAAGAAAGAAGAAAAATATAGGGCAACCACAGCTGCAAATGCCTTTGCAAAATGAGAATACCGCTGCAGATGCCTGCCCCAAGCCAACTGTTAGTCCCAAGCTAAGAACCAGATACCTTGCTTGGACTGACTAAACAGGGAATTTACTGTACACTCAAACCTCTCTGCCACTCTCTTTCTCTATCTCTCTCTCCCTCAAGACATATATTATATATACATACATATACATAGTTATTGGACCGGCTATGACAAGGTTTCTAAAGAATGGGAATAGCTATGAGTTTCATGGGATTGGGAGGAGGTTGGTTCATTTTCTTTACCATTTTATATGGGTTGCATTTGGAGTTTTAGTTGTGTTTGTCCTCTCAGTATCTCACAAACCTTGCTTTTATCTCTCATATTTTTCTTTGCAGTCGTTTTTCTTTCATTTTCAATAGAGCATCTTTGAATAATTCTATATGACACTTATAATGATTTGGAGCTGGTTATTTGCATTACAGGCATGCCATCCGCCCAGATGTTAAATTTTGTAATGGGAACGGTGTACAAGCAGTTCATAGAGAAAGATATCAGCAACTTCGAGGAATTCCACATCGCCATTCTTGATATTTTCAAGTAAGCGTGCATAAATACAACCACAAGAAAAATGTTCATTACAATATGTATGACGTTAAAAATAATCATGCAAAATGCAGACGTGGGTTAGACTAGTTGACTAGGGCAGTGAGCCGCAACATAACTCTTTCCATTTTATTTTTACTCGGCCTAAAGCGTATTGTTGTAAACAAACAAAGAACTAGTCTCTAAAGCATGTTCTTTCATAAATATTCTCACCAAATTTCAGCAGATTTCCTAAATTTTGGACAAAAACTATAAACTATAAGCATGTTTTTTAAAAATTTATTTTTATTAAAAGCTTCTAATCCTTGCCCCTTAACACAATCTTATCCAGCACTTTTAACGCAGCTTTGCCTGGTAAACACTACGATGCGCCACCGCACAAGGAAATAGAGGTCAGTTAAAATTACCCATGCATCTTCACTTCACTTTCCAAGCTCTCTCTAACACATTAACAATTAGCAGGCTGTATTCAAACAATGGCAAAAAACACCAGAGGCAGACAGGAAGAAGCTCCTCATCGAATTTCTGAAGAAAAATGTGAAGCTTAGCAAGGTTGATGGCACTACGATGATAGCAGGAATAGTAACACCACCAGTAGCCATGGCTACTAAAAGAGCAGGGGAGAATGTTCCCCAGCTGAAAATGATCAAGGCCATTCCCGATGTTGTTTTCGTACCATCAGCAACTGTGCTGGTGCTCATTTCTGTTAAGATCTCCAGAAGGGTTTTCATGGGGAAAATAGCATCTTGATCATAATCTATACTTTATTGTAACATAAGGGCATGTACAATACAATTGCTACAATAATACAATTTATGTTGCTGAAATATTTCTCATCAGAATAAACAGAAATGGCTGCAAACCAGAGCGTGAGACTTTGATGCAGGGCAGTGGCTATAAGCTGCTGTCCAACGACCCAAACATACTCAAAATACAGAGGATAGAAGGATAAAGCAGTAGAATCGAAGTTGGAACAAAGATAACTGAGTTCTAGGGCAAAATCTCAATAGAAACTCTATTGACTAAGTCTGAAATTATATTCATCAACAAAAACTAAATACAAGAGTCTCTTAATAGCCTATTTATACTAGAATATAAAAAACCTAATTGACATAGGAAATTAAAAACCTAAACAAGAAATTAAACCAAATCTTAGTAAGAATAAGTAAACAAGTAATAAAATAAACTATTAATTTAATATTACTAAAACTTAGCCTTATTAGCTGATGCCCGCTTAGATTAGGAAAGTCTAATAGATGCTCCTGCATCAGACTTCTATATTCATAGAATTTGCCCCATTCACTCGACACTGAAATTGCTCTTTACAGAGATTTGGAAATGTAAGCAATTAATTTGATGCTAATATTGCACCCCGTAATTCAGGAAAAATGCCCAAAATCAATTGATCAAAAGCATCAAACAAAATATTAATGTTTCCACCAAAGTAGAGTGTGTTTGCCTAAATGAGCAGCATGTACAGTTGAAATCATATTTGCTTGTATGAGAGCATGTACAGCAGAATAAGCAGCATATACAAGATATCATAACAAAAGTAATATTATGTCACTTCTAATCCAGCTAGCTTTACGATTTCCGGCTCAACTTATATGCATACGAGCCAGGTTTTCTCCTCCCTCGATTTCTTGTGTTCCAACGGAAATTAGTCCTGGTGGTGGAATCTGATTCATGAGTTGCATTAGGTACACTGGAACTTGTCGGCAATACAGTTTCCGAAACCGGAAGAGGAAAGTTTGTGGGCAACTCAGTTTCTGAAACCGGAACAGGAAAATTGGTTTTCTGCTCTTCAAGTGATATGCAAGGCTTCTGGATGAGCTGATCTTTAACTTCAAAATTATATGGCTCATCCTTGACAGCAGCATTAGGTATAAGGTACCCATGCTCAAGCTGAATATATGAAGGAAAAATCAGTCTGACATATCGTGTGTCACAATACCACATAAGGGTTACAGTCCATCTTCATGATTGATCCAGTATGATGATTTACAAGACTCGGTTTTAATTATTATTACATGACCACGTAACAGCTAGCAATTCATACAACCCTATGAAATTGGACGGTCAAACTAGGGAAAATTAATAACAGCATTTTTTACCTAGTTATAACATTGAATCAGAACATGGCCAGGACCCAAACCCAGCCAGCCTGGGAAAAGTTAGCATGAAGAAGCCCACAGAGTTGTCCCCTTAGGGACAATAACAGGATACTAGGTCAACTTGTTCACCTTGTAAACATCGACTAACAGACAGTACAATGGTCACCGAGATTTTCACCAAACTGGGGTTTAAAGCAAGATTACTGCATGTCTATTCTTAAGACAATTCTTTTCCATGGGTTAGTCAAGCCAGCATAAAACCAGTACCAGATATATAATGGTCGAAAACAACACTTATCATTTGCAATTTCAATATAGAACCAATAGAAACAAGAATGCAAGTATATATATATATATATGTGTGTGTGTGTGTGTGTGTGTGTGTGTGTGTGCGTGTGTGTGTGTTGACTGCAAGATTGAAACCCAAATCAATAAACATGCTCATACTCATGAATATACTACCAACAAGTGTAAACCAACAAATGAAAAGTGTTGAAATCAGTTCAAAAAATAAAAACTTACATTTTCAAGTACATTGCCAAGCCAAGGCTGATCTGTATTTCCAGTCATACCAGGAAGAGGGGTCAGCTCTTCATGACTTGAAACTGCACTCTGAGGTAAAAATAGATTTCCAATGTTAAACTCGACATGCTGAGATGCAGTGGATAAAGTTTCCACTAGTAATGTATTTCCATTTTCAGGAGGAGAAGCAGGATTTTGAGCAGAGCCATTCAATGTATCACATGGTACTAGGAAATGATTAGCAGAAAAGTTCCCAGGATTTTCCTGCACAACCTTGTCAATTCGAGTCTTCAACTGCCATACTTGTGAATGTACCACTTCAATCTTCCAAAGAATATCTTCCAAGGAACTATTACCATCTCTGAACTCGAGAGATGACCATATATCATTTGTCTCAAACTCATTATGGCCATAACTAGTTTTACCTCCTGCTATATTGATGAAAGATTTAAAAGAGAATAAAAATAATGAACAAATATTATTAAAACAAAAACAGAAATTGGACGCTTTAAAGTGGTACATGATCTAATAATAGATTTAAGCATTCAACGATAATATATAGAAGATTAAATAGCATGAAACCAAAAGACAATTCAAAGTCTCAACATTTTCATGGAACAAATCAAATGCTTTTAAGTTACAGAAAAAGAAATATAATATGCAATTAACATCTTCACTTTCAAAATTGCAATTGGGGATGTGTTTGTTCCACTATGTAAAACAAAATTGACTTCATTATGGGAACTAAATAAATGGATACACAAACAGACACACATGCACATACATTTATTTGTCAAAGACAGTCTGCATATGAAAAATATATGCATGCAGATCCATATGAAGTCAAATCGATATTCCATACTTACCGAGATCACCCCAGTCTTCCTGCATGCAAACACCATTAGCAGCAGTCTTCTTACTTTCAGGAACTAAGAAAGAACAAAAAACACAAGTCAGACGTGTAGTTGCAAATCAGACTTGTAGTTGGCAACAATGAATCAAGAAAATTTTGGGAAATTAATACCATAGGAGAACAGATTATGGTGTGACATATACGATGCTATGTCAGTAGTATCTTCGACTCTCTTTCTTTTCTTCCTTTTCATCAACTTTGGTGTTGGCATTGCATCAAAACCTTCTGATGTGAAGCCCTCAAATGCAGACAGCTTTTCTTTGTCATACTTTGCAAGTTCTGACTCATACTTTTGGGTCTGGGACAGAAGTTCCTTAATCTGCAGTTCCAGCCATTTAAGCCGCCACATTTCAGGACGTATAAACTTCCTCCACTGGGGGGTCAACTTTTTCTTCCTAGAAAATCAGATGTACACATAAACCATGTGAATGTGACGTACAAATACAAAATCCGACAAAGAGTATATAATCATGATAACAATATGGTTGGTACAATCATCAAAAATAATGAAGAAAGTAAATCCTTTGCATCAAAATAATTTTGCAACTATGCCCTTTTTTTATATTAAAATTGATGTTCAATAAAGTGGTAACAAAGTTCAACATGTGTAGCTGACCATGACTGAAACATGTGAGATGAGAAGCACCGTACGAAACAAAAGAGATACACGCACATCCACAATGTGCAACCTTGCCCTCATCCTAAAGGGGAAATGAAACCCATTACCCATCCTTACCTACCCCCCTAAAAGACATGTAAAGTTTTGATATCTTTTTAAAATTAACACATAGAGAAATTTCATATAGTTTCTTTTAAATGTAATTTAAAGACATTAGAGGTTCAAATGACCAAGCATAACATTACTAAAACAGGAAAATTACAACAAAAACAAATATCAAGCACTCACTACTAATCAACTATGAAACAAAATTATTAGTAACACTAGAAATACAAGTCAAACTTAAAGATAACAGTTGTTTAAGAGTAGTGAAACATCCAGAAACACAGCCTCCATAGTTAACTATTTTAAAGTACAACCAATGTGATTTACCATCCAATTCTACCACCACCATCCTTGAATCTCAAAGAATATCCCAACAGACTTTCCCAACAAGAAAAAGTTGAGAAGAGGAAGAAAAGTAAAGAAATAAAAGGAGGGCATAAGTTAAGCAAAAAAAAGGTTTTGTAAATATCAAAAGATATGAATACAACCCAGGGCCAGGAGGAAGGGTTTGAACCCATGCCCGTCCAGTAAGCAGAAATTAATGCTCACCTTGTTCATTCCCATCCCTCTTTTTCCTGGTAATGCAGCTTGGAACCCAACCAATCAGGCATAAATTTCGATCCTAAGATTTATTTAAGCAGAAATTCAGACTTAAGAAATTTTCCAAAGAATGACACCAGCCACAATCCCTCTCAAGGCCTCAAGCTAAGGAAATCCAAACATCATAAATGTCTGAAAGGAAAAGGTTTTTTTTTTTTCTTTGGTACAACAAAATGGGAAACCCCATTTGACAAACTTAATCAGAAAAACTTCTATTGAACTTCACTACATGTTTCAAAGTGTATAATCAATATTTTGACAACTGAGCACTAAATTGCAAACAAGAGATTGCCTTTACAATTGTATTCTAGGCTTGCAAATCATTCAATGCTACCCTATAGAAAAGATTTAAGTAAGACATAGAAGAAATCATTTAAACCACAATGTACCTTGTTTGAAATGCACCAAAATATCCATCATATACTGAAGCGAACTCATTTTCACCTAACTGTGAATCAGATTCATCACCGTCCAACGTTGAACCATCCTCTGTCCCAGAAATTGTATCACCAAAAGAACTCGAATTCTCTGTCAAATCCCCACATTCACCTTCAAGAATCTGAACATCATCAGGACTTGTACCACCAGTTCTGTTTAGCTCCGCATTCTCCTTTTTATTTGAGGCAGTAGTTTGTCCAACCAATGTTTCTTCCATTTCCAAGATATTATCTTTGTAGTTACTTACACAAGGCATAAACTTATCATCTACGTTATGATGGGTAATTCCATCCTTAGCAACTGAAACTTCCATAGCAGCTCCCGACTTTGGTTTCACCTCCAATTCAGGGCCCATCCTGCAAATTCATGTAAACGCAATTCCTTCGTTCTGGCAATCAGAAAATAATTCAAAACCATTTATGTCAATGTCAATTCAATCTATAACAACAACTGCAGCCATAAGAATTCCCAAATCAAATTAACTAAAGAACCATGCAACTGCCCCTACCCCATTTCTTTATTTAGTAGTTGTATCCAATCAAACAAAAAGAAAATTAAAACTCAAGACTTCTGGTTTGTAACCTACCAAAACTAATCCTTCAAATACATTAAACAAAACCAACAGTTTTAGGAACCAAGGAAAATTAAAGATGATCTCCAAAATCTAGAACATCAAAATTCAACACCGGTTTAAAAAAATAATAAAAAATTATTATTATATCATGCTTCAATTGAAAGTAGAAAACCCAAAATTAACCACTAAACAGAACCCCTCCCCTTCCCCCCCAACTCCCTCTTCTCTCTCCCCCCAAAGAAAAGGGCAAAAAAGAAGAAAAAAATCCCTAAATCTTGTCATAATATCAAAAGACTAAAAATTTAAAATAGCAAATTGATAACACGAGAATAAAGTCTCGATTTTCAATACAAATCATAAAACCCTAAACCCTATGAAAATTTTCAGAAGCAAGAGAGCGAGAGAGCAACCTGAGATTGAGGAAATCTGTTGTGGGTAGGAGCGCGAAAGAGCATGTCACCGTCGGCCCAGTTAAGCGGCGGAGCCGGTGACAGATAAGTGAGACGTGGGCGTAACGAACTCTGATTGGGGCCCAAGGGAAGGCTCTCGTGGTGGCACTTTTTCTCGCTCTCTCACAGTCACACACAGTCGCTCTCTCTCGCTCCTTTTCTCTCTCTCCAGAATTAAAGACAGTCCAATCACTAATGTGGTCGGATTTTGATGAAATCGTGGGCCGCACGTGTGGGTCCAAATAATATGATTTTCACTAAAACACCCAAAATGGGGGCTGAAATTATAAAAAAACCCAACACCCAAAACACTTTATAAACACACCCAAAACCCATCATTACACACACTCAAACCCCATTTATAAACATACCCAAAAAATATACAATTGTTTATTTTATAATTTATTTTGGGTGTGTTTCTATATTTAAATAGTGTGTGGGTTTTTTTATAAATACATGTAGTGAATTGGGTTTATTTATAATAATCTAATTGATGAATTCACAAGTGCAGCCTTGGTTTTTTTTTTTTTTTTTTTTAAATGAAGGTTTTTTTTAAATGAGAAAACTAAAAACAAAACAAGCAACCAACTTCTGTCTCACTGGTTAATCGCTGTACCAAATTTATATAATTCATTGTATTAAATTATGAATCAAAATTGCTTTTAAAATTCAACTTATTTATTTATTTATTCTTTTTAAGTGGATGCTGCTATTGGCATATTCCATTATAGGTATGATGTGATAGGATTAGAATTGAAGATTTTCCCATTTTTCTCACTCCATATTAATAGCACTTTGACCTTAAAGTTCTCAAGCTAATTTGTAATTTTTTTTTTTTAAAGGACCACAAAATCTGAAACCTATGTGAATTTGGAGCCCTCCCTTAATAGGATTTTATCACATGAGCACTTACCTCTTTTCATATTGTAAATTGGATTAATTATATGGATAGTTGATTTTATACTCATTTCTTATTTCCTGATTCATGAATTTTCCGATTTATGACTTTCTTGTTTCAAGTAATTTTACATGGCACTAAAGTTTTATTCTTATTTAGATAAATGGATGGTCACACACACCTGCCATTCTCACACTGTTACACAAGGTATTAACCAAAACGCTTTGACTTCAATTTGTCTCTTCATTTCCTTTTCTCTTTATTTTCCCCAGCAGAATTTGTTTTTTCTCATCTGGAAAAACGAAGAAAAAAATGTACTTTTAAACAACATAAGTAAAAGGCAACCCTCTCATTTATGAGATTTGATTTGAGTCCCACATAATTGTTTTTTTAAATAAAAAAATTGAGTCCGACAAAATAAATAAAAGTTAAATGCCACCAACAGATCATTAGCAAAAGACCAGAGAGTCGTTGGTAGAAGTGTGTCTTTTGTCAAAGGAATTATAACTCAAAATGACATTTGGATGAGATTGGGTGCCTCTATTAATGGCAAATAATAGTCAACTGCAGGAAGGGTAGTTGGCATGTTCTTCTGTTTCCAGAATAATCAACCCAACTTCTCATCTCTCTCTCTGTAAACATGTCAAAAACCATTTTCTCAGGAGTCCTACTCCACCAAAATCCTTGAGACTCCGAACCTTTAAACCTCTCTGGAATTCCAAAGCTTTTGGTAAATTTAAGCAAAAATCCATTTAGCAACAATGGCTTCTCCACCAGTATCAATCATTTTCATCTTCTTCTTCATCATCACTCTTATCCCACTAATCCACTCTGTTCCTTTCATTGTTTTTCATGGTAAATCTCTCATCCTTTTGTTTTTCTTTTCAATTTCATGGGTTTCTGCAGCTCTTAATGAGTTTTTAGTGAATTTTGTTGCTGCTTGTTATGCTAACCCATTATAGTAATGCTAGTAGCTCTGTTTTTGTGAATAAGAGCAAACAATGCAATGACCAAGTTGGAATTTTTTATGAGAAAAAAGGATATTCTCTGCGGTTTAGTTTGCTTCTATTTCTGTTGCACTGCTAGCTTGTTTTTCTTCCCTATTTAGCAACAGTCTTAGCATCTATAAATTTCTTTTCTTTTCTTTTCTTTTCTTTTCTTTTTTTATTTTGGGCTGATGCTCACTGTCTAATGTTCGTTTGTCAGTATGTTCCTTGCTGTTTTCCATTTCTGAGATGGTGCGGGAATGTTGAAATGAATTCATCTCCCATAAGATCATTGACAGTTTAGCTCTGTTTGTATGTGAGGTAGTGTAAGGAATAACATTTGTGGAAAATTGGCCTTTTGGTTTCATCTTCTTTGGTAGCTAAGACACTGTAGGCAAACAAGAGGGCATAAATTTTGGGCCGTATCTGTGTCCAAAGTATCTGTGAAGCTGTAAATTATATGAGGAAGACTCTTCTTTAAAAGTACATCCATCTAGTTAGGTAGCTACCATGTATGTGCACGTTTGTCTTAAACAAATGGCAGAAAATAGTAGACGAAATGAAGTAGTTGGTACTTATGAAGAAGTAGACTCGGTCATATGCATGCTTTAATTTTCATACATAATCTGCGGACTATGTACATACTTAGATATTACTGGGCTAAAGAGACTGACAATTTGTCAAAGAACTCTGTAGTGACTTTGTTCTTTGCTTCTCCCTTTAACTTAGGAAAACTATGTGATAGCATTGTAGATCTGTGTTCAATAATTATCTTTCAAAATCTGACTTTTTGGGCTGCTGAAACAAGTCGGTAACAAAAAGTTTCCTCAAAATATTTTCGTGCTTCTAAAATATACTTGGACTTTGTCTCTCATACACTCTGATGGTAGACTTGTGTCTACATTGGCTATTTTGAGAAATGAATTTTTGTATGATGTTGGGAAGAGTTAGTTAAATCATTATTTATTTATATTCTATGACAGGCATTGGAGATAAATGCAGCAACCGAGGAGTCACACAATTTACTGAGCTCTTAAGCAACTGGTCTGGTTCTCAAGGATACTGCATGTATGCAATTAAAACTTGTCCTACTATATTTATTCTCTAATGGTTATATGCCAGCTCTAACCCTAAAAAGCTAAGGAATTCACATTCCACACTTCCCTTATGCTGCTTGCACGACACAGACTTGATTTGTGGGACTCTCCTAAGCCAGCTGGAGGCATCATCAAACCTGTGCATTAAGTTAATCAAATAGAGTAAAAACCCAACACACTAGTCTGAGTTTCAGGTCCCAGGAGGAACCTCTTTAAGGAACGCATGCTCCTGAACTTTTGTGGGTCATCGATGAGTCTTTTTTTAATAGCACAGAACTCTTGTCATTAATTTGGTATGTTTCTCAAAAAGTTTCCAAACTAGTGCTGTTGCCTATCAAGAAATAACAAGCTTAAACTCTGCTGTCAAAAGGTTTTCAGAGTTATTCGATAAACTGAATATTTCCCAATAGGAACACTCTGTGAGAAATTGTGACATTTATGAATGTGACGTAAACTTTGTATCAATTTCTCAAGTTCACTGTTATTGTTTGCTGCTCTTCTGTTAAACATCAAATTGTGCACCTCTGATCAAGCTAACATCTAGTGCATGATTAATGCAAGTCCTGTTTCTGATTTCATTTTTCTCTGTAGAGAAATTGGGGATGGATCGTGGGATTCCTGGACTGTGCCCTTATTGGAACAGGTGACTCTTGAACTAATAGTATGAGTGCTTTCTATCAATAATATATTAATATTCCATATGTAGTTTCGAAAATAATTTATTATACTTCTACTTGCAGACGACCATTGCTTGTGAGAAGGTGGTGAAATAGTTTGGTAATACATTTTAATTCTTCATTTTGGAAATTAAATTATAACACCCTTCTTAACAAATTTCCATGCCAATTACAGGTGAAAAATATAAGTGAATTAAGTGAGGGTTACAACATAGTTGGACTTTCTCAGGTGATTGACTGTAAAAGTTATTTGTTTCCACTTGTGTTTTTCCTTCATAATCTGCTGCTACTATAAGATATTTCTTCTCCATCCATGGACCCTCTGCATGAATGTAAGAATTATGTATATTTTTTCAAAGTAAAAAGAAAGAAATATAATGCTTCACATGTGTTCATTTAAACTTCAGCTGGTGAGTGTTTAAGCTTTGGCTTATTTCTTACGTTTACCAGCTCCATGAGTCATTCTTCTGTATTGCTGATGGTCTCTCCTAGCATTCTTTTTTTTCTTTCTTACTTTGCAATTACTATGAAGTACTTGTACCCTTGATGGTTCACAAGCTGCGAGGTCACAATATTGAAGAACACCTAGCATACAGATGTGCATACATACAGTTGTAACTGTCTTCTCAGTTTTATTGCAGTTGAATGATTGTATAAGTGCCTTCATGAAAGGTGGAGAAATTTCCGTGTAAATTTAGGACTTTTAGTTGCCTTATATAATTTTTGGTGATTAGATTGCATTCATCCATTGTAGTTTTTCCATTTAGTTTTCGACTATTCAACTTTGTATTGATTCTAATGGTTTAGTTGTTGATAACATATTCCGCATTTGTTATGTTTCACAGGGTAGCATGGTTGGTCGAGGAGTAGTTGAATTTTGTGATGGGGGACCTCCTGTAAGAACACATTGCCTTTTCTATTATTTTTCTTAAACATTATTTTTTTGTCAATATTCATGCATAATCATAATCCTTAAACATATATTGTTTTGTACATGATTGTAAAGCATGAAATGGTTTCCTGGTAAAAGAAATTCATCTTGATCTGGTAACTCAATATAATAGGAAAGTGTGAAGGCATATTTTTCCTTTATTAAGCTCCACAAAAGTGTTGTTACTTAAACCTGTTTATTGCTATTTTCAACATTCCTAGTTTTTGTTATTACAAATATAGTGCGTCACTGCACTAAATGTAAAGTGGTTCACAATTCTGTAGGACTGATTCACATTTTCTCTTCAGAAGTGTGGTGGGCTTCTGTTACTGTTCGTACTCATGTATGATGAAAGCACCTCATCCTGTTACTCTCAACCTATCCATTTCAAAAAGCGCTTGTCTAATCCCTATGGATTTTGTGTCTTTCCAAGTCCTTCCGAAACCTTCCTTTAGTTCCATCCATCTAAACTCTTGTAGTCTTCTGCTAAAATCCCACATCAGTTATTGTAACTTCGTAAGTTTTGCATTATAATATATAAAATTATGGGCCATTGCCAATTGGTTTTAGGTTCGATGCTTTGAATTTTACACAATATCAAAGTGAGCGTTCATCCACATGCCAGGCCTAAGTGGCCGCATGTGCTTCACGTTACCTAAGTATATTGATCCACATATTTCGCTCATTCCAACCACATATAAAAATCTCACATCGGGTAGTCTAAGCCTTGCATAAGAATACATAAAATCCTAGGCCTCTTCATTCATTTCAAATGGTTTTGGGTTGGATGCTTAAACTTTAACAGATGGTTTAGACGCCAACCATACTAATCATCTCAGCCTCTTTACCCTACTACTATAATACATTTAGCAACGATAAGACCAAAACGGTATTGTGTTGATTGTAGGGAGAAGATTGTGTGAACCTAACATTACCTGATCGGTTTTTGCCATCTTCATCAGTGTTGTCCTTTGTATTTCTTTCTCTACCTTGTAGCAACTTTTGTTATTACATGTGCTGACTTATTTTTTCTGTATCAATTTTCTAAATTGCTGATGTTCCATTCTATATTTATATATGTGAAACAGGTTAAGAATTTTATATCACTAGCAGGCCCCCATGCTGGTACTGCTTCTATTCCATTTTGTGGAGTATGTGCTTCTTCCTCTTCTCCATGGTTTTTAACAAAAAAATTATCATTTTGAATAATTTTACTTACAATGTATAATAAAGTCATTTTCTAGGTTTTTATTGTATTTGGAATGCACACTTGCTTAAGTAATTAGTTTAAACACAAAATCCTGATAAACAGGAAAAAATTAATTAGGATGAAATAAAGACTTGGTTATTTTCCTCATATGTGAGATAAACATATTGTGAATCAACCCCAGTAAAATATTTCAATGTGATGTCCCATATGTAAACTGAAAGCATCCTGAATTTAGAATATTCACAGTTGTGGAGCGCTGTTCAGAAAGATAATGATGTTTCCTTTTGGAGTTATAAGGACTTGAGCTATTCTATGTAATATAACTTCATTCAAGTATTTGTCTACGTTGAATCCAATTAAAACTAAGTTACATGTGTGGTGTTTGGAGTGTGACATTGGTGCTTCACCACTCATGTTACTTCAAAATTATTTCCATGGCAAAATTATTATCTTGCGTGAATTTAAAACAACCAGAATTTGTGTCATGAGAATGACCAGATATTCTGTTGTATTCACCTTCCCTTTTGACTTTGTAAAACGTGAAGTGACAGAATCAATATTCTATTTCCATCCCATCCTGATCAGAAAGACACTGAAATGCGTTTTTGTCTTCGGAACCCTTGGCAACAGAATTCAATATTGATAGACTTAGAATATGATGGGGAAATAAGTAATATCGGTGGAATAAGTAATATCAAATATATGTTCTATTACTCACTTACCAATATATTAGTTATATATTTTATGTTTTGCAGTCTGAATGGATTTGTGTGCTTCTGGACAACTTAATCAAGTCAGAGATCTACAGCAGCTATATCCAGGTTTAAACTTATTGAGCTCTCAAGTTCTTAATTTTTTTCCTTTTTTCTTTTGTATTTAAGTTTCTGAAACAGGAGACAGTAACATTTGCCTCAGTAAAATGGTATCTCTGTTGAGATTCTTGCGACCAAGTTGTCCTGTTTCTCTCTTGTTATTTATCTCTGTTGGAAACTCGCCAATTGAATTACCTACTTTTGATTGGTTTGCAGGAACATTTGTCTCCAAGTGGTTATCTTAAAATCCCTACTGTGAGTATAATCCATAAAAGATTTTTTGTACTGTCCGTAGGTTCCATACCCCAAGAGTTAAACTTCATCAACTTTTCTATTCTCCAGGACATTGCTGCCTATTTAAAAGGGTGTAGGTTCCTTCCGAGGTTGAACAATGAAATAAATAATACGAGAAATTCCACTTATAAGGAACGGTTTTCGAGCTTAGAGAAGTTGGTACTAATTATGGTGAGGTTTAAAGTTATATTGTCTCTGGCCCATTTGAAACGATTCAGTTTGTAGGTCTAAATTTTATTTAACCTGGCGTCCATGGTTAGTTTGAGCAGGACACTATATTGATACCCAAGGAGACCTCCTGGTTTGGATATTTCCCAGATGGGGCCTTTGATCCTATTTTGCCCGCGCAAGAGGTAACCTATCTACTCCATAGTTCTTGCTCAAGTACTGAATAATAAAAGTTTGTGCTTTATAATCTGAGACCATGGAGAGAAGTCCATATTCTTGTTGCCTAGTGCTTTTTGGCCGTCAATATACTATACTTTAAAGCTTTAGGATTTCTGAACATTGTATTATCCTGCAGACCAAGCTGTACACTGAAGACTGGATTGGCTTGAAAACCTTGGATGAAGCTGGAAAAGTTAAGTTCATTAATGTGTCAGGGGGCCATCTGCGCATCTCTCGAAGTGACATGAAAAAGTATGTTGTGCCATACTTGGAAGACGAAGCCTCAATGCAGCCCAAGAGAGCAGAGCCTTCATCACATAAATCATTTTCATCCATCTGGAACAACTTCCTGGATCTTTTCGGGCTCACAGAGCATCGGCAATTGGTGCTGACTGTTGTTTAATCTGAGTAAGAACACGGGATATACAGAAGGCGGCTGTGAAGTGATTGTTACCGCATATGTTGTTTTCATTTTTAAACAGTATGTGCTATACTAGAATGGGACTTCTTGTGTCTGTTTATTATGCCTCATTGGAGAACGGAGAAGTGGGTTTTGCACTGCAGAGAGTGGCAATTGCATTCGACGAGGTTCTTCCAAATGTTACTTCATAATTTTTTTTTCTTACGAGATTGCTAACTTAGTGTATCCAAATAGCATAAACCGAATCGTTTTCTTTTTGGAGTGATAATAAAATCATATTTGAGGAACGAAAGTTAAACTTTATTACCTTGTTTTAGAATTGAGTTTTTGTTCCAATACCAAATTTGAGGTTATATAAACGACCGAAGAGATCAACTCTTGCCATTTCTCCAAAATTTTGGGACTACTTAAAGCTGAAGGGGGAAATAGGCATAGATAGCACCAGTTTCAATAGTCCATGCAAGAATAGTACAATGTGAAAACATTGCATAACTAGAACGTATAAATACAATTGGGTTAATTACTGTAGACGTCCGTCAACTATGGCCCCATTTGCAATTGGGTCCGTGAACTAAATTTCGTGGCAATTTAGTCCTTTAATTAGACAATAAGTTGCAATTGGGTCCTGCCGTAACTGAATCCGTCGAAATTGACCATGTGAGTGTCACGTGCTCTTGTTGTTGGGGTATCTTCGACTTTTCGTCGTTTAGATTTAGGGTTAATTACTGTAGACATCCTTGAACTATGGCCCCAGTTACAATTGGGTCCGTGAACTAATTTTTGAGGCAATGAAATCCTTTAATTATATTTTTTTTTTTCAGTTTAATTCTTCAGACTCGAAAGGACGTTTTTACCCCTCATTTTGACGGACAAAGTGACAGAGTTGGACGGCAGGACCTAATTGCAACCTATTGTCTAATTAAAGGACTAAATTGCCACGAAATTTAGTTCACGGACCCAATTGCAAATGGGGCCATAGTTGACGGACATCTACAGTAATTAACCCAATACAATTCTATTTCAAACCCTAGTTCTCTATTTCAGACCCCATTGTTTCTCAAATTTGCATGGTTTTCAAAATTATGTTATTTCTGCATAAACCATGGAACCGGTGTTATCTATCTATGCCTATTTCCCTAATATAGGGTTTAGTTGATATTAGTTGAATCAAAGAGATAAACATGTAATTTATTCACAAAATACATCCTCAGAGGCATCACCTCGGAATACTGCCAGTACTAAAAAAACATTCTTAGATTATTAGTCCATTTCTTCAAAGCTGCAACTAAAAAGAAATGGGCAGAGAATCAACTAATGCAATTTTTCATCAGATTGTTGCCAGGACGAGTCTCAAACAGCTTTAATATATATCATTATATAGGAGACATCATCACAAAGAATACGAACAAAAATTGAAAATGGTTAAGGATACAAGTGCTTAAACTAATCCCCCATCTAAACAAACCTTTTTTTTTCTTTATATGATTTGGTACAAAGGGGGTGGGTTACTTGAACCTAAATTAACCATCTTTATGCCTCAGAAATGGGGGACAGAAGAAAAAATGAAGATCAAGCTGATTTGTTGTCGGGGGAAGGTTTAGTTCTTTTACATGAAAGATTACAGAGAACAGCATGCATCCTTGTGGTGCGACATCCTGCTGTCCACGGAAGCTCATAACAAAGCATTAAATCAGCCTCCATCAACAACCCTAAACGGAGATGTTTTGCTGACAGATGAATTAGAGTGATGGTTCTATATGGTGATGCTCAAGATTGCGAAGCACAATTCTAGCAAAGATTTTGGCTTCAAGCGGAGCAGTTGCCGCAGCAGCTGCAGCCCGCAGAACGCGTGCTGCTCCTGCATTCTGCATAAGGCTGGCATGGTGCATGGCATGCCGGCCACCAGGAATGGTAAACTGCAGTTGAAAGAGTGCATACATAAAAGATTGTTCTCCTTAAATAAATATAGGATATCTGCATTGGCGTGAACACCACCTGGAAATATACCCTTTCTCAAAGAGGGAGAGTCTAAATATGCACAATTACCTGAAGAAGAGCAAATGCAGCACATGCCTTGAGAACAGATGATGGATTCCGTAGCATGGTAACAAATCTTCCAATTTCAGCCCCGCTGACAGTACAAGGAAAAGTCAAAATTCTGACAGAAAAAAAGCAAATACTACGGGGAAAAATAAAAGTAGACCTCTCAATTGACAATATAAATGAACTTCCTGGCTAGATGTACATAAACCAGAACAGTAAAACAATCTTTGCACAAACATCAATCACTAGAAGATAAATAAATAATCGATCGACACCCATAAACCAAGGAGATAAAAGTAATACTATCAAAAATAAAGTATCAAGTAATTTGGATTATATTTTAATGTTATTTGATAAATTTCAACCATAGCAAAAAGGTTCAAAGGTCCTGGAAAACATTGGAACTACGACTGTTGAATATGTTATAGATGACACATGATTTCCACAAAATGCATGGTATGCAGGAGTAACAATATTAATTAACTAAGGACGGCTAACAGGCATTCAAGGGAACCAAATGAGTGGCTTAGAAGTTGGATGATTATATGCCTGTATAACCAAATGAAAGAAGATGAGAGGAAGGCCAAAGGAACAATGAGTTGAGTGATTATGGAAAAGGATCAACATGGCCAGAGAGAGAGAGAACCTGCATCTCAGATGTCCTGCTTCTTGAATACGAGCACCTTCAGTCACTTGTGCCAATGCTGCAGGGGCTGATGATGCTGCAGCAGCAGAAAATGTTTGTTGATCAGAAAATGTGAGGACAAAGGCCTCAATGTGCTTAAGAGCCATCCTTCTAGAGCCATCTAAGCTCACACTCTTTGAGATGCTTTCTGATGAAGTCCCTATCAAGGCAAATTCATCCATTCTGCACAGAGCATTAACTAACTTTAACATAAGAAGAAAAAAAAAATTTAAGATGCATGTTACTCCCAGAAACAATTTTCATCCCAGTTCCATAGTGAGAAAAAATTTACTTCCCATGTAAATAATCATTATCATATACCTATGCCGGAGGAGACAGCAAAATTTCAAAAATGTCACAAAAAAATAAGCATGGCCACCAACTTCACATACTCTTGACAGGTCGAGATGCGCACTCTCTAATAATAGTGTGACTTATAAGCTGTAGGTATTTTTTAAATCAAGGTTTTCAACCAATGCAAGTTTTCTATATCTCTTTACTACAAGATATTCCTATATAACACACAAGAAAGTCAAAATTCCCAAAAAAATAAAAGGAAAACACTTCAAAGGATAAATTCCACCCATGGAAAAAATCTGAGGCATGATATTTGAATCAAAGGCTTCTACACCGAAATCATCTTGTCAGAGCTACCAGCAAAACCAGGTTTCCTTAAAAAGAATAAACCATAAGACTCAAAGGATATTTAAACCCCATTACATATAGAACAAAAATCCAGGCATTCAAAAGAATCTTGAAACAAAATAAAGGGTATTATCCACACAGAAAACAACTAGGCTACAGTCACACTACAACAAGTACCTGCCATCAAACATGTACGCCAATGCCAATGCAGCCATGAAGCGAGCCATTTTTGACACCGATGAAGAACAAAGATTAACAAGTGCAGGAACACCTCCTTCTTCCACAATACGGAGAGCATTACCAGGGTTAAAAGCAAGATTCCAAAGAGCACCTGCAGCCGTTTCATGGACATCCTGAAAGTTGAAGAAAAAATTAAAATCATATCATTTTCATATTGTATGAAAAAATAAAATCAAACAAAAAGAGGTTGATAGGAGACATGAGCGGATATCTGTAAGTACGTGCACTAAACTCAATGAAGCATACCCCTGAAGGACTATATCCACAAACCTTGAACAAAAACAAAGGTTAAATAACTAAAAAACTTTCTAATTGGAACACAAGTGAATTTATATGCAAGGCCCTGAGCAACTATACGCTTGAAAATATGTTACAGGTGTTTCCAAACAAGACCCAATATTCAATGACAGATTCATTATTTTGGAACTTTGAAGCAATATAAAAGCCTTCTAGCATCGTGCTGTTATTCAACGCAAAATGGAAACCAAATAAAGAGTAAATGAATATAAGAACTTTCCTAATTTGACTCACAGCGAATACAGGATGTAGAGATCTTAGCTTCGGTTTCCAAAATTTCTCATATCTCATTATTTTACAGATTGTCGGCTATTATCTACTAAAAAATAAGACACGCAAAACTACTCAAATACTATACTGTTTCATACTTAATTTCAAACTGAAGCACGCACTGTCACTAAATTCGGCTTCTATATTTCATTTTGGAAAAACATATGTTCCCATAAATTGAGTAATCAATTCCAGAGCCTAGATGAGTGCAATCCACAACGACGGAGTACTATTAAACTTATTTCTGAAACAATCTTAGTAGTCAACACAACTATCATTCTTTAACTATAAAAACCATCTGCAATTTTGATAAAATAAAAATAAAAAGATAATATTAAAATTTGCTTAACAGTGCTTCATTTCCTCTTATTGACCAAGAATATTCTGTTTACATAAGATAATTTTTCCCGTATAAATGTTTGTTTAACCAATTCAACCTAAATTTGGAAATTTCAAACATACTTGGCTTGTTTAAGAAATGTAATACCACTATAAGAATTTCCAGATCAAGTTTTAGTGGCAGAATAGAAATTTCGTCATTTTTTTTCAAAGAAACCAACTTTTATTAAATGACGCAAGAAAGATACAGCAGAAGTGGCCAAGCAGGCCACAACCGAAAACAACAAACGTCTAAAACGTCTAACACTACATGATTTGTTCCATTTGACGATATTTACTAATCTTGAAAATAACTACTGCTGCATTTGCCAACAAAGTTAAGACAATAGTTTAAAAATGGACCTTAAAGATTTCGAATGATAATTGAAAAAATAAAATAAATACTTACTGCAGCTTCAGAACGTGCCAATGCAATCAAAGGCACAACACCTCCTTCCCGTCCAATGGCAATGCTAACAATGAACAAAAAGTGAATATCAATAATTCCAGCATTGAACGAATAGTAAATATCCATATCATTGAAAGAACATGGGAGTCTTAAGACTATGATGGAATTCAAAAAACAACAATATGTGACTGGAGAACAAGGATATTTAGCAGATCACTAGTTATTTGATCCATTCATAAAAGGCATTAAGTGAGTGATATTCTTTAAGAGCATAAGAATTGAGTAATTTTGAAAGGAATCATTCCAGAATGAAAAATGACCCCATTACCCAAATGAAGCATGATCAAGAAACACAACTAATTATAGGCATTCATCTTAATAAGTCCTTTAGATGGAATCTGGGTTCTAATAATTGCTCACAGATTAGCTACTCGCTCGAGGTTTTCATGTATATTACACTTCTTTTTTCATGCGAGTCTACATAACCTGCCAGTTGACCCAATGGACAGCACACACACAGACCTCCCCCACCACCACCATTTCCTTCCTTTTATACATTCTACGCTTGTTTGGCAGCAAAAGTTTCAAGAGACTAATCATCACTGTCTAGCACTAGAGTGAGACCAGATATCTTACATTACATTCCAACAAGTTCAGTAATGATATAAGATACATACATTTGAAATAAATAAAAAACAATATCTCCAAAAAGACATGCATTATCAGGCCAAACTCTGTCTCATATTAGTTTTTGAACTAGTCATTCCTAGTTGTGTTAAGAAGAGCAAGCACATACCTATTGGCTTCTGACACTGACAATCCCCAAAGAGCACCAGCAGCCCTTTCTTGAAGACCTGGGGAGGCATTTGAGCAGCCTTGTGCAAGAGCAACCTAAATAACCCACGTGAGATACATACAATGCAACTTTCTGGCGTATAATATAAAAAAATTGCACTTTAGCTAGTCAGGTCACTTGAGCTTAAACAAAACAACAATTTCAAAGTATCACTATTTTAGCTCAAATGAAAGATTGAACTGTTAAATTGTACCAAAACTTTAAAACAGTTTAAATTTCCCTACTCAACTTGAAATCAGCATTTTCTCACATAAATGGGCATATACCAACAACAACAAAAAAAAAAATAGTGTCAAAATGCATCTGTTGGTGCAGCAAAAATGAAATGGGCTAGCATTACCAACATTCACATTTTTAACTCATACTGACAAGAAACCAACTGGACCCAGATTATACGTTTGGGTTTAAATTGTAATCTTGCATGACAAAAAACTAACAGTACATAAACAAAAACACACACAAAAATTGCTGGAAATTATGCATGTTGGAAGGGTTTTCCCATCCTTCAGCTTAAAAATTGTGAGTCCAAATGCCATTCAAATTATCACCAAAAGGCTTGATGCAGATATGAAATGGTTCACACAAAGAAACTTCTAAAACCATCTGTTTTAATCAATTTCCTTTGATATTCTCGTAGATCCAGACCAGAAAGGTAACAAGTTTTGGTCAAACCCTAAAATGTGAAATAGCTCTTACTAAAGACTCTTTCATAATAAAATAGCATTTATTACAGCATAGTAACAACCTATTAAATTCTCCAGAGAAAAGAAATAGTACATAAAAACAAGGGAAAAAGTTCAGCTTCAAGCAAAAAAGTTGAGAAAACTGAAATTAGCATACATATATATTTTTGAAAACCTAAAATAAAATTATATGGTTACAGTTTTGAATGAGCTAGGTCCCCTCACAGCATATCAGGGTAATACACTGCTTTCAAGGACAAAGACCGGGTTCAAACTTGGGCATTCTCCTCTAGTAGAATATCTTAATAAATTTAAAACAAATAAATGGCTTTTCCACTAATAAATAGAGAACAGATTTTAATGCAAAAACAACCTTTCCCATGAATCTCAAAAACAAGAAAAGGTAAAATCACTGTACTTTCCTTATCAACTTCGGCCGACAGGAACATCTTCCATACGCACTCTTCATTATGCATCATAGTGAAAAAAATTGGTATTTTCAATTATCATTTTCAAGAAGTAGTAATTTTTAGTGCAAAGAGTTCCAATCAATTATTTTTGTTCCCCGAGCCAGCAAGCAACCTCTATGACAGAAAGCATTAAGAGATTAAGAAGCTATTTCTACATAGGACCAAACAATTTTCTTCCTCTAAAGCACATCAAGTAATATACTTATCCTGAAATACTTTCTTTCTTTTAGGGATTTGAATGAGAAGCTAGCATGGATACTACTGGCATCATAGGGTTGTGATCAATGAGGGTAAATAATATATCATACCAAGGCCTCAACACCGCCAGCTGCGGCAATTGCTTCTCGGTTTCTGTCATCGAACGATAGATTCCACAATGCACCAGCTGCCTCTTGCCTGTTAAACAGGAAAACAAGGTATAGTTTTACCTTGGTTGCACAGATAGAAGTTGACAAAGCTATAAACAAAATGAAGAGAGTGAAAAACCAATTGGTCATGAGTTGGAGAGGCCTAAGACATTATATTGTAACACTAGGCTTTACACTCCTGATGTGGGATATACTCTCAACATACCCTCTCACGTGTGGTAGCCAAACACAGATAACTTATATTGGGTGACGTAGGAACGTGTTTGGCCACTAGGCCTAACCTGTGAATTTCTCGCCTAATACTATGTAGAAGTTAGGGCATCCAACCCAAAACCAATTTGCCATGAGTGAAGAGGCCTTTTGACATTACATGTTGTAACTCAAGACTTTGCATTCCCGAAATGAGATACTCTCAACGAGTCTAAAGCTTAAGCATACCAATGAACATTTCTTAACAATTGAAAACTTTCTTATTACTTTTGTTCCTTAATTGAGATTCTGCTTCCTTTTATTGTGGTGTTTGTTGGAGGAGGAAGAGGAAGAGGGAGCAGAGGTACCTTGTTGCATTGGTGTGTATACAGAATTAATTAAGAATAAAAAAATTCACTGGAATGAAAGTATATGTAGATGACAGAAAAATATCAAGCGAATACAAATAAATTCACCCAAAATATTCGAGTAGCTTAAACAATAATGTAAAATGTAATCCACAGTAAACTACCTGACACCTTCATGAGGAGATTGTGTAAGCTGAACAAGAGCTTCAAGAGCACCTGCCTCTTGTCCAACTGCAGCATTATTACTATTACTATCTCCATGAGCAGCCAAATTCGCCAAGGCACGGGCAGCCTGGTATAGCCAGAAGTGCATTAAATAATTTGCTAGAAAGCAACGCACAATGCACAAGTACACTAGCACACACACAGGTGCATTAACAAGAGGGAAGTAGGGGGGAGAGAGAGAGAGAGAGAGAGAGAGAGAGAGAGAGAGAGGATCCCATTGTAAGATGCACACCAAACTAGATAATATTTGACATTTGAAAATACATTTTAATTAAGAAATAAAAAATTCCTAGCCCATACCATTTTAGTACCAAAGTGCTGAAAGAAAAAACATGTGGGGTTAGGTATTATCGATGAGGCTGAATGAAAGGGAATCCAATACAATTGTGAACGGATGTCACTAGAAGATCCAGTCAATACATAGAATAAGGAAAACTTTTCATTAATTTAATGTTATACTGCCTGCCATAAGTCCAAGCCATGAATTGGCACTTAGATACTGAGGCACACCATATGAGCCTTAGACCGAGACAGGCTTTCAGAATCATACGAAAATAGTATGAGATTCTTATAAACAAAGGACAAACGAGTCACCACAACCTGAATCTTGACGAGGTGGGTGTCAAGGTCAAAACCACAATAATCAAGACCAGATTTGAAGGTTTTTCCTAAAACGTCAACCATCTTTAGCTATACAATAGATTATACACAAGCTCAAGTTGAGTCTTTGTCGAGTTGTCATTTGGAGCTTAGCAATATTATAAGATCAAATGATCCAATTGAGCCCACCAAACTTATAGCAATAATTAAAATAAGTAGTGAGAAGGCTTCTAAGTTAGTCTAAAGAAACAAACATGTAGGCATCAAGAAAGCAAGCAACATTGATTTCTGAAATTTTATTTACAAATCACTTAAGTGGGCATTCTAGAGATTTCAGTATGCACATCCAGGATACTGTGACAATGAAAAGATTTACTACCTGCTCTTGCACTCCCTCAAACTTGCAGTTACGAGCAAGCATCACCAAAGCCTGCACACCACCTGCCACTGCAACCTCTGTGCTACACTTGTCATCAGCAGCTAAATTCGCCAGTGCACCAGCTGCACGTTCCTGAAATGACACACATGGGAAGCAAGCCACAACTTTAATCACCATGCAACAGAACCCCAAGTGTATTGCATGACATGTTAGCATTGTATGGAAAGAGAAAAATACGGGACAAAAAGGTAATGTACCAGAACTCCATCACCACCAGAGGACCATTTGAAGATAAGATCAACTAAAGCTTTTACTCCACCAGCCTCCGCAATGGCACCCTAACCAGAAAATTGAATTTATTACAAGGAAAATTTTGGGGTATATGTCGGTGAGAAAACAATAGATTGTAGACTATCAAACCTTGTGCTCTTCTCCAACAGAAAGATTCCAGAGTCCTCCAGCAGCCTCTTCTGCAACCAGCCTGTTCATAGACCTTGCCAAACCAGCGAGAATATTGATTCCTCCTTCCTCAGCAACAGCTTTTGCAACATTGGCATTAACAGACAAGTTTGCTATAGCCTATTCAAATAACAAATAGGAAAAGGAAAGTCAGCCTAATTCCACATCTACATCACCTAATAACCAGTTCCTATACTGACCAAATAAAACAAGTATTAGTTCAAAAGAGGAGTATCCACAATTACATGAAGAAGAAAAAAAAAATTAACCTTAGCAGCCTCTGATTGGAGCCCTTCCCTCCAAGATTTTGCTAGGTTTAGGAGAAGGCGTATGCCACCATCCCGCATAACCGCTTCAGCCCTCCCGCAATCTATGCTAGCATTTTCATCATCAATAACAACAAAAGTTGCAAGTCCTGTAGCTGCCCTTTCTTGAACATCCTCTTGTGAGCTTTGCATTAAATTGAGCAACAATGATGCGCCCTGCTTGAGCCAAAAAACATCTAAACCCTGTTGATTGCTCTCGGCAATGCGCAAAAGAGTATGAGAGAGAATCCACTCAATCCAAGTCATTATGTCATCCAAGTTCTTATCCTTGTTCTTTGAATTCCTCCAATCCAAAAACACATTCTTCCCTTTCTTTGTAATGTCGACTAATAAAAAAGCTATTTCTTTCATAATTTCTGTAAAACGGGCAAGTAACAATTTATTTTTATATTTACGAGGAGCAAAGTTGGTGTCTTCTTCAAGCACAGGACAATTCAAGGCACATAAAACCTTCAAGCTCTGTGATGATGATAATAACCGTGAAACAGCAGCCGAACCAATATCAGTTCTTGAAACATCTAGCCCAGTCAAGTTAGGCAACTTATGCCAAAGATGTGAAACCACACCCCATTTCATATTTGACGTCCCTGCTACAGAGAGAAAACGAACTGATAAAACATTTCCCAATGCCATCTCGTCAATGTTCAGACAGTCTATGAACCCGATATCAGTCAAATTTTGACAATTCTTAGTTAAAGCAATAATAGCATCAGCGTGAACATCCCTAATTCCCGAAAGTCGAAGCTTTTTCAATTTAGGACAGCAAATAGCTATTGCTTTTATAGCATCACTGCTGATCCTTTCACAGAAATCTGGCCCAAGCTGGAGGCTTTCAAGTGCCTCGTGCCGAGCCACAATCACAGAAAGTGTAGCATCAGTTATTTTTCTGCAGTAATCACCACTTATTTCACGTAAATTCCTGGCCCGAAGATGCAATATTGCATCAGCAGATTCTGCTCCCCGAAACCGAAGCTTCTGAAGATTCACACATCTTGCAGCAAGTGAACCTGCCATGGCATCATTGCATTTGTGTGCCCTAAGATCCAAAGAGGTCCACAAACATGGAGAAATTCCAAGAACTCTCCATGTTTTGCAAGTTGATGATAAGCTTGCCCGATCACGATAGTTCAGACACGAAAACAACTGGATTACTGTATCATCTGGCAAACTAGTCCAATCAACAATCCAATTTTGCACTGAACCTGAAACTTCTTCTTCAATTTCTGGATAACAAGGCAAAACCACCTTCTCCTTACCCTTCCTAGCCACCTTCCGCCGCACCCTACGACTCATATCTCAATCAATATACACAGACCCAGAAACCAATAGTCCAAAACCATTCAACTTCACAATACCCAAATCTTATGACCAGTGAAGAAACACGCACAGACCCAGAGACATGTAACCTTTAAACTCAAATCCCAAGTTCTAAAACCAGTAGGGAGAACACGACAAGCCCAGAAACCAATACTGTTCGCCCCAAAAACCCTAATGCTCAGACAAGAAAGTAATTGTATATGTAGTAAACAGAATTAAAAGGTTAACAATATACAACAATCCAAGTCTACCGATTTCAAACACCCAACGAAATCTGGTATCCTAAATGCATTACACAGAATAGATTATATGGTTTCTGTCAAACCTGCGAGCTGAGGCTATGTGGATACCCTTAAATCTTCAAGCTTTCCAACAAAATCATATGCCTTTTATAGAATTGCTTTCTAGAAGCTGCAAATAGAGGTTTTGATTGATGAGAGAGTGAGCAAGGGAGAGAGGAGATAGAGCTGAACAAGGGTCGGAGAAAATTCAGGTGTGTTTTTTACAGAGAGAAAGAGGAGAGCAAAGCCAAACCCTCAAAGCATGTATCTACCCCTCTCCCCAATAGCCTTCGCTTCTTGTTTTAGTGCACCAAATGAGAGAGAAAGAGGGAGGAGGGTATGTCTGTGGAGATATTGGGATAAAAGGAGAGAAGAATTACAGCATTGAGGTGTGAGGAGCCAGAGAAGAATGGTGTGAAAAACCATATAGCTCATCAAGGAGCATCAAAAATCAATAACCTCCATTATATAGTTTGCAATATTTGGTCTTTCGGCAAACAACAATTTTTGGGTTATGCAATTGTTGGACTTAAAAAAAAGTTGTATACAATCCTTATTCTTAATAAATTTTTATTGTTTTACCAAGGAAATCAATAGATATAAAATCTCATGAAAACAAATGCATTGGGAAATCCCTCTTCTTTTTACCCCAAATTTTCATTCCCTCTCTGTTTCCTTTTTGTTTCTAATTGTGGAGTTCAATATACTTCTAATTAGGGGTGGGCATAAAAACCGATAAACCGATCAAACCGACCGAACCAACCCAAACCAAACCGAAAAAGAGTGTTTTTTGACCAAACCGAAAAAGTCAAACCTGGACCTGAACCGAACCAAAGGTCCACGGTTCGGCTCTCGGTTCCAATTTTTTCAGAACCGGTGGACCTGAACCGAACCGGTTAATATTTAAATATATATATAATTTACACGTGGCCTCATGTGATTGGGCAAAAAAAGAGGAAGAGTGAGAGTGCTTGCACCAGATCCCTTACGCAATTTTTTTTTTTCCACCAGAGTCACACACACGCTAGTCTCTCTCTCTCTCACTCAGTCTGAGTCTTCTTTCTCTTCGTTTTTGACCTAAGCTAAGACCAAGCGGCGCCTCACCTCACCTCTCTCTCTCTCGAGCTCGACCAGCCTCAGATCTCTCTCTCTCTCGAGCTCGACCAGCCTCAGATCTCTCTCTCTCTCTCGAGCTCGACCCGCCTCAGCTCTCTCTCTCTTGACCAGCCTCAGCTCTCTCTCTCGACCTGCCTCAGCCTCAGCTCTCTCTCTCTCGAGCTCGACCCGCCTCAGCTCTCTCTCTCTCTCGACCGCGCAGCCTTCAGCCCTGCACGCAGCGGCAGGTCAGCTTCTCTTTCTCTTATATCTGTTAAATTTTTTCTCAGTCGCTTCTTTGCTCCGCTAACTCTCTCTTCTTATCTCGATTTTTCTATTTTTTCCCAGCGGCAGGTCACCAAATCGACATCTATTCCTTCCTCTCCTGCGATTTCTTCTGTGGGTTTCTCTCTCATATCAGTCAAAGGTGATTAAATTTATGGTTTATTCTAGCATCATCTTCCTTTGAATTTAGGGTTTATTCTAAATTAAATATATGGTTTTTTTTCTTTTAAATTAGGCTTGTCGATTTGGTGGTTGAGGTTGATGTGATGATATATTTTTTCTGTTAAGGTTTTAGCCTTTAGGGTTGTCGAATTAGGGCTGCCACCAATTAGGTTATGCTGTGTTGTGATGATTATTTGAAATTGACAAAGAAATTATGAACTGTAAGTATCATGCATTATACAAATTAGGGCTGCTAGCATTTAGGTTCTTCTGTTAAATTATTCTAATTAGGGCTGCTACCAATTAATTTTTGTTTTATGAAATTAGGTTCTGTTTTTGCTGCTGCTATTCTGTTGTTATGTTGCTGTGTTAATTATGTTTATGTTTCCTTTTGTTAAATAGGTTGTGCTGCATGCTAGGTCTGTTTTGATTGGTTAGTTTCTGTTTTTATTAAAGAATAGATGGAAGAGTGATGATATATTTGCAATCTGACATAGTTTAGTTCATGCATGATACTTCAATTTTTTTGAACGAATTATGGTTAGTTACATATTAAAGATTAAGACATGCAGTTCAAATTTTGGTTTTAATTTTATGAATTTTTTTTAGAGCAATGGGTATTTGGTTTGAATTTATGAAAGGAATGAAGCTTGTTTGTAACCTAACCCTTTTTTTGATTTCATTCACAGTTGTTTAGCATCGTTGCTGCTGCTGAGCTTTGAAAGTTTGGAAAATTTTGCTTAAATGGAGGTAAATATTCGCTGCTGCTGCTAATCTATTTAAATATGTTTTTGTAATCTGTTTAAATCTGTTTTTGTAATCTGTGTTTGTAATATGTTTAAATCTGTTTTTGTAATCTGTTTTTGTAATCTGTGTTTGTAATTTATGTTATTATATTTTGTAGAAATGGGGAGTAAAACATCCACAACAAATTTGAATAAGACTCTCCCTTCTTAGTGTGATTAAGATATGTTGGAAGGTATTTTTCTTGCATCTTATTTTAATTATGATTTGTTGATGGTGAAACTTTGTGTTAATTCTTGTAAGTGTTGTGTAGGTTGCTTTGGTTAAGGCTTTTGGAAGAATGGATGCAGCAGATTTTTTGCAACAATATTATCTTCATGTGTATTTTTGTGATGAGTTGTAATCTTTAATTTCATAAGTTTAATTTGGTTTGTTTATTATTTTTTGTAATGGTTTGTAAGAGATTATATTTCCTTTTCTTGGTTGGTTGGTTAAATGTGTGAATGTGAGATTCATTTAGTTTAGAAATTTAGAATTTAGATTGGAATGATGGATTTTTATAGGTTGAGTTTACATAATTTCAGGTTTTGAAAGATAAGTAAAAAGTGTTTTGGGCTTGTTCATAAGAATTTAATAGGTTTTGGCAATTTGACAACAAAAAATGTGTTTTGGCTGAATGAAAGTAAATCTGATTTGGGCTTTGTTTTGCTAAAAAAAAACGATTTGGGCTTTTTTTTGGCGAATTAAATAAGATTTGGGCTTTTGAAAATGTTAAAATTGGGCTTAAGCCCAAACCGATCAGAACTCAGAACCGACCCGAGAACCGAGGCCCATTTTTAGTTCGGCCCAATTTCGGCTTTCACCCTAGACCCGACCCGATCCGAGAACCGAGCTTTCCTTCGGTTCGGCCCGCGGGTCGGCCAAATTTTGACCCGACCCGAACCGTGCCCAGGCCTACTTCTAATGTATCCGCTGAGACGAAAATAAAGATTGGGTCGAACTCCTAGTTTGTGTCAAGGTAATAATTGTGAATAGTCATTGACTCCTAGGGAAAAGGTAGAAGAGTGAGCCCCATTATGTGACATAGAGTTACATCATCTTTTCATATGTAATGTGAAAACTCATACATCTTCTAAGTCCCATATTTTTAATGTTGGCATTGTTTTGCTTACATAAACAAGCATATGTACGGCTAGGGGTTTGTTGGTCAAATGAGTAAGAGCGTTTATTCTTACATTCATTTAGGTTCAATTTTCTCCTCCTCTTGTTAAAAACAAGCATGTGTATGTATTTAGGCTCACAAGGAACACAACATTCCTCCATCATGTTGATTCTCAAGTTGAGAACTAAGGGCATCTACAATTCTATTGATTCCTTCTTGTCATTCCATTTTTTTTCTAATTAATACAAAGGGAACTCTTTTCATGAGCTAACAACCAATGGATATCAAAATAGACGAGGCTCCAATGCTTGGCTTCCATCGATGGACATGATTTAGAGGTCAATTGGTTGATATATCCATCGTTCTAAGTATTACATGCATGCATTCATTCATCAACATTGTCTACTTTATTCTTTCACTTTTTTTTTCATTTATGAATAGTTTTTTCTCTTAAGTGGTGAATGATGTATTTATTTCCAACTACAGTTCTTGATATGAATTTTATCACTTGAATTTTGTGGTGAAAGAAGAATAGGAACCTCAAATACACTATTTCTTACTTGACATTGTCCATGCGGATCCCATAAAGATAGGAACTTTCGAGAACACTCTCAACTTTATCATCAACCCCATATTATAGAGCATGAAACCCTAAAAGACTAGGAAAATCAAATTATCAACCTAGAGAAATTGGAAGAAAAAAAAAAGGTAAGTAAACCATAATACAGAAAAATTCTAAAACTACTTAAAATACATAATCCAACTCAAAAATCCTAAATTCAATGGAAAGAAGAAACTAAAAATAAAAATCTAAAACTGGAAAGTCTGCATGGCCAACGATTGTATACGGAAATATTTTGCTCACTACTTTAACCCAATGTGTATTCTCACCAGCCCTCTCAATACTTGACGCACGTGTCTATAGACATAATCATGGTTAACTTTCTACTTTGTATTTATGGAATCATGATTTTCCATATAGACATGTGTCAAGTGTTAAGAAGGGTCGTGAAAATACACATTGGTTAAAGTGGTGAGCAAAAATACTCTCATTGTATACAAGAGGTTGCTTCCTTAATCCATCTTACTCTTTGAATATTCTTTCATAGGATTCCAATTGCACTTATAGCATATTTACTAATAAGGAATGATAGTGTAAAGAATGGGATCCCCATTCAAAGTCATTCTAGTATTCACTAACACTTTGAGAATCAAAACAAGAGTGGGACTCGTATAAAATCAGCAATCACACCCATGATATTTAAAGAGTGAGACTCCATAGTGAAAAGGTGGTAATTGATGGTAATCATGGATCATCAGTAATCACTCTAATTAATACTCACTGCGATTCCAAGTTAATAAACATGTCATTAGACTGCATATTATCATACGTGACTTATCGAGTGTATTGAGTTGCATGCCAAATTGAATTTATAATTAAACCATAAAGAAATTTTCAGTTTTTTTTCATCAACTAAGTGTTGAACACAACGCATTTTAAGCACCCGATCCACGGCCCATGTTTCCTATCGTAAGTCAAGAAACAAAAACCTTTCCACTTAAGTTTTTGGATTTATTTGTCTTCTTCGAGCTTTAAATGTAAAATCTCTCATTGTCCCTCCAAAATTTGTTTTACTGATTCCTTGTACTCTCGAGTTGCTAGGATTTTTTGTGTGTGCCTAATCTTATAGAATTTATGTCATAGTTTGGAGATCAAAGACTCATAAAACCCTTTGAATGCTATAATTTCTTAATGTTGGGAAAAATTCCAAAATTTTAGTCAACCAATTATTGAGGTTGTACAAGTTGTGTATTGATATATGTTTGGTCAACTTTGCACTACTTTACGTGAAATTTGATGCATTTATTCGTACTTGTTATCTTTCATACTCTTGGGGTTGATTTTTTCTTTTTCCTAATATGGAAGAATTGTAAAACAATGGTCAACCCTATATGTTCACATTCACGATTAGAGTTCGATTCTAGCCGTCTTCTCGTAATGGCATAGTTTTATAAATATGCTTGTTTACATGATACATCAACTATTGGAAATCTATTCATAGTCGTTCCCATATGTTTTATTAACTTACATTAGCTATTTCATCCCCGTAACTCGGATGGCCAATTCTTCATTTTCTGTTTGCAACTCAAATTTTCTTCCTTAAATTTCTTTCAAACAATGCTTCGAATTTGGCTTCCTATTAAATCATACATGGTTGTAAACCTTTCTCCTGATAGATAGCTATAGTTTGATATGGTTTCAGTAAACCCTACTAGCGTCGTTGTAGCTGGAAGAAACGTTTGCTTCTGTAGTTTCGAGAGCCTACCTGGTTGTATTTTCCATTTTCTTATTACAAATGGGATGTGTAGACATAATTGTGAAGGAAATTAAAGCACCAATGTTTCAATCATCTTGGAATTGCATGTGTCACGGTAAAAATGTTTTCCATCCTTGTTTTTTAGATTCTCTCCTATATGTTCCAATGAAACTCGTAAGCCCCCTTAGTCATCATCGGATTCGGATTATTTGTTTCCATTAAGTAAAAGATACTAAAATTTGGTACAAAAAAGAGAGTAGAAGATGCTAGAAGAGGAAGCCCCATTCATAATTGCATCCAACAATGGTTATGAGTTGCCTGATCTACTCCGGTGCCCCATTCTCATTAAAGCTTGAGTGTTTCAAGCTCCTTGTGGAATCTTCTTGCAATGGGGGACCGTTAAATTGAAAAAATAAAAAAAATTGCTGCCGCCAGAAGTTGGGTCAACGAGGTAGGCCTACCTCAAAACACACACGCACACCAAAAATACGGTCGATGTATTATGGTCAACCCGAATGGGCTACGTCCACATTGGGTTGTATCAATTTTTATTTTTATTTTTTATGAGCTGGGAGTTAAAGTAGATGATTATGTGTCTTATAGGCAAGATTGTTCCTCTACTTGGAGAGGTGTGCTTCATGGGACTGAGCTTTTAAGGAAATGTATGGTTTGGAGGATTGTTACAGGGGTAGTACTAAGTTTTGGAAGGATAATTGGATCAATAATGCTCCTTCGATGCAGCATTTTGCAGCTGAGAATATTAGTGATGTGAATTATACCGTTTCCAGTTTATTTAAGGATGGTTGGTGGGATATTGATAAGTTAAGAATTTTACTTGCTGGTATATTTGGAAATGGGGGAATTTCCAAGTGTTTAATGATGATACAAATTTATTTATTTATTTTTTCGGTAAATAAACTGAGGTGTCCCCACACCTAACTGATGGGGTTAATCCCCGCTCAGGGTTTGGCTTGTCCCTGGCCACAAAGTGCTTCCAACTGGATTCGAACCCCTGCCATTTGAGGCACTAGGTAGCTCGCCAGCTGGAAGTGGCAGTTTGCCAACCGCACCACACCTTGTGGTTTGTGATACAAATTTATCCATTGACCCTTTAAAGAGTATTATTAATGTTGTGCAAGAGTGGTTTCAAGCTTCTCATATGCTTACTATTGAATCGTCTGAGGTTCATGCCTTTTTGGCTTGGGAACCTCCTATGTTGGTTTTTAAAAATTGCATGTTGATGGCACTAGGAAAACTGGGTCGGGTCTTATTGGTGCTGGAGGGGTTATTCGAGATGCTTATGGGAATTGGTTAAGTGGTTTTTCAGTGAATTTAGGTCAGGGGCAGATTCTTGAGGCTGAAATATGAGGTTTGTTTTTTGGTTTGAAATTGGCTGTTGAGAAAGGTATTGCTTATCTCATTATTGAGACGGACTCTGCAGTTGCAGTTGATCTTCTCCATCAACATGCTATTCTTGATCTTCATCCTCTTGCATCTTTATCGTCTAGCTGCTGGCAGTTAATGCAGCAAATAGATAGATGCAGCCTTCACTATATTTACAGGGCAAGGAATAGTGCTACTGATTGGATGGCTAACAAAGACTCAGTAATAGCCTAATAGTAATGGATAATGCTCTAAACTTCTCTTATTGAAAAACGACGGGGAAAAAATATAAAAGAAAAAGCGAATCCCAGAGTATAGCCTATTTATTAAAAAAAAGTAAAAAAAACATAGAGCCAAGTAAAGTCGTCCCGCTATACTAATTTTAAAATAAATAAAAAAGGAAAAACCGAGTATAGCCGAGCGGCTATAAAATTTTGAAAAAAATATTAGAAAACCTAGTATAGCCGATCGGCTGTACTATTTCTTTATTTTTATTTTTATAAAACAGAGTACTGTATAGCTATACTATTTCTTTTATATATAAAAAATTAGAAAAACCAAGTATAGCCGACCGGCTATACTATTTCAGTAAAAAAAATTTGAAACAACCTAGTACCGTGCGGCTAAACTATTTAATTAAAAAAAAATTAAGCAAAAATGACCCTTGAAGTTGCATTAGTTTATATTTTATAGATTTAATTTGGTATAACTATGTGGCTATAAAAATAAAATACGTACGTGTTTTATTCCGCAAAATTTTGGCAAATTATAACTTAAAAGTTTGGCCACTATATAATATTTGGGAGTTTCACTAAAACACCCAAAATGGGGGCTGAAATTATAAAAAAACCCAACACCCAAAACACTTTATAAACACACCCAAAACCCATCATTACACACACTCAAAACCCATTTATAAACACACCCAAAAAATATACAATTGTTGATTGTGGGGTTGATTTTGGGTGTGTTTCTATGTTTAAATAGTATTTGGGTTTTTTTATAAATACATGTCTAGGATTGGGTTTATTTATAAATATCTAATAATATTTTGACATAATTTATTAAACTATTTGCATATATATTATTTTTATTCAATAATATGTGAGAAGTATGTGTATAATACGTGAATTTTTTGTTTATTATTGAAAAGTTTGTGAAAAATAGGTGTATTAAACATGAAAAACCCATACATACATGTTCAATACGAGTATTGTATGTTTGCTTTTTTTTTTTAAAAGGTGAATTTTACTGAGTTTTTAAGACATATACAAAGCACAAATGTAATATTGAAAAATAAGTACGTACTGTATAATACAATATGAAATGTGAAAGTGCTAAATTCTTTATACGGTAATAACTCTAGAAAAGTAAAAAATAAAAAGGCGACAATAGAGACTCGGGTGATGGCATAATAGTAATGGTATAACCGTGTGACTATAAAAATAAAATACGTACATGTTTTATTCCTCAAAATTTTGGCAAATTACAACTTAAAAGTTCGGCCACTGTACAATATTTTAACATCATTTATTTAACTTTTTAAATATATATATTTTTTGTATTCAATAATATGTGAGAATTATGTGTATAATACGTGAATTTTTTGTTTATTATTGAAAAGTTTGTAAAAAAATAGGTGTATTAAACATGAAAACCCCATACGTACATGTTCAATACGAGTATTGTATGTTTGCTTTTTATAAAAGGTGGATTTTACTAAGTTTTAAGACGTATACAAAGCACAAATGTAATATTTAAAAATAGGTATGTACTTGTATAATACAGTATTAAACGTGAAAGTGCTAAATTCTTTATACTGATAATAACTCTGAAAAAGTAAAAAAAAATCAAAATGGGACAATAGAGACTCGGGTAATGGCCTAATATTAATGGATAATGCTATAAACTTCACTTATCGACAAACGAAAATCGGGGAAAAAATACAAAAGAAAATGCAGATCTCTATATATATATAGAGTCTGGCCGGTCGACTATATCATTTATTTTTTAAAAATTAATTTAAAAAAAAAGACTAGTAACGCCGCCCGGCTATACTAATTTAAATATATATAAAATAAAAAAAACCCGAGTATAGCCAGCCGGCTATACTATTACTTAAAAAAATTTGAAACAGTCTAGTATAGCCGGGCGGCTACACTATGTCTTTTGAAAAAAAAATTAAAAACTAAGTACAGCCGCTCGGCTATACTATTTCTTGAATTTTTTTGGAAAACAGAATATAGCCGAACTGCTATACGATTTCCTTTTATAAAAAATAAAATAATAAATAAAAACCGGGTATAGCCGGGCGGCTACACTATGTCTTTTGAAAAAAAAATTAAAAACTAAGTACAGCCGGTGGGCTATACTATTTCTTGAATTTTTTTGGAAAACAGAATATAGCCGAACTGCTATACGATTTCCTTTTATAAAAAATAAAATAATAATAAAAACCGGGTATAGCCGACCGGCTATAGTATTTCTTTAAAAAAATTTGGAACAACCTAGTACCTCGCGGCTAAGCTATTTTATAAAAAAAAAATTAAGCAAAAAGAACCCACAAAGTTGCATTAGTTTATACTTTATATATATTTATTTGGTATAACCACGTGGCTATAAAAATAAAATACGTACGTGCTTTATTCCGCAAAATTTTGGCAAATTACAACTTAAAATTTTGGCCACTATATAATATTTTAACATAATATGTTATTTGTATTCAATAATATGTGAGAATTATGTGTATAATACGTTAATTTTTTGTTTATTATTGAAAAGTTTGTAAAAAAAATGGGTGTATTAAACATGAAAAACCCATACGTACATGTTCAATATGAGTATTGTATGTCTACTATTTAAAAAGGTGGATTTATTGAGTTTTTTAGACGTATACAAAGCACGGATGTAATATTGAAATACTGTCTCACAACGCAAATATGCCCTCGAAATACTTGAGGATTCTGGCTATCTTGGTGTAAAACTAGACATCATTCCTATGGAACAAAATTTATCGCTTAGCAAGGACGAGGGTTGCTGCATCAATGATCCTTCCTCTTACGACAACTTGTTGGTGACTAATTTACTTGACCATCACACGACCTAATGTGGTCAATGCGGTCCACATTTTGAGTCAGTTCATGGAAAAGCCACGAAGTCCACATTTAGAGTAGCTCATCGAGTTTTGCAATATGTTAAAAACACACCATGAAAAGGTATTTTTCTCTTTGCAATCATCCCAATACAACTAAATGCCTTTTGTGATGCGGATTGGGCTTGATATCGTAACACACATCACTGGATATTGTGTATTTCTTGGAAAACCGAAAAGCAAAACACCGTATCGCGCTCCAGTGCTGAAGCGGAGTATTGTTCTATGGCTGCAACTTGCTGTGAGATCACTTGGTTAAATGTATTTTACAAGATTTGGGCATCAAACATACAAATCTTGTCAAACTATACTACGATAATCAAGCAACACTTCACATTGCATCAAATCCGGTGTTTCACAATCACAAGTGAACCAAACATATAGAGATCGATTGCCATCTCATACGAGAAAAGGTTCATTGTGGAGTGGTCAAGACAGCTCACATATCCACATCGGAACAGCCAACCGACATCTTTACAAAGTCATTGGGCTTACAGCAATTCATGACTTTAATTCGCAAGTTGGGAATCATTAACATCCATTCCAACTTGAGGGGGAGTGTTGAGGAAAGTAAAGTCAGTCAATCCATGACTTAAGAAGTCTATCTTCTAAATGGTTGTATAATCATCTTAATTGATTACCTTTCATTCACGTAGGAATGTAAATCAAGTAATAGCGTGTATAGGCCTTATTTTCAGGATCTTGATTGATCTTTGTATTTGTATAAATCACATGTACCTATTTGATATTTCAATACAGAATATTTTTCAGACAATATTGAGTTCTTACAATCTAGTAGGGGAGGGAAGAGGAGCAGTAGAAGGATGGAGCCGCGAAGAGGCCCAAGGGGGTGACGGTTGAAACTTTTCTCACCTTGCATGCTACGTTCTTGCAATTTTAAACATCCCACAAGTTATAGGTCATCACTTTGCCTTTCTTTTTTCTTTTTTGGTAAGGAATATATAGTCAAATTCGTGTTACCTCTTCCTTTCTCCTTTTTCTTTTTGTTGTTAAACAATAAAGATAAATTTGGTTATAGTAAGAAAAACATATATTTTGCTAGTGTGAATTTGTTCAGATCACGTAAACAACTGAGAATCATTGATTGATGTAAATCTCACCTACATGTCACACTTATCAAGACTCAAACTAGCAAAATGTTAAGAGAATCACTATACCTCCTTGATTCACTTGAGCCTATTGGGTGAGGTGTGCCTAAAAAGGCAGATTAGTAGACATTCCAAGGGGCCATAATTTTGTTAATGTAATTTACACAATCCCAAAAAAAATGGAAAAAGTGCTATGCAGTCTAAAAAATATTGATATGGGGTTTGTTTCTGGCTATAAATTTTTGGTCAAAAGATAAGGGTAGGTATTAATACCATGAAAAAAAATTCCACAAAAAATCATGTGCTCAACTTACCACAAGAATTGCAGGGTTTTTTTTTTGGGAGTTTCACTAAAATACCCAAAATGGGGGCTGAAATTATAAAAATACCCAACACCCAAAACCCATCATTACACACACTCAAAACCCATTTATAAACACACCCAAAAAATATACAATTGTTGATTGTGGGATTGATTTTGGGTATGTTTCTATGTTTAAATAGTGCTTGGGTATTTTTATAAATACATGTCTAGGATTGGGTATTTTTATAAATATCTATTTTTTTTCCCACTTTTGTTATGGATTTTAAATTGTACACAATTAAAATAATTATTTAAAACCTTTTTTTTAATGATTGTTCAACTTGTAAACATTTTTTGAACATTAAACTATTTTTAAAATATTATATATATTTTATTAAATATACATGGCAATGTTTTATTGGATAATGCTCCACATTAGCAAATTAATGGAAATCTTAACGAAACTTCACCACTTGAACTACTTGTGAGCATAAGTGTTAATCTTAAGAACCATTAGTTGACTTAAGATATTTTATTATTATTATTATTATTTTAATTAGGAGTAAATTGGCTTTTGTTTTAAGGATGATGTGTTAATTTTAAATTCCTAGAGTAAATTTTAATGCAGTGACGTGTGAAGGGTGAAAGTTAAGCATCCAAATCCAAAAAGATAAGGGATGAAAGCTAATAACTTCATGAACCTCATGATGTTTTGTAATAATTATCCTTTTAAAAATGGAAATAAGTTTGCACACCACTTTAACCCAAGGTGTATTATCACCTTCATTCTCAATGTTTGACTCATGTGGATCCTAAGCCTCTGCATTTAGCATCGGTGCATTTACACGCATTTAATAAAATATTAACCATTAGATTAATCTAATGAATTTTAATATAATGGTTAGCATTCATTTAAATGCGTGTAAATGTACCGATGCTAAATATAGAAGCTCGGGATCTTGACTCGTGTCCATTGGCATAATCATAGTTAACTATTTGCGTTGCATTTATGTAACCATGGTTATGCCCATGAACATGTGTCAAGTATTAAAAAGGTAATGATGGTACACCTTAAATTAAAGTGATGAGTAAAAATGTTCCCTTTAAAAATAGAGAGCATGAAAAATTCTCTTGCCCTTTAAACATCCCACGATTTGTAGTGTCATCACTTTATCTTTTCCTTTTTGATAGACAAATTCACGTTACCTCTTACTTTCTTGTTTGTCCTTTTATTGTTAAGCAATAAAAACATATTTGGTCAAGTGAAAAAGAGACATATGCTCCTACCACGAGTCCATTCACATTACTTAAGCAATTGACCATCGTTGATTGATGTAAACCTATTCCACACTTGTCAATAGACTGAAGCTAGAACAATACCAAAAGAGTCACTACCACTTAAATCTATTAGGTGTGCCTCCAAAGGGAGGTTAGTAGACATTCCAAGGGGCTATTGATCTTGGTATGTCAAGTCTATGTGCTGTATAAATTTACTTCAATTGCTACACAATCCCAAAAAAATATTAAATGTAGGTATTAATACCATGCAAAATTTTCTGCAAAAAAGCATGTGCTCAATTTACCACAAGAAAAATTTTAGAAAAAAAAAAAAACGTGTGTGAATATGAATGGGTGCACAGTAACAGTCCACATTCAATCACTGGTTTTCAGTATCTAAAAGATTCCGTACATCTACTCTCACTTTATTACACATTTCACTGCGTGGGCCCCACACTTCTTAACATAAATACCGGACGGACTTCTTCGTCCGCTGCTCGCAAACAAAATTAGAAACCCAGAAAGAAACGATGGGAGGTGGTCAGAGGCGGACGACCCAGAATCAAACGACGACGTCGTCGGCGTCGTCGTCATGCTGGTCGCATTTCTGGTCGTCGGCTTTAAGGACCAAACCCTTGGGCTCTCCATTGGAAGTTGCCGTCCGCACGAACTCCGGCGACGGCCTCGTCCGTCGCCTCGGCATGTTTGACCTCATACTCCTCGGCGTCGGCGCTTCTATCGGCGCCGGCATATTCGTCGTCACCGGCACCGTCGCCCACGACGCTGGCCCTGGTAATAATGATCTGAAGTCTGAACTCTTCAATTTTAATCTGTATGCTTAAAATTTAATTGACTAATAGGTCAGCTGAAGAAAAGCTGGAGTATTTGTTAATTGCAGTATGAAATGGATTAATGGGCAGTTTTTCAAATCCCAATTTATAATCTTTACTAGATAAACCATAATCCCTGATAAGCTGCAAATGAATTGTCATTTCTTGAAGCATACCCAAGTACATATTTCAAATTGAGTTTTTAGTATTATCATTTTTTTCCCATCTTAGAGATTGTGTTGGAATTTATAAATTTATAAATATTTTTTTTGTGCCATCTGCTGTTAGCTTCAGCTTTTTGGAGATTTGGAAATTTATAATCAGTGTTTTTTAATTAGTAATGCTTAAGGATCTTGGCAGAGCCAATTTTGTTTATGTTGGGTTCTCTTTGAGTGGATTAATATGAAGTTTGTTGTAATGATTCAGGAGTGACTATTAGTTTCATTCTTGCTGGAGTTTCTTGTGTGTTAAATGCACTGTGTTACGCTGAGCTAGCTTCTCGCTTTCCTGCCGTTGTTGGTGGAGCATACCTTTACACATACACGGCTTTCAATGAGCTCACTGCTTTTCTTGTTTTTGCACAACTTATGCTCGACTATCATATTGGAGCCGCTAGCATAGCCCGAAGCTTAGCAAGCTATGTAGTTACAATTCTGGAACTATTCCCAATTTTTAAGGATAACATTCCAGACTGGATTGGACACGGTGGCCAAAAGTTCCTCGGAGGAGCTATATCGATCAATGTATTAGCTCCTTTTCTCCTTGTGCTTCTTACTGTAATCCTTTGTCGGGGTGTAGGAGAATCCTCTGCCGTAAACTCATTTATGACTGCAACCAAGGTGCTCTTTCCATGTATTTTCTTTAAGTGAAGCATTGCACTAAAAGTGTTTGCAATTCAAGCAGGTGTATTTATATTATGCCAATTTTCCTGCAGATTATCATTGTTATTATTGTCATCTTCGCTGGTGCTTTTGAGGTTGATGCTTCAAATTGGACCCCTTTTGCCCCAAATGGTTTCAAACCAATATTGACTGGAGCAACAGTTGTATTTTTTGCATATGTTGGATTTGATGCAGTTGCTAATTCAGCTGAAGAATCAAAGAGACCGCAGGTATGCCACGTTTGGAGTGATTAAACTTCTTTTGTAGCCAACTACTTTAGTTAATCTGCTGAGTATTCTATTTATATGTGTAGAAAAGATCTTCCACGCCATCTTATTCTATAAGAATTTCTCATCATTTTTCTTTCAACGTTTATATTTCAGCGGGACTTGCCAATAGGAATCATCGGCAGCCTTCTAATATGTATTGCATTGTATATTGGTGTCTGTTTGGTGATCACTGGAATGCTACCTTACTATTTACTTGGGGAAGATGCTCCATTGGCTAATGCTTTTACATCCAAGGGATTGAAATTTGTTTCAATCTTAATCAGTGTAGGTGCTGTTGCTGGACTTACAACTACCCTTCTAGTTGGTCTGTATGTTCAGGTGAGCCATTTTATCCCTGACTTAGTTGAAGTGACCTCTCATCATGTAGCATGTGCCAATTTAAATGATGGATTGTTTCTCATGAACAGTCTCGATTATATCTTGGGCTTGGAAGAGATGGTTTACTACCGTCAGTGTTTGCTAGAGTACACCCAAGACGCCACACTCCCGTTCATTCTCAGGTCTGGGTTGGTATTGTTGCTGCTGTCTTGGCAGGCTTGTTCAATGTGCATATTCTCTCGCACATTCTTTCAGTTGGGTCATTGGTAAGTCACTGTCCAAATTTGTTTGTAGCATATAGAGGATGTTAAATGAATGTGCTTTAAAATATGGGTTGAGGTTGGTTCACATATTTTGAAACTACTATAAAATATATCATTTGCCAATGACATCATTATCTAGCTTAAGTTCTATCAAAGATGAACTGGCAGTGGCACAGTGCACAGCATGATGTGATGGATAGCTGTAGAACTGTAGGAAATAGTTGCATGGCTTTTGGGGTTTGTACTAAGATTGTTATTATCAGGCATTTCTTTGTTGCTAATACTTTCGGGTGTATACACCTCACCTTGTACTTTGGCTTGTTTCAGACGGGCTACTCTGTTGTTGCTGCATGTGTTGTTGCTCTTCGTTTGAAAGATAAGGCATCAAGTCAAGTGTCTTCTTCTACCTGGCGGGAAGGTGTCATCTGCCTCTTAATAGTTGCATGTGGTGGTTTTGGTGCTGGACTCTGCTACAGATTCAGTTTTTCAATTGTTTTTCTGGTGGTAGCTGTAGTTGTGGCAATACTTGCTATGGGTGCTCTTTGTTTCCGCCAAGTAAGTGACCATTATGTGCTGTTATTTAATTGGTTGCAGGATTCATAATACTTGTTGGTAAATCAAAATCCGAAATTTTTACTGACTACCTAGTCTTCAAGAGTTAAAAGTGTGTGTCCAACCTTAAGCAATATGGTTTTAAAATGAATCATGGATGGGCTGCATGACCATATCTCTTTGTATGCTTTAAATCCCCTTTTTCATCTTTTTTTTTTCTCAGGTTTATGCCGATCTGCCAGGGTTTTCTTGTCCTGGTGTTCCTATTGTCCCAGCCGCATGCATCTTCTTCAACATGTTTCTATTCGCCCAGGTACTCTTTTAGTTCACCAGAAAAGTGGTAATGAAAGGAACTAAATCAAAGAGTTCAAATAACAAAGCGGATGAGTGATAAGTAATTTATTCTTTTGCAGATACACCATGAAGCATGGGTGAGATTTGTCATCCTTTGCATTATTACCGTTGGTATTTATGCATTTTATGGGCAATATCACGTGGATCCGAGTTCAGAGGAGACTATTATTTATCACCGAGCGTCAGGAGAAGAACGGTAAATAATTTCTTTAGTAAATGGGCCGTGCATTTTGGTTTGGCACCTGTTACAGTGTTAGTTGTATGTACTTGTTCCCCGGTAGGTTGTAGTAAGATGTATCATTAATTCATAGTCCATTAATTTTTCCAAATAACTTTGTTGGAAAGAATACCACTCATTATATTCATTGAGAGATGTACAGAAATAAATACACATTATAGATTGTTAATACTCATTATAATTATCTGCTTGAGTCTGGTGTTGAAGGTACTTCTGTATTTATGAGTTATATGAAACAAATATTTGGTCAATGAAAATTAGATGTAATAGATCAGTACTCTGGATGGATTTGAATCTACGTTTTTGATAGACTAATCGTGAAGCTTCATCACTAATGCTGCAAGCCATCACTAATGCTGCAAGTGCAAGGTATTTGGTGTGCAAATTCTGCTTTCAAAAGCAATTGGAAGTCCTTTTGAAATGCTATATGGAACATCTGAGTTCTAAACATTGTATTTGCGGTCCATATTGGATAAAATTCTCAATCTTGACCCTCTCCTCTAGACCCAATTTTCATTCCACATTTTTTATGTTATGTTGGCTTGTGGTAATCATCCTTGATCTTCCAGGTCTAAAGCTACTACAGCAACAACGGAAGGGACCTCGACTGAAAGTCTAAAGCCTACTCAAGCTTAGTGTGATCCTAGCCTCAGAAGTTTGAAATATCCTGCGACTTCTGTATAGCCCTTAGGGAAATATTTTAGCTCACCAGAGTCCACCATGTTAACCTCAGAAGAATCTAAGACCACAATGAAATTATTAGTTTCTATAAAAAGGGTTTTATAGGGTACGGCCAGGTTCGACAAAGTCTAAGATCAAAATGAAAATTATTACTGGAATCAAAAGTTTCTTTCAAAGGTTTCAATTTTGGTTCTCTTGTTGACCTACACGGCATAGCTTCTAGCCAGCACTGAGGCATTTTCTTCTGTATCTTTTGCAATGCAATTGAAGTTGGACAGAGCTCCAGTCTTATTTCCCTGTCTTGTTTCCAAACTGTTCCTGCTATTCCCCTTCATCTTCCCCTTATTCCCAACCATAATCCCAACCCCTAAAGAACAAAAGAAAAAAAAAACTACCATGTCAAATAGGATCAATGGGTGACAACAATAGCACCACTCTTAAAATCCCTTTACCAATTGGTTTTTGTAATGAAACCCTACAATAGAAAGGTGATTTGTGGACTACAGTAATATTCAACGATGAACTATTCTTAAAGAATTTTAGTTACACAATATTCCTTTTTCCAACTACACATAAGCCTCATCCCTTACTCTGCAGCCAAATTCGAAATTCATTCGACAAAATGACCGAGTGTTGGCCATTTCAAAGAGTGTAGGTATGTCCAGATGCCCAAATGGGCAAAATGTTGCCTCACCATTTATTCGCATACAAAATCAGAGTAAAAAGCCAGGACAGTCCTCCTTCGGCAGTTTTGAATGCTTAGCAGTTCCACATCAAACACTTCGAACTGTTTGGAGCTGAAAAATGTAGAAGGTCCTACCTATAAAACGGATCGCATGTTATCAGTCAAGTTAATTCAGATACCAAAAATATGGAAGTTTAATACAAATGCATATGATTCCCAAAAAGAAAAGAAAAAAGAAAGCACAACAATCCAATTTCTTCATCAAAGAATATGCTTATGTTATGATAGCTCTGCATCTCAGGACCCAAGCTGCCTGCAATGTAAAAACAATGACATTTTGTTGAAACTTGAATCCTCCAATTCTTAAGTCCTGAGATTTCAAACAACAGATCAACGCCATAGGTTTGAATAACCATACACTGAAAGTTGGCTTCAGGGGCTCAGATTTTGCAATATATCAAATCAGGGTGGTCAAATAAAAATAAGATAATTAAGAATTCAAGGCATTAGTTAGAACCTTAATAACTAATCACTGTACAGAAGAATGCCTCCAAATCAAAGCAAATATAAAGGATCACAATCACAACAGAAACTTGCAATTGCAAGTCTACTAATGTTTTGCCTCCTTGACCATTCCAAAAATATCTTAGGTGAGGTGAATTACGTAGGAAGAAAAGTGAGAGAAGTACACAAATTACTAGTAGAACATTTTGAATAACTGTGGAGTCTTTCTTAGAGCAACCATATTTAGTATAATTCAACATTTTATAGTCTTTATAGTAACTTAGTAAGGGAATCAGAGAGATGAGTAACTGACCGGGGGTCCAAGTTCTGGTGGAATGATTATTCTTCTTTTCCCCCCAGGTTTCATGTCACGAATTCCTTCTTCAAATCCTGTAGTAGTTCCTAGTTTAGCAACTTCAACTACTAGTTATCTTTCCTCCTCCCCCTTCTCCCTTCCTTTTCGGGAGTGCGGTAGAGGGGCCAGGGCAAAGGAGAAAGTACACAAGATTTTATGAACTCTCGAATTGATTTCACTTTTAACCTGGGACCAATGCATTAGTGCCCATGCGGATTCTGGCAGGAGAACCCTGTGTGTAGCTGCTGTCAATACGACGGCCTGACTCATTGTAGCCAACATAGTGGAACATCACCTGCAAAGTATCTTGAATCAGAGTAGGTCATGGTTGGAGAAGAGTTTTATCAAAAGTTTCAGTGATTCACATAAATTTAATGTCAATTTAAAAAAAAAAATTTTAAAAAAACCAAAGTTAAAAGTTGGAGGGACTTTCTTTTTCCAAGTAAATTTTTCAAAGATGTCTTACAGATGACATGGCATAATCCTCTCCCCAAATTTTGATATTGCTTCAACGGTAAATGTCAAACTGTGATATATTTTGGAAAAGAAAACAAAAGAAAAACCTGCTGACCAGCCTGTGGGAAATCACCTTCACCAACTACAAAATCATGATATATAAGCCCTGAGTCACATTTTGTGTAGTTCTCTGGCGTTACTACCTGAACCTGAAAACCTGATGCACATGTTCATACACACATGTTGGATTCGCCGGGATGTTTAGAAAAGCAACAACAATGATTATGACATAGCTGGTGAGAGGTTCACTAATTGAGGCTTGAAATTTTATCATAGTAACAGATGACCAGGAAATGCAGTTATTGAGCAGATGATTTATGGAAAACAATATGTCAGAGTTTGTATTTGCAAATGTAACAGTGGCACAAACCTTCTCTAATGAAACTTGGAAAGTTTTCAGGTGCATTATTTTCTTTCTGTATCCGCTTGTTTTGTTCAAGTAAGCGTCTTTCGTCAAACTGACTTTTACTCTTTGTCTTTCCAGAAGAAGATAAAGTTGGAAACAAGCTAGTTGTGACTGAAAGAAATAGGAGAAGCCTACGATTCACATTCTCTTCATAACGAGACATGCCGCCACTCTTTGCCCCGGACCTGCAAATCAAAGATTTGTATAAGTGACATATATATATATATATTTTTTTATCAACAGAATAAGGTAGGTAAACACTAATCAAAATTTGTTAACCAATTAATCAAAATTTGTTAACCAATTAATCAAAACCTAACCTGTCATGTCTCAAGTCGTGACTTGAGCAGCATTGTATTATTTGCTTATTCTGATTCAAATGAATCCTTAGTAGGGAAGCTGGAAGAATTCTGTTTGTCAGTAAGTAGATATTGACAAGAAAGATAAGTAAAACATAATTATGCTCACAGTTTGGCTGCTGATAAAAGAAGAAAGAAAAACTTCATAAACTCAATGCATTATGTTAAAATAGTAAGAATCTGCTCATAATTTCATTCATTCTGTCTGGAAAGCAAATGGAGTAACACAGGTTTCTTCTGCAATAATTTGAGAACAGCAGAGGAAGTGTTGGCATGTTAACCAAGATGAAGAATAAATTTCTTTTAAAAGACATGTATATACATAATTATAAACAGGGCACACATCTATCGCGTGTAGTTACGAATATGCTACATTGCACAACACGATCGGATGTGTTTACTGCATAATGCAGTCAGCGTAATCACACGTGTCAGGTCATGACCAGGCAAAAAAGGGGCCCTAGGAAGTAAACTCCTTGTTACAATTGTTCACTCATTTCCTAACCACTTAAAACTTTTGGGGTAGTCTAAAATGATATCAGCTCTGGTTCTGGGAGATCTTCTCATCTTCAGTACCCAGCTATGTGTTAATTTTCTGCAGTGCAAGATGTTCGGCATATGTATGTGTGTGTGTGTGTGTGTGTTCTCTCCACAAGCAAGATTGGGCTGCACATGAGAGAGTGTTTGTTTGATACACATTGTTAGCTCATTCCCTAATACGTTAAGCTTTTGGGGCACAATAGTAGTCTACCATGGTATATCAGAGCTTTGGTTTCAAGAGGTAATGAGTTCAAGACCTCTCACCACACCATTTTTCAGTTATCTATTATTCTGTTCAGGACAGGGTTGGATGCGAGGAGAGCGTTAACTAGATATAGATCGTTGATTCATTCCCTAATATCTAGTGTTTGCAGTGTGAAGCTAACAATAACAAATGCGATTGAATAGTCCTGAGACTCATTAAGAACTACAAAATTTCAATGATCTAGAGACCCAATTTTACCATGAGAACATGAAACAGAACTAATATAAAGCAGAATAACTTCTTATGTCATGGAATGGCTGAGAATTTATTTGTAAACAAGAAGGTGAGAATTTCAATTGCAGTTCTTCATGTTATCATGGAAACTGAAACCTACACTCTTGAAGTATTTTTCCCATATAAGTTAGAAAAGCTCATTTAGTGATTGACAAAGACATTAGCTTTGTATATGCTGCAAACAAATAAGTAGAGGCAATTTTTCATAACCAATTTCTGGGTCCTCTCATAAACTAAAAGCTGCAACACCAAAAGAAAAAAGCACACTCAAAAAACCAGAGTTTCGAGAAATCTACACTTCTGGGTTAAGTGTAAAGAAAGCTGAAATTCAAATTTTGAGCAACTAACAGTATCCTATTCCAAATGCACCCATGTGTATATGCATAAATACATACATACATATATACTATGTATATTATAAATATACCGAGAGAGAGAGAGAGAGAGAGAGAGAGATAGATTACAGGGTTTAAAAGAGAGAGATGAGGGAATCATCAGCATGACGTCTCTTGGGTTTTAAGCTTCCGGCATAAATGGAGTTAGACAACGAGCTAAAGACACCCAACACACAAACACACACACACAGAGAAAGAAACCGTTTGCTGTTATTTTGCTTGCTGATGTTATCTGTTCAGTTTTCTGGAAAGAGGCAAACAAATATCATTCCACTCCCATTGGTTCTTGTAATATCATTTGCTGCCCATAAGGTTCTTCAATATTGCTAGGGGGAACCATAAAAATCGGCCAAGCTGACCCAAATGATCTTTACTTTTGTTTGGGTCCAATTCGATCCAAAGGTATTTTGGGTTGAGAAGAACCGAAGGAAAATAGCGAGTTCAATCAAGGCTATGTTTGGTCCAATGGGCCGAATAAATTTGGTTTGGTTCAATTTTAAAAAAAACTTCTGAATATGATGAATTTATTGCCAATCCTTAAAAAAAAAAAAAAAAAAATCCTCAAAATACCGATTTTTTATTTATTGGGGAAGGGGATTCGAACACACAGCATCATATGCAGGTGTAACTACTCTTAACTACTTCAACTACAAACCCTTTCCTCAAAATACCGATTTTACTTTGAATTAAAATAAAATAACTGAAAAAGAAAAACACCCTGCCCCAACAACCTTAATTCTACCTTAACCCAAGTACAAGAAATGATCTTATTGTGTTGGTAAGAACCGGATCACATGCCTTGCTTTGCACAAGTTTTAGCTTCTAAAGCTGATTTGCAAGCTTAAGCCTAATTGGCGCCAAAACTACCCAACTAACTAATTGATAACAACCATTAGTTAGTTAACAACCCAGCTAATTGAACAATGACAATTCTTGACACATCATAGGTGACCTGGACCAATCGCAAATCCAAATCATGCTGACTAAGCAGCTGACATGGCATGATCCTAACATTACCCCTCGTTCACAAAATTAACCTTGTCCTCAAGGTTGAAAACCCAGGAAACCTGCTAAGCTAACAATATCCTGCCTCAGCAACTTCTCAATAATTTAGGCTGCAACTTTCTGCTGGGTACACCCATTACATTAGAGTATTGAAGGTGGCAGGCAGCTGTGCCTTTTGATTTCATCCCAGCAAAGAGACAAGCTTCTTCAACTTGGTTGGAAATACAAAAAGCACCTATTAAAGTATTATACACAATGGCATTGGATGAGATTCCTTTCTTCGCTCTTGAGCACCCAAAACTTCCTTTGATTCCATTCGTCGCATGTTCTGCTCATTCTCTCAAAGGACTGCGTCGCCATATGATAGTAATCTTTACTTTGATCTTTTGAACTTGTTACCTGTTTCTTCTTCTTTGGAGATCTCTGTTTTATAGAGCCTTGAATGTAACTATCGCTGGTCATTTGGTCTCTATATGATTATATACCATGAGAACCATGAGGCAATCAAGTTACTGTTGCAGATTATCCAGCCCATATTTAAAGTTACTGTTGCCGTTAAAGTAATAAAACAGAAAGTGGAATTCTAGTCGGAATAGTATTTTTTGTGGTGATTTTGAGATAGAGAAAGAGAGAAGGGGCAAGGGGGTCGCTGGGGAAAGGGGTGTCGCCGGAATGGGCCCATGTGGCCACGCCATGACAGAGGTGATCCGGTGGGTGCCTGGCTGTTGGGTGTTTTTCTTTGGAGGGAGAGGTGGGTGTGGTTTGAACAGATTGAGGGTGTCAATAAAATTCCCCTTAAAATATTTATAACTTCTCTACTATGTTCTAACTAAAGAAAAATGGATCGTGGCATTTGGAGAAACGTGTTTCCAAAATGCAACAGAAACTATAGGAAAATAGTAGTGTGATTGAAAATGCTTTCTAAACATCTACCTGGTCTGGTACAGCAGAGACAAGAAATGCTCATCAAATGAACAAAGTGTAAATAAATAGATAAATACTTTAAGCTACAACAGGATGAATGATCCATCTTCCCACAACTCTATTGAGCATTATTAGTATTTTATATATGATCACCTAAAGAAATTACCACTGGTGCCTAGCCCTCTTGATCTGTCAAGTGATGCCACTTTTTGAAGCCTTATCTGCTCTCGAAATTTGGCTATAAACTCACCGGCCTTCTTATCAACCTCGGAGTCTGGTCCTGCAACATTGACGGAGTTACATGTAGCAGCAGCAGCAGGAGGAGGATCAGCATCTTCATCTTCTGAACTTACTAGAAAGTTTTCAGCCTCACTTTCCGAGTCGTCTTCAGACTCTTCGGCAACAACATTGCCATGAAATTCTTGCATCTCTTTCTTCTGATACTTGGGAATTGTTGGCTTCGGCATGTGCAAGGAATTGCCAAGATCAAGCTTACCAGTTACATTGTCAAAAAACTTCTTGTCGGTTCCTCCATTTTGAATTATATCTTTCCTCATAGATATAGCTCCACCATTATCACACATCTTTTCAACCTTGTCATCAGTGGTCAGTCTACTTGGTCTGATTGTTCTAACTGATCTTCCCCTTAATGAAGCTTTAGTGAGGCTTGCAGGTTTCACATCTGATCTCAAAGAAGCTGGCCCCAACTCTTTGTTACCCAATTGATCCTCTTCACTTCCACTTCCACTCAAGTCCTTGAAGTAATTTTCTGAGCTTCTCCTCAAATCCTCCTCATGGAAAGAACCAATGCTATAGCCCCGAGAATGCAGTGTACTCATTGAAACTTTTTCAGTAATTGGTTTTGGTGGTGATGAGGGTAAGCCTGAAGGAGAAGACCCTTGAGAACTCTTCCTTTTCTTCAAATTATTCACTTTTGAATTCAGAGCCTCTGAAGATATAGAGCGCGCAAAAGACTCCTCTTTTGGTGAAGAAGACATGGAACTAGTTTGAGAAGACTCGGAAGAGAAAGACAATGTGGACTGGAAGGACCGAGTTTTCATTGATTCAAACTGAGTTTCATCAACTGACAGTGGCCTAAAATGTGAAGGACGACCAATTCTACCTACTCTTTTCCCCATTTCCATCCTTCCAGAACTTGAACCCCGATGAACTGGGAAAGGTGCTGCAGTAGCTTCATTGAATTCCTCTTCCAAATTGAGAGGACCCAAATCACCAAATTTCCCATTTCTACTCTTATCAGAACTATTAGGTGAAAAATTAGAACTTGAACCAGACTCACTCCTAGTCACAAATTCAGAACTATCCTGGTCTCTTACCCTTGATTTCAAGCTCCGAATAGGCAACCCTAATGGCTCAGTATCAACTATTGATCTGGGTTTACCCCATTCATCAAGACCATAATTTGGTTGAGCTACAAATACCATTGGTTCACCCTGAAAGTACTGAGAACTCCAAGCTTGAGTTAGATTATTCTCCTTGTACCCATATGAATTTTCAGAACCACGTTCATGAACTGGCAAACTGGGTTTGCACTGGGCATCAAAACCAGTGCTTTCATGAGAAGATACAGTAACAGGGTTACCTACAAAATACTGAGAATTCCAACTCCCAAGCCCAACCACTCTTTTCTCATCAGACGAAAATGGGTTTTCATATCCGTCATCAAAATTTGATGAAACAGGAAAAATTCTAGGCATATAAGACTCTGAACTACCAAGATTTGAGGGATTCTCAAATCCCCTTTCAACATTTCTTCTGCTAAACAAGCCATAGGACACAGCAATGCCAATGAAAACAAGGTGAATAAGCTCCCAAAACTTGGTGAGTATGGTGTGGTTGATAAATTCAGGAGCTTGTGAAGGAAATAGTGGAAGAACCATAATAACAAGGGCAAAGAAGAGAGCTTTAAAGAGAAAGTGCATCATGTAGGACTTACCTTGTTTGATGTGGTTTGGATGAATTGCTGAGTTTAGCTCTGAATATGGGAAATGGGGTTTTCTGTAAGGGCTTGTGTCCTCCATTGATTAACAGGTGAGCCTCTGAGGAGCTTTTTGCTTCTGTATGAAATGGAGATGGTGAAGAAAGGAAGACTTTGAAGCCAAGGAAGAGAGAGACAGACACAGAGAGAGAGAGAGTGGAAAAAAGTGTGAGGAGGGGAAGAAGAATTCAAAAAGTGCGGTGTCAATCATTATGACCGTTTAGTACAAATGACGATAATGCCCCTACATTTTGTTTGATTTTACAACCTTTTATAGAACGTGGCCACCTTATCTCTTAGGTCTTGGAAGTCATTTGATCGAGACAAAAGCAATTTACCAAACGGTGCAAAACGACAGCGTTGATTATAATACTTTAATTATAGCCCTGGCCCAAATTGCACGAAAATACTTCATGATCGACATCAAAACGACACAGTTTTAGTCGCCAGGCGCGTCACTTTCTCGGGAAAATGTTTCCCCAGGTCTTTTCCAATTGGCAGATGAGAAAATCACAGTGAAAGAGAAAAAGAGAGAGAGTGTGAAAAATGGCAGGAACAGAGGAATTTGTGGAAGCAGATAATGCAGAAGCCATAATCACCAGAATCGAACAAAAATCTCGAAAGATCGAAAGCTTACTCAAACAGTAACACTCAAATTCTATTCTTTTTTTTTTTTTTTTTTTTGTGTAATTTTCTCTAAAACTGCTTAATTCTTTGATTTTCGCCAAAAACCTTAACTGTTTAATTCGTTCTCCATTTAGATACAAACCAGTCGAAGCTCTAAAAACTGCTCTTGAAGGCTCACCTCCCAACACCCGAGACGAACGCTGCAAGGTTTGTCTTTCTCTTTTTCCCATCTTCTGTTTGGCTGCCGAGAAAATCTAACAGGAATAGAAAATTGAATTGCAAGTTTAGAACTTTAGTATCCTTTATGTATTGTTTTCCTGTGATTTTCTTGGGACCAATCAGAAATGTCTCCGTGTTTAATTTTACAGCTGTTGGTCTGTTTGGTGTAGAAATGAAGAGAAAATGATGAGAATTTTTGGCGTTTTGCAGTCTGCAAATTGGATAATGGTGCATAGAGCTATTATGGCTATAAAAGATGTTGATGGAATGTTTTCTTCTTTGGATCCTGAGTACTATGACATTCTTATGAAGTGAGTGCTCCCCAATTTCTTTTTTTCTTAACTCTCATTATTTACTACTTCCACTATACCATATTTCATAGCTTAAAAATTATCATAAGATATTGCTTCCGATTCTTTTCTTTATTGAATTGAAATTTGTGTTGATAATAAATTGTGTTCTTACGGACTGTTATAGCACAGATATTTGGTATTAGTTTTATGCACAGACTGCCTAATGTTAGTGCATGTTCAATGAGCTTTTAGCCATTTGAAGTTCTTTAACCAAATATAGAAGTACACACAATGAGAGTATACTGCAGTAGTTTCAGTTAGGCTGGTCAAGAATATTCCCGTACGGAGAAACAAAGTATCTTGAGCTATAGAAATGAACTTGAATTTGATTTGGTACGTAGGTCTGATATTCTGGATCATGGGGTTGGCTCTTTTTTGCGTGCACTATCGATATTTTTTAGATGGTGTTTTTTACAGGCAAGTTACCTATATTTGTGTTTGTTAGGCAATGAAGAAACAGGGACCTTCACTATCCGTCATTCAAGCCTTAGAGAGATTAATTTGAATCAAATAGGGCGGTTAAGTATCTTTTATCTCCAAAGGATTCTAAATTGTGTAATTAGTAAATGAGACTGGGGAAAATAAAGAACAAGGGCCCTTGTAAGTGTGCGACAGCATTGCATTTTATCCGTATGCTCTTTCGTGGCATTTAACAAACACATTTGTCAGTCTACATTTCACAGCATTTTAATCTTGAGAGTGGCATTTTTTGTGAAACAAATGGTCACGTTCTTGGGTGATCAAAGTTTTGGGTCCAAAAATGTCTACAAGAGAATGAAATATCTGAAGCTGCTTCAAAGTAAAATTTGGGATGTATATCTTTTTTGTTTCTTGTTTTTGTTTTTTCTGTTTCTAGAAGTCAGGTTATAATCATTAGGGTATTTCTTTTATGTATGGCTTTGTGTTAGCATCATATAGGCAAGTATTTTTCCCCAAAGTTTTAGAAGATTTTAGGTATATATTATTTCTACATACGTTTTCGATTTCTTGCTGTTGTTCTCAGTAGTTTTCTTTATTATTATTTGTCCTGATTTTCCTTTCCCTTCTTCATATATAGTGATCTTTGGGATATTTTACAAGTTCCGGGTTTTCATCTTTGAAGGTACTTGTATAGAGGCTTGTCTACTGGAGATCGGCCCACATGCGACCAGTGCCTTCGGATTCATGAAAAACTGACAGAGAGAGCTGGTTTGGGATGCATACTGCGGTCCCTTGCGGACACTGTCAATACAGTTTGATCTCAAAACAATGTTAATATCCTCACTTTGCGAACTACAACACGCAGTGTCCTCTTGTTGATTATTGAAACTTCACAGAAAGTTCTTGTCCGGAATCTTTTGTATGTTATTGATTTCTCTTCTTCAGACAGTTTTGTGACACAACATCAAATCCCTCAATGCATTTGTCCTTGCAGGTGCACATGATTTCCCAGGCCCCCATGGTCTTTCTTGTGTCTCCCCTTTTTCCGCCGTAACCTTTCCCCTTGTTTTTGTTTGTGTTGGCGTCAGAGGATTCATAACCATTAATATGACACATGTTTCTACAACCTCCATAGAAAAAGAAATGTATCTTATCTTTGTTTCCATTTTAACGCAGAGAAAGTGAGGTGATCAACTTATTGGTGAACCAAATGCTAAAGATGTGGTTAATCTTTAGCTTATTGGTTGATGGTGGAGACTAATGTAGGTATTTAAATATATATTTAAGTTGAAAATGCATTCAACTTTTATCGTAAAATAGACTAAACCCTTTTTCCATTTTCATTAGTTGAGATTAAATTTTGGTTAGGTAGCTAATTACTCTCCAATGTTTGGCATCTTCTAACCATCATTATATTGGTTGCTATTTTCGTAGCTAGTCAAGAAAGGAAGAGATTAGCATGAATTGTCCACAATTAAGTCAAAATCTAATGGAATAGGTTACAACAATTGACATTCAACGGCCAACTTTTCCACTAAAATTATCATTAAAAAATTCCAGGTTCTCCTGTTACCGCTGAAATTATCCTACCAACACTTCCCATGTATAAACATGACTTTTTTTATACTTGGTCACCAACTTTTTAACCCTCATCTCCATCTCACTTTCATAACTTTTGCTATAACAATTGGAAAAAGCCCAAAATTTTAAGAAACGAGGGGCGGCTTCTACTGACAAAACCTTGTCCACTACCACTACCACATCTTTTCCCTTCTCCTTCATACACATTCTCACCCATTTTCCTCCTAATAACCCAAACTATTCTTCTGTCTAAGTCATCAGCTTTCCCATTATACTTCCAACCAGAAGTTACGACTTGGGTGCCGATGCATCAAGTGGTCGGCGTTGGATCGGCAATGTAGCCCATGGGCTGATAGGAATAGGCCGCTGGACGTTCGGGACACCACTTTGGCAGGTTTGGCCATTTGCAGGAGCTGTGGAAGAAGCAGCGGCAGATGACGAGGATGAGACGGCCACACGCTCGCATGAAGGGCACATGGTGAGGGTTGTGGGAGGGCTCATTTGCATGTAGAGCTGTGGTGAAAGCTTGAGCGCTCTAAGCTCTTGCACTTCCTTCTGCAACCTCCTGTTGTCTTCTGTTAGTTTCTCACAGCACCTCTTCAGCAGCTCACAATCCACCTCTGTTTGCTTTAACTTAGTCCTGCATTTTATTTAACAGATTTAACAATGAATGCAAATAGCAAGGTGTTATTTTGAAAGAAATGATCGGTTAGTTAGAACCCATTTTAGATTTCACCAAAAACCAAACAAATAATCTTCCAAATTCTAAAATGGAAGAGGCACCTAGGAAAACCCAAAAGAGCAATGAAGTTGGTAGACATGATCATCAATGTCTCATTTAATTACAGGCAACATGTTTGGGGAATATTATTTATGGGAACCAACTAGATTTGGCCTCATCGCATTCAATGCAAACACATGAGAATTGTGAAAGCAATTGGTATGTTACCCAAAAAAACTAGTTTAAATGACAATTCTACCCCTGGTTTCCCTTTGATTCCCAACAATGCCCTTGAACTCAAGTGAAGAATTTTTCTCACCTTGCCCTCCTGTTCTGAAACCAAACCTCCACTTGTCTTGGTCTTAGGTTCAGCTGCTTTGCCAACGCTTGCTTTTGCCTCTGAACACAAAAAGATAAAAGAGGGTGAACAAAAACCGCCCCTGGTTTACCATCAAAACTACACACAATTGTCACTGAAGAAGAGTGAAGAACATAAACCCCAAGTCGAAATGACCAAAATGCCCTTGTGAAATCATCAAAATAACCCCAAGAAAAATAACGACTGACCGGATTCAGAGTGTTGTGCTCCTTGAACGTGTCCTCAAGCAGCAAAGACTGCTCCTTTGTTAGCCTGAGCTTCTTCCTCGACAGGTCGCCACCATTGCCATCTTCATCGTCACTTCCGTGGGAGCATGAGGTCCTCTCGGCCTCATTCTCATCCCCAATGGGCTCTCTCTCGCTCCTCTTCCCGCTCAGGCTCGACACCGTGCTGTTAGGAGACGAAACCCCGTTTTCTTCTTCAAAATCCGCAGCTTGGTTCACGTCTATTCCTCTCAGACACGACCTGGCATCTGGGTTTCGATCTGTCAAGCAATTGAAAGATGTAAAACACCAATACAAATAGCAAGGCTGTAAATAAAGATGTCATTGGGGTGATTTCAGAAGTTAAAAGTTGTGGGCTTTTTCATAAAAACACACAGAAAATCTTAAATAAAACAGATCTGACGGCCCAATATTTTCCCTTTTGATTTCAGATTGTGTTTTGAAGAGGAAAAAAGAAAACCCAGAAGAAGATTCAAGGAAAATGTGAATAAAAATAGACAGGAACAAAAAATTACCAGGAAATTGAAAGATTTCATTCCAGGAAGTTCTGTGTTGATGATTTTGCATGGGCTGTGAAGGCTTCTCCATGAGATTCAAGCGCAAAGAAGACTCATTCTCATTGGGTTTACATCCCAAGCTCAAACTCAACCCTAACCCCAACCCATCATCTTTCTCACCCATTTTTTTCTGCTTCTCTCTCCTTTACCAAAGAGCCAAACAGGGCAAGAAAGCCAGCTGCCAGAAAACAGAGAGAAGCAAAACAAAGACTCTTCCTTTCCTTGTTCAGATATCTG